>JABYQE010000015.1:0-302856 GCA_022376435.1 Amylocystis lapponica
GAGATAACGGTCCATATCTAATCTACTAGAGACAATGGCCGTAGAAATAAGAAAGTTCAACACTCACGGAGGCAAGATGTTGTTGCACTGTCCACAACCAAAGCCGAATACATTGCTGCCTTTCACACTGCCCAAACTGTCATGTGGGCAGCCAAATTTATGGACAACATCTACATTCCAGTCACCACTCCTGCATGGACAGCACGTCTCGTCAAGTGTTCTGTCAACTTCACCCATGTCCGACATCTCAATGTACGTTACCACTGGTTACGCGAGGCAATATGTTTGAAGCAAATCGATATCGACCATATTCCAGGCGTGGAGAATCTCGCCAACATATTCACAAAAGCTCTTTCTCTTCCAGTTCTGAAGAAACACATTGAATTTCTGGGTATTGTGGTCTAGGGGGAGTGTTGGTGACGAGACCGCACGGACCAGGTGATATTGCAGAGTGACACAGTCACATGACCAACAGACATTAGAATACGAATCATAGCATACATGCACCTCAGTCGAGTACCACCGTGTATGGTGCGACTGAGGTAAGCCCAGTCTCCACTACCTGTAGCCATAGACATACAGACTGACTAAAGTACAGACTCCATACCATTAACAGGTAGATTCAATATAGTCAAGTACCATCGTGTACAGCGCAACTGAGACTCTATACCATTAACACATATCAGCATGCATCATGACAAGAATGTCACATTAACAACTAGCCTAGGTATTACTACTTCAGGTTATATTTGCATGGGCCAAACAAACAGATGCATGGCCTCAACCTGCACATTGATACACAATGGGGATGGGCAATCTCAATTGGGCTCGCGGATGCTGACTAATCTTCCCACCTGCCAAATTGATGTTCTCGACTGACCCCAAACGTCCTTCCACCTCTAATTGTATTTCATGTTGCATCTCCCTTCAATTTCACTGGTATGAATAGTTGGGTAGCTGAGCAATGCTATGAATATAAACATGTACATATTCAGAAAGTGATTAGATCGAAATGTAGATTTTTATTCGTTCATCTCGCACTCCTCCGCCTCGATGCTATCAATCGAGTTCTCGATTGACGAGATCGGATTGGAAAGATCACGGACCTTGAGCCAGTTCTTGTACTCGATGACAGCTTCACCCAATGCAGTGCGCATACTCAGCTTCACCTTCAATTGTGATTTGAGTGGTATCTTCTTCGGCTTTTCCGTGTCCCAGACTGTTCGATGCCATTCCAACTGCAGCTTAAGCTCCGCCACTGTCAACCCATCCATGCCGCGCGGGTCCAAGACAATGGTAAGTTCCGCTATCTTCTCTGCAAATGCTGCATCCTTCTGGCGTTTATCCTCGTCCTTTGTCCGCTTCAGATCAACAACCCGCTGATTGAAGTCGATCTGAGCTTGGCGGCGTTGCAGCTCGAGCTTGCTTGAGTCGATCAAACGTGCTTGGACACGTAGAAAGGTGTGGTCTTCTTCTGCTGTAAATTTCTCTGTAATAAAGGCTTCTGTGTTGTTCCGGGCCACCATGGCCTGCGCGTTGTACAGGTGCCCGCTCCCCTTTGGACTACGCCGGGCGTGTAGTCTATAGCTCCCCAAGGCACCCTCGTTTGCGTCATTTGTTGATGGCATCCATGCGCTCTCTCTCTTGGACGCGCTCGCAAGGTCGATGAGACCGCCTGGAGAAAATTCCGCAGTGAACCGCTCCCACGTCTCGAGGGCCCCGCGAAAGAATGCGACCGTAATGGGCTTGAGATAGGGGAGTCTGGGAGCGAGATCGTGGACAGTGGTAATTGCGGTAGGTTTCTCCCACATCTGTCCATCCGTGGCACCTGTCTGATGCGAGACGTGCGGAGATAGAAGTAGCTCGGGATCGTCGATGATCCGCTGCACATGTTCCTTGACCTGGACATGCACTGGACCAAGGTCAAGGATGTTCGTCTGCTCTGTCCCCGATCCTCGGACAACACGCACGTAGGGATGAGTGATGGCCTGTGAATACAGCACAAGTACGGCAAGTTCGGTGAGAGTCGCACAATCATGGAGGGCGGCGTAGACATTTGCTTCCATGTGATTAAAGATTCGCTTATCCTTTCGATCCCGCACAAGCTCCAGGAATGAAATGTATTGATCCAGGTTCAGAAGAAGTTCTGTCGCCGCGTCGCAGTTTGTTTGATAACGAGTATTAGAGGTATCTGGAAACATGAATGGCTTGCCGGTGACCTGGCGCATATAGTATTGGTGCGTGTCCTGCTGTCCCTTTTTGTCGTCCTTGTGATTGAACATCGCTCCTGCTAGACTCGTCGTTTTGACACCTCCACGGCCCGATACGTTCAAGACGTGTTCCTCGGCTACAGAGACAGCTTCTGTGGTAGTAGAAGCAAGCTCCAGGGTCGCCGCATTATCCTTATTCGCCAAGAGGATCGGAGGGTCCAAGCCAAGCAATTTCCACGCGGCCTGCATGGTACGGTCCCCTCCCTTTACTGAATTCATCTCCTTGTGCATGGAGCACCCCGCCCAGATCAGGGACTTCAAGGACTGTTGGACCACCTCCGGAAGACGAGCAAACATATCGGTTCCGAGGCGTACCGAGAGTGCGCGCATCATTGCAAGATCACATACAGTCTTCTCTTCGGGAGCTAATGCCTCCCACATCGCATTCCCACCCGCCTCATCCATCTTCATATCCACAGCTGCATCAACGTGGGGCCGTAGTTCATCCCAGGTAAGGGTGAGGATGGCTGTATCCGCCAGAGATGCGAATGTAGCCTCCTCTTTCCATAGACCCATGAGACGGCAAGTTTTCCGCTGATCTTCCGCATGATCCCCATTCATGCCTTTGAGCTTTAGCGCAAAGTCATCCGGGCGGAACGAGCCGCTCTCGCGTTGCGCAAGCGGGCTTGCAGAGTAGGTATCGGAGATCTCACTGATCTTCTTCTTCCATCCACTGACTTGTGTTTCGCTCATGTGATCAACAGAAGAGTCGACACCAAGAAGACGGACTTTGGGAATAGAAGAGGATGTGACGGGGGAAACCACGGAGGACTCGGAAGTGCCAGTGAGCGGTTCGGCCAGGTACAAGTCCACCTTCATCGCGATGTGACGGGAATCAAAGTTAATATGGCAATTGGTTGTCCCATCCCCACTCGCTGTCAGGCCTCCATAGGCAATCAGTCTAAGCAATTTGTAAAGGTGAATTTGGACTCACTGGCTGTGTGGGATATCTCATGACCAAGCTGTACCTTCGCAGCCACTCCACCCTCAAGGATGGCACGCTGGACTGTTCGCCGACTCATATTATGCTTGACTGAGGCTCCCATCGCATGTGCGACCCTCACAATGACGGACGCAACGGTATGCTGGGAGCATCCGCTCTTTACGAGAGCGCGCGCGAGAGCCCGGGCTTGAGGTGTGAAAGTACCACGGTGCTTCAGTGATACCGTAAGTGCTCGTTTGTGTGCTGTCCTCACTGCCGTACTGATTGCATTCTGCATGGCTCGCGGCGCGCGATCAGATCGAAGCTGAAGGGTGTGGATTTTTCGCTGGTAAGCTTTGTTCTGGTGCCGGTAGTATGTAACAGTGTTGTCAGCTTCAGCTAGGGCTGTCGTCGATGCCAGCAGGTCGCCCTTCGCTTTTGGGACGATATTCTCGATGCTGTGAAGACGCCCACGCACGCTCTGTAGCTGAGCTTTGGCACGTTGCGCCTTTCGCGACACTACACGCAGGACACAGTAGTTCTCCCGCCGGAGAGCCTGCTCTGAATCCCGCAGATCATCAACCTCGGCTTGAACTGCCTCCCTGTCCATGCGGAGCTCGTCCGTCTCAGCGTGCGACTCCTCGAGTGCCGCATCAGCATATGCGAGTGTGTTTTGCGTGTCGGCTAGCTTCTGCTGGCTTACTTGAATACACAGTTGTGCCTTCCTCAGGCTTCCTTCGACAACCGCAAGTGACTTTCGGGTGCTATCAAGTTCATCCGAGAGCACCTGTAAAAGAAAGTAAGTTAATGCAGAATCATCACCCAAATAACTCACCTTCTTCTCACTTCCACGAGTCGTCCTAGTAGTGACCTCCACCGGCCGCTCATTCTCTTGATCCGAAGTTGTGTCCGGTCGGTTGTACAAGCCTCGCAAATGCAGCACCTGCGCTTTCGACCATTTCCGGGGCTTGTACGATTGCTGAGAAGTTCTCCCCATGTGCAAGGAAGATCCGAGTCACGGAGGATCAAATTTCAAGTTGTAGGGACTCTGATGCAACCTAGTCGGAGAGGACAGTTTGGGTGAGTGAATATGATTTGCCTCGAAGCCAGATGCACTGATAGCTCACTAGAATGCACAGAATGTGCCGACGGGGAACAGAAATTGGTCGAGTCGTCGCGTCGGTGGCTGAGATATCTGACTCGTTCTTGGCACCAGGCTGCGTACCTGCCAAGAGGACTTTCCGGATTTATTTTGCAGGTCTTTTCTTTCTGGTCTTCCTTTCTTCATTTCTTCTCAAAAATATTTCAGGATTTCGTTGAGGCTCCCAACATAATTGGGTACATTTCGTGGACATTCTCGGTATCTCTAGCATCCATGTATATTTTTTTGATTTAGCTGCAACAGAATATAGCTATACATGTCTTCTATAACTCTGCCCCCCACGCCGTCTCGCGTTTTGTCGACGTTAGGTACGAAACGTCCCGACACGATTGCGCACTTTGGCGGGTCACATAAGTCTGCTCCAACCCGTCATGTGATCTTCCCGTTGCCCGGCGCAATTGCCCATCCCCATACACAATGCACTGTCCATAGTCACACATTGCATGTCACATACTGTACCATTTCGATCTATTCAACATGTCACATGTCACAGCGCACTGGGTCGAAAATTTCACCAGGTAACACCCAATTTTGGGCTGAAAATCGGCTGCAAATCGCGTTTTTAGGTGAAATTTTCGCCTCTGTCACACCCCGGAAGCCGATGTGTCGAAAAGTCGAAATGAAACCAGTCAGTCACAGTTACAAGTGATGTTGAATTGATCGAAATGGTACAGTATGTCGGAAATTTATTTTGGGCCTGATAAGGCCCATCAGGGCCGCCAGACCCTCCCCATCTGGCAGGGAAATTGTAACTGAATAAGCTTCGGCCGTTGCCTGGCAAGATGCCTGGCGAGATGCCTGACAAGATGCCTGACAAGATGCCTGATAAGGACTGGGGTCAGCCGGCTTAGTCAATATTTGTATACAATTATATTTGTATTACATCTTATATACTATTATTAGCATATATTATATATCATTACACATGCTGCACACTAAAAGTATTGCGCAGACGAAGATTTGAACCCTCGACTACACTGGCACTTCAGAGCATAACACTACACCTACACACGACAATACCATTACACTACAAGACCGTACAAAATCCACCCCATATAAGCGTTATGAGTGCCAAACGTTCAGCCAATAACACCCGAGAGGGATCCCAAAACATTACCTGCCATTAGAGGGATATCTGCATGTTCGGAAAACAGCTGGTCCACGTCGTAGACAGCGGAGGCGATGCACAAGCATGTTTCCCATTTCTCGGTAGCGCATTGGTGCCACGTGATTGCGTCCGATCCTGGTAATTGCCGGCATCTGGCTGGCAGGGGCCTCTGCCAGATGTCGGTCCGGCCTGACGGCCCTTGCCGACAAAAAACAGCCTTATAAGGCATCTGATCACCCATTTTGGTGCTTCTCCAGGCGCTCATCAGGCTTTCGGCCTGATCAGGCGGGTTTGAAATTTCCGACAAAGTGTGAACCTACAGTTGAAAGGGTACAGTCTGACCCTCACTGTTGAGGTATCTAACAAGCACTACATTTGTTCAAAATTAATGAAATCACTCAACATTAGCTGCTGCTATCTCCACAGTCATCTCTAATAAGTTTGCAGTTCAAAAAGATTATTCAAGGCAGCTAAGGTGCTACCAGGGCTCGAACCTGGGTTTTGGGAACATCTTGTGCAGATCAGAATCCCAAGTGATAACCACTACACTATAGCACCATGTTATGTGTATCATGATGAACAACTCTGATCCATTTCACGTTAGTCATGTTCATCACCTTGTCCGTTCAGTTTACTTCTGTTGGCCAAAATTACGTCCGCGTACTCAGATCATGACATCGTGCGATCGTAGACTACCAGCTCTGACAGTCGACATGACTAGTGATAGTACTTTGTAAATGGATGTCGGTAAACAAGGCAAAAGAAACCCAACACTGGTACTCGCAACGTGCGGCACCCAACGCACGGCACTGCCACCCACAACCAGTAAGCTAAAAGTAGTAGCTAACAACAATGTTTCAGACAGCCAACATAACGTATGTGCTTAACAAAGACGGAATCCCCGAGGGCCGCTCCACATTTATATTTACAGTCCACGGACACGCCGTGAGAGGCGTGCCTACCAACAGACAATCCACGCGCCGACGAGCAGTGCGACAAGCACACCGATCGCGCGCAGTACCAGCACGACCACGAGTGCTTTGCGCACCGCGGCGTAAAATGTGGTGAGCGCGGAACCCGTCCAGTTGATTCTGGCCAGTTCAACGTCAGCCATTCACGAAGCATACGAAAGGAAACCGAGGGCACGTACCGTCTGTCATTCGTCCCGCCAGCACGCACGCTGGTCTCCCAGCCACGCACTACCGCACGATAGCGCTTCCCAAATACCCTGCAGTTACATGATACCATCAGCATTCTGTCTATAGGGATACCACAAAGGACACGCACCAGATCCAGAAGTTGACATCCGGGTACGAAAAGCGCGGAAACACGCTCACCAAACTTGGCGCGACGACCGGCACCCGCAGCATGCCCCCAGCACTGTCCGCATCGGGCGGCAACAGTGCACTCGCAGAAAGCCTCTCGCGCGCCTTGCCTTTCTCCTCGCCTGTCGCCATGTGCGCAAGGAGGTCGAGTGTCATACCGAGCGAGAGCCCCCAGAGCTTGAGCTCCTCAGGTGGTGCGGGGCGGCGCCGCAGGGTGGAGAGGGACGACTGGCGGCGGAGCGCGGGGCCCGCACCACTCTCGAGGTGTGCACGCTTCGCATCTATCGCACGCGTGTCTACATTGGGAGTGAGCCTAACGGGTGAAGGCGGTATGACAAGTGCAGGAAACTGCATGTTCCCGATGAGCAGGCGCATGAGCAGACGCAGCACGGTCGAATGTCGTGGGGCGAGGCGCGCGGAAGCGTCGACAGATACGGCGGACCAGCGTGGGCGGGCAGAACCTATTGGTAACAGTGTAGTGAGTGGAATCCAGTGAAGCGCTGTGCCGGGAGCGGGATCGACGGGTGTGGTGCGAGGAGAAAGTTGGAGAAAGACAAAGGGCGAGAGTACCATGAGAAGGCGCTTGCCGAGGGATGTGGTGATTTCGCGATCGTCCAGCTGGCCAATGGTTGTGTAATCGGACTCGGCAAGATCCAAGCCAATTTCCTCCCAAGTCTGACGCATAGCTAGGAGTCGGTCAGCGATAGGATCCAGACCAATAAGAGACGACAGACCAGTGTACAAGCCTCCCTCGTCCCCCTCCTCGGTCTTGCCACCTGGGAATGCGACGTGAGGGTCGTGAGTGCGGGGTCCGCTGCCGCTCAGATGACCTGCATCGTTGGGGTCAGGGGAATCACGGCGAATGAAAAGCAATTCAGGACGAGCGCCAGGAGCATTGACCCAGTCTAATTGAAAGAAATCGGATAGGGATGGCGCAGAGGCATTGGCGGGGGACGCAGCGTCGGATTGGGGAAAGACATAGGACGGCGGCGGGGAGACGCGAATGATGAGCGCTACAGCTGCGCGACGC
Source organism: Amylocystis lapponica (assembly GCA_022376435.1). Classification (NCBI taxonomy): domain Eukaryota; kingdom Fungi; phylum Basidiomycota; class Agaricomycetes; order Polyporales; family Postiaceae; genus Amylocystis; species Amylocystis lapponica. The sequence goes on from JABYQE010000015.1 coordinate 7,818, forward strand.
GGTTCTGTGGATGATGGAGAGCATCAGCGGAGATGATGGACGAGATGCGGGGAAACTGGACTGACGAGTTGCAGGGGAAGCGATTACCCTTGGGGGAGTAGAGCGGATGTGGTTGAGGGCGCGCGAGAGCAGCGGGATGAGGGTGGGTTCTGCGGGGGCGGTCAGCGACGAGCAGGCGGGCTCGGAGGAGGACATACCTGTTGTGTCGGCCATGGGAAGGTGAGGGGAGGAGGAAGAGAGGGGTGCGCACACGAGCAGCAGCAGCCTGTGCCGGGGCCAGCTAATTTTGCCTTTCCAATCCGTTGGGGCAGATCCTGCTGACGTCATCCGCGTTCCTGGAATTATGTAATTCATATATGTTTTCCGAAGACAAGTACTGCTCTGTTCAATCTGCCTATGCATACGTGTACAACTCTAGCCATTCCCATCCAAGCCCGGTTTCCGAAACGATAGTCCAACGTCTACGGTCCTGTACCGCCGCCACCATATTGACTTGCTCTGCGAAAACTGTTAGGTCAACGCGAATGAGGTCTCTTCAAAGCAACTCACAGATCTCGCAGAGACGGGTCCGCCATGAGCTCTGCCATGCTTGGCATGTCGCCTGACCGTACGCGGCCCATCTGCAGTACAATTAGCTTAGAGCACACCTCGAACACATCCATACGCACCATGTTTGCCACCGCTGGGTTGCTCATAAGGCGATCAAGCCCGCCGTTTGACATCATCTGCTGTGCCATCTGCATCATCGCCGGGTTGTTCATCAACCCCGCCAGGTCCGGCATCCCCCCGCCTGCACCCCCGCCTGCACCCCCGAGCCCCAATCCACTCAGCATGTCCGCCATGCCTCCTCCACCAGCACCGTTACCAGCACCAGCACCAGATCTGGAAGTGGGCGTAGGATCCAACGGGGGCATCTCCTCGTCCGCAGCCTCCTCCGCGGGGATCCGCGCCTCGGCATTCTGCAAGCCAGATTTAAGCGCAACGTTAGAGGGGTCGAGTGCGAGCCCACGCCGGAAAGCGGCCGCAGCAGCTTTGAAGTCTGCCATGGAATAGAGCGCGTGTCTGAGGGCGCGTGTGACTCTCAGATCGTAGCAAGACCAGTATAAATCGAAAAATGAGACGCACCCAAGGCGATGATATGCCTTGACGAAGGAAGGGTCGACCTCTATGGCCTTCTCTGCATCGAATACAGCATCTGCATGTTCTCCCTTGCTGGAGTGTGCCGCAGCGCGGTTGGAGTAGAAGACCGCGTTCGTAGGGTCCCTCGCGATCGCAGCGGTATAGGAGGCGATCGCCGCGTCAAAATTCTTCGCAGTCATTTTAGCATTGCCGTCTGCCTTCAGTTTTTCTGCTGCTGCCTTATCATCTGCGCTTGGAAGAAGAGGTGACACTGCGGGTGCGGACGAGGAACCGGACGTGGAGGCAGCGCCAGAGGGCGACGCAAGCTTGTCGCGGGTCTTGAGGAAAACGTCGAATATTGTGGAAAGGGTAGCAGGCTTTACAGAAAGGCGGGCAACTTGCCCCTCATCAGCGGGGTCGACCTCGAATGCCTCCGCTATACATTGGACTGCGGGAACGGTTATAGTCAGACAGGCCACGGACGGAGCGAGGGAAAGATAGGAGCGCACTGGCAACCTCAAGGCTCTCCTTGTCGTCCTGCTTTACTGTGCCGTCCTGGATGGAAGTGTTGAGGAAATCGAGGATGGCGAGCACGAGTCGCTGTTTGCTTGACATGATCGTCGTCCGAGTCTGCGATGCGCATAAGCGCCCATTGTTACACGGTCAACAATCACAAACAAGTCGGGCGTTGTGCTTCCTGTTCCTCGCGTTCAACACCGTCTGCCCACGATGTTCTTTTGTTCCATCTCCGGAGAGCCGCCCCAGGACCCTGTTGTCTCTGCAAAGTCTGGCCATGTCTACGAGCGCCGGCTCATTCAAAAGTACCTCGCGGAGAACGGGACAGACCCCGTAACAGGCGAGAAGCTGACGAGGCGGACCTCATTACTATCAAAGCCAGTGCGTCTTCATTTTGGTTCTATGCTCATCCTGCGGTATAGCTTTGTTGTGTACTTACTGTGTCTCTTAACAGACCCCCAGGCCGCTGCACCGCGTCCACCCACCGCCACATCCATCCCCGCACTCCTGCACACCCTTCAAAATGAGTGGGACGCCGCTATGCTCGAGACATTCGCTCTCAAGCAAAAGTACAACTCCGTCCGACAGGAGCTCAGTTATTCCCTTTACGCACAAGATGCTGCGACCCGTGTCGTAGCTCGTCTTCTCCGCGAACGTGATGCCGCACGCGAGTAAGCGCCGTTACTTTCCACTTTTTTTCTGCTGTTGCTGAACGGTCTGCGCAGGGCCCTTGGGAGCGTTTCAGCTACTATGGGTGTTGCACCTACTACTAACGGAGGTGGTGATGTCGAGATGGACGATGCCGCGCAGGATGGCGGTGTCATTCCAGCAGACGCGCTCAAGCAGATAGACGACACGTTCGCGACGCTCTCTGCCGCGCGTAAAAAGCGCAAGCCACCCCGGGACCACGTCACGCCCCCAAGGTCAAGACCTTCACTGCGAAGCACACAATCCCCTCCTTGCACTCTGCGTCCCCTGCGGGGATCAACGCGCTCGCGGTGTCGCGCGCAAACCCGACACAGTTCGTCACTGGCGGCAACGACAAGGTCGTGCAGTTGTACGACCGCGCGACCGACAAGGTCCTCGCGTCGCTCAAGGGCCACACCAAGAAGGTACACACGTCGCGTTGCGCGAGCGCGACGGCGATCCCACGCTTGTCCTGTCCGCCGGCGCGGACAAGGTTGCACGTGTCTGGGCGCACGACGCCGCATCGGGCGAGTACGTCCCCCGTGCGACGATCCGCACGCACAAGGGCGAGATCACCGGCCTCGCCGTGCACCCCACCTCGACCATCGTCACGCTCGCGTCAACCGACCGCACGTATTCGCTGCACGACATCATGAGCGGCACGCTCCTCTTCCGCGCACCACCAGCGGACGAGCCGTTCACTGCACTCGACGTGCATCCCGACGGCACGCTCGTCGGACTGGGCACGCCTACGTCGACGTGCAGATATACGACGTGCGCTCTGGGAACATCGCTGCTGTGCTCACGCCGCCTGCCGGCACGCCGTTCACGGTGAACACGCTCAGCTTCTCGGAGAACGGGTACCATCTCCTTGCGCCGGACGCGTTATCGTCACTGGCTGTGTGGGACCTGCGCAAGCAGAAAATCTCACACTCGATCCCGCTCGGCGAGGGCTTCCGAGTACATAAAGTGCTGTATGATGTCAGCGCGCAGCTGCTCGGGGTCGCTGGCAGCGAGGGCGCACGCGTGTACGCACACAAGTCGTGGGAGGAGCTTGTGCGGTTCGAGGAGGGTGGCGAGGTTACAGACATGGCGTATGGCGAGTCGGGCAAGGAGATCTGGGGTGCGAGTGGGCGGGAGGTCAGGATATGGGGTTTGCCCGAGTGATCAAGTGTATCTATGTTGTAGGCGTTGCAAAACTCCCAGCTGCTCGTTGTTCATGTTGTCAAGTCCGTCGAATGCATACTTCTCCACGGCAAAACTGCCAGTACTTGCCACATCTTTGCGGGATCGAAGTCAACCGAATCAAAACCCATACGCATTGCCAGCATCTTCTCGAATTTACAGGCTACAGTCAAAATGCATCACAGTAGATCCTTCTGTGTTGTAATGGATAAATCGCACAGGGGAATATGGAACAACATCAGACAGATTGTTTGTGGTTTTGGTGAGTTGGTTCAATGCATGAAGCAAAGCAAGAAAAGGTGCCATGACCATCAGTTCCTCGCACTGCGTCTCAGCTGTGCCGCCTTCCCCTGCGAGGTGCCAGCAGTCGGCACCTCCGTATCTTCAGCAGCACGGCTCTTACCCACTTGCCTGGTGGAGAGAGAAAATCTTCGAGATCAGCAAAAGCCACAGACAGGAACCAACATCGCGACAGACCTCTTCTTCTTCTTCACCGTCTCCACTTCACCCACCTCGGGGACATACTCGACATTCGATGCCCGCTGCCGCGCTGTCTTGTCTGGTATGACGGCCGTCGAATCGCGCGTCGCGGCCCGCGTGAACTTTGCCTGCTGCGCGGCTTTCACGTCCGCCTCGAAGATCGGCGAGGGGGCCTCGTCAAGGTACAGCTTCGTACGAGCGGTGCTCTGGCCCGCCTTGCGAGTCCGGCTCCGAGAGCTCGCTCGCAGAGTCCGGCTCCGAGAGCTCGCTCGCAGAGTCCGGCGGGAACGAGGACTCCTCCATATCGTCCTGGCTGGAGAAGTGCGTGCGCGCGGGCTGGCTGTAGCTCGCGCCGACCTCGTCCTCGCTCTCGGTGTCTAGAAGCTCGGACGAGTAGTCGTCTGGCTGCGGAGCGCGGATGGCGGACACCTTTTTCTTGCCCTTGTTCTTGACGGCGAGCGGAGAGGGCGACCTGCTGCTGGCTGTCGCTGCTGATGTCTGTCAGGTTGAAGTTTTCGACGCTGTCGTCTTCATCCGCTTCTGGCTGGTTGGGGAGGATGCTATCAGCGTGTTTTTATCAACAGTGAAGACGTCCGGCCAACCTCGCTGAAAACAGCCGTGCTGATCTCTTCGCTTTCCTCCTGGGTTGAATCCGGCTCGCACGTGTCGGAATCATCTTTCGTTGCACGGCGAGGTCGACTCTGCTGCTTTGCCTGTTGCATCAAGTCGATTTTGGCATCCATCTTCTTTTCGTTCTGCTCAACCTGGGGGACCGAGCGTCAATGTCTGCTGGCGACAATAGACTACCAGTTCGGCCTGAGAAAGTGAGACGGACCTCCTTCATGAGCCGCCGCTTGTACATCTTCTCCATGCTGCGCATCCGCTCTTCCATCTCTTCCATGACTTCTTCCCGGGTGCTTGCCTCCATCAGCGTGCAGCGTACCTCGGCATCGAACAGCTTCAAGAACCCTCTCAGCGATGCGTGATGTCGAGTTTCACAGGGACTGACCTGAGCATGCAGCCTCTCGATCTCGTCAAAGAGCGCATCGACCAGCGGATCGAGTGGCTCATCGTCATGACCCTCGTCGCCGTCTCCAGGTTCTTCGTCCTCTGCCATGAGTCATTAGTTGAAAGTGCCTTGGACAAGTAGGCCGGCGAAACGTACCCTCTAGCACTTCGAGGTGTGCTTCGCTTGCCTTTCGGCCGTGGCCGCCCGTTGAGATGGTTACCTTTCGCCTGTGCGGACCCGGCGGGACACTCGGCTTTGCCTTGCTCGGCGAGGGCGGGACTCGGGGCTGCGATGTGGCAGGGGCGGTGCTGACTTCACGCGCGAGAGCAGCGAACCGCATGACATGCGCGTTCTCGTCGAAACCGGTGTCGTACGGGTTCACGTTCACGATCATGACCTATAATGAATGCGGCGTCTGTCATCAGGCCGAGCCGTGCAGAGCGGACGGGAGGGAAACGTACCGCCCTGCCGTCGCCCACGAAATAGTCCATGAGCAGCTCCGTCAACTTGCTGTGCCGGAACGGCACGATCGCCAGGCCCTTTTTGACCTCGCGCGTGTCGACGCGCGCGCCTGGCGCGGCGAGGCTGCGCGCGACGGCGCGCTGGTTCGCGCGCAGCGTCTCCATGCACTGCCCGAGGACCATGAGCGACTTGTTGATGTTCCCCGCCTCCCTGAGGCGCTCGCCGCTGGTCTGGGTGTGCTTGGTGCGCTCCGAGCCCGCGAGGTCGACCAGGGTGAGGCGGCCGGTCTGCACCGCGGACGCGTCGCCGCGGGCGCCCGGTGCACGCGCAGGACCTTGATGGTCACGACTGCGTGGCTCCGGCTGCTCTGGCTGTTGGCGAGGGTCCCAAAGACCCGGCGGTGTAGCTGGCCGACCTTGAGCAGCGCCTTGGCGTCGGCGGCGCTCTGTACGCGCAGCTGGCGCAGCCCCGCGACGTACTTTCCGGCGCTCCCCGCGTCTGCGTCTGTGTCGGATTTCGGGCACGGCTTGAGCGGCAGGGCCTTGCGGGTGAGCAGCAGCGGGTGCGCCTGCGACGACGGCAGCGGCATGTTGAGGAACGACGACGTTGGAGTGGGATGCCCTCGGCGCCGGGCGGGTCGATGGAGGCGAAGAGGTCGTAGGCCTTCTCGTTGTAGACCTCCGAGTAGGAGAGCCAGACGGTGTACTCGTGGTTGCGGTCGAGCTTGAGACAGTGGGATCTGTGTCTGCGTCTTCCGGCAGGTCGTTCAGGACGTCTGCGAGGGCAGGGGAGGCAGAGGAGGTAGCGAACTGGGGTGGGGGGGCGGTTTCGTCGGCGAGCTCGATGCCTTGTAGACGGACAGGGCGGTACTGTGAATGATGTAGGTGGTTGTTCATGGGACATCTGATATGTAGTTGTGGCAATAAATTCGCTCACCTTGCCGTCGCCTTGTAACCCCTCGATGCTGTTGAAAATGACGTCGAGTGTTCTGGGGAGGATGCCGGCGGTGCCTTGGCCCTTTCCGCCCTGGATGGTGTAGGTCTTGCCCGAGTTGGTGACACCGTATGTGAAGAGCAGGCCGTTCTGGCCGTCAAGGACATCGCGTACGAGCGGAAGGGTGGTTGCGCGGAAAAAGTCGGACTGGATGGTATCCGGAGGGAACACGTGAGAGAAGGTGTAGATGGAGGAGGAGGAGGAAGGATCGGACATGCGGACGGACGTGTGGGAGAGCGGATGGAGGTAGGGATCGGAGGAGGGCTGGCCATCGCGAGATGAGGTCGGATGCGCAGGAAGGCCTGGGGTGCGGTGAGGAAGAAGGTAGGCAGTGGGAAGACATGGGACGTACCTTGATGGGTTCGCGATCAGAGTCCACGGGGAGCTCTATGGAGGCAGCTTTTGAGCTTTTGTGGAGGGCGGGACGGGCTTTGCGTCGGGGAGTTGTCCCTGTTGATGAGCGGCTTCCTGCTTGTTGTCTTTTTTGTGGGGGCGGGGGCGGTGCGGTGGACGGCGAGGCGTTTGTCCTGGCAGCGGCTGCGCGGGTGGTGCGAGTGGTGGGCGCGGGCTGGCTGGAGGCTGACTTTGTGCGGGTGGAGGCCCTGGTAGGCACAGCCCTCGCTTTGGAGGCCATCTTTGGTGGGCGAGTGTCGGTGGGCGAGTGTCGGTGGGCGAGTGTCGGTGGGCGAGTGTCGGTGGGCGAGGCGAGTGACAGGCGAGGGCGAGGACGCGTCCGCCGCGTGACCGTTGCGTGGCCTGAATCGTTGAATCGCCGTGACCACCGCGTGTTTAGAAGACCCCTCCTCCTGCCCTCCTCCGGACCCCCCGCCATGGCACAAAAGGTCTCCCCCAACGGCGCAGGTCCATCGCCGTCCTCGGCGCCTCCTCTCGCCGCACGCATACTCGCCGCCGCGCATACAGCATCGTCCCCGGCGAAAAGCTCAGCCCCGCTGCAAAGGCCCGACGCTCTCTGGTGCGTGCACCGCCTTTTCTCTTGCCATCGCATGGGGCTCTTGCCCGTTGAATCCTCCACAACGTGCGAGACCAACCGGAGATCGTCCACTCGTTCGCCATCCATACTTTGATCTATCCGTGCAACTGTCCCTCTTTTCTCACTGCATAACCCTTCTGCAGGCACCCCGCAAAAGCATCCTCAAGGCATCCATCAACTTTCTGCCTCAGATGCTGCCGAGTCCTCTACCACCGCCTCCGCCTCCGTTCTCGATGACACTCGCACCATGGATTTCACGAGGTCCAGCCTCCACACTCCCGCAAGAGCCTCGCTCGCCGCGTCAGCTTCGCCAGCCATGCCCACGTCCGTCTCTTTGAAAAGCAAATGCGAAACTCGGACGCCAACAGCGATCCACCCTCTCCCTCCGCTCAAGAATCCCCACCCCAGCCAAATGACGAAACGCCCATCCAAATCCAGTCCCCTCACGCCGCCGAGTTCTATCCGCCGTCGCTCCGTTGCCTTTAGCGAATTCGGCGAACAGTCCATGGACATGGATGAGGACGAAACCGCTCCGTATCCGCACGACTTTCTCAACCATCGCAACGAGTACGATCAAGACCGTTCTGCCCTCGACGATGACGAATTCTCCGATGCAGATGGGGACGATGACGATGACATGGAAATCACAGAGGCGATCCCACTCAACATCGCCCGCAAACGCTCCCTCTCCCTTGGCGCTCCCCGCCGCTCTTCCATCGCGCCCACCACATCCTCCCAAGGCCACTCGGAGAACCAGCTTCCGCCCCAAGACGATAGCTACGCAGACGCGTCCATGTCCTCTGCCCACTCACAGTCCTTCACCTCCGACGCCTCTGGCGGAGAAGACACCCAGCCGATGGAGTTCACAGTCCCCATCGCCCGCTCGCTGCGTCCCCCCGAGCCCCCAAGCGAGCTGTGGCAACAGCTACGTGCAATGACACATGCCGGCGCAGAGCCGTACGAACCTCCTGCACCCGAATCAGACGACGAGGACGCGCTGCTCGTGCGTGGCGCGGATGACGATGGTCATAACATGGATCTCACCGATGCCGTCGTGCGCTTGCAAAGGGCGCGGGACTCTCTCGGTCTGCCCCACTTCCGTGGAGAAGACAGCGAAGAGGGAGACGCGTCAGTGCAGGAGGACAGCTTCACGAACACCGAGGATAGCTTTGCGGACGATATGCAGTCTGGTGACCGCACGGTCAACGTGACGAGCCTGATGCGCATGAGCATCGGTGGAATGGAGTCGTCCATGGACGTTACCAGCGTGTACAATGCGCGCGAAGACGACACTGTCGTGAGAGGCCTACCTAGCGCTGCACGGAGTCGTCCTGCGCCGTCGTCTGTCTCCCCTCCGTCTGCTTCTGTCCCGTCTGCATCCTCTTCGGCGCCCTCAACGTCTACTCCACCCACCGCGCCTGAACCCGCTGCAACTCCTCGCCCGTCAGTGTTCAGTCTCCCATGGCTCACTTCCGCAGCGCCAAAGTCACCTGCAGCCGCCGTCCCCTCACCCGCCAAACCCGCCCCCGCAACAATTCCCAAGCCGTTCGCATTCAGCCTCCCTCGACTCGCCTCCCCCGCTGTCAGAGCACCCGCGCCTTCCATAGAATCCCCCACTCCCAGCCGCCTTCCCCAGCCCTCACGCGGCACCGCCGCCTTTGCTCCTCCTTCCGCACGCAAGTCCCCGCTCAAGCGTCCCGCGCCTCCAGAGGCCGAGGCCGAGCACCAGCCCAGCCCCGCCAAGCGTCCCGCCGTCGGCAAGCTCGCCCCCGCCAAGAAAGCCATGTTCGAGCAGTCCCCTGCACCCGCACCCCCCCGCACGAACACGGTGCGCCGTCCCTCGGGCTACTTCGCCCAGCGCAAAAGCCTCGGCGCGGGCGTCCTCCCCGTCGCCCCCGCTCCCGCGCAGACGGGCCCCAAGAAGGCTCCGACGGGGCTCGGACGCGGGCGCGCGAGCATGGGCGCGGCGCCGTCTGGTGCAGGGCTTGGGCTTCCGTCGAAGCAGGGGACGCCGGGCGAAGCCGCCGCCCCGCTGTACCCGGACGTCGCGCAGATTGTGCGAGAGGACCCGCCGACGCCGACGAGGGTGGCGAGCCCCGTGCCGCGCGGCGCGTCGTGCGAGCGCGAGGCGCTGCGCCAGGCGGTTGCGGCGCCGGGCCCGACGCGCGGGTCGCCTGCGCCGTCGCCGCGGCCGAGTTCGCCTGCTCCCGCGATGGCGCTTCGGCCGCCGCCTGTTTCTCCCCCTCGAGTCGCTTCTCCGGCCGCTGTGCCTGCGCCTGGCCCGTTGCAGACGAATATACCCCGGAGTGTGGCGCAGACGACGCCTCCCGCGCAGGATGTGGAGATGAAGGAGCCCGAGAGGCCGACCGTCCCCACCGTGACCCAGGAATGGCGGGAGGGCGTGCAAGACGAGGACGCGGTGGACGAGGACGAAGAGGTACGTCGACTCCCCTTCGACTGTGCGAGACGGGTGAACTCACAAGATGCGCACGGTCCAGCCGCCTATCAGTATCGAGCAGTTCTTCGCGATGACGGGCATCAGATTCATGGACGAGCTCACCATGCCCAAGCCGCGCCCGTCCATCGTTCCCCCCATGCAGCTGCGCTCGCGTGGGCGTCGGCGCTCGTCCACCAGCTCTGACGCAGACCCAGATGCAGACGAGGAACCCGTCGCGCTCGCCGAGTTCTCGATCGCGATGGCGGTGGAGGTGCCGGCGCTCGAACTGTACACGGCGGTCTCGAACGATCTGAGCGCGTGGATTGAGGAGAGCAAGAAGATTTGTCTGCAGGCCGAGCACGAGACGGAGAAGGTCACGCCCGAGCTCTTCAGGGAATTCGCGTCCGCCGATGAGTCTGAGCAGGCCATCTTGTTGGTAAGGTTACCCCTTTCGCGCGGTCAGCTTTTGCTGACTCTCGTCACTGTTTGTCCTTCGACTGCAGCACCAGTTGAAGCTGATCAAATCCAACAATTATGGAATGGCCAAGTCGCAGTGGTACGATTGGAGGATGGACTGGGTACATCAGCTATACGGCAGGGCCGAGCAGGAATTCGCGAATCTCGAATCTGTGAGCCTTCCTTCGTCATATTGACCAGTTCCGCTGAAGTCGAGGCTACCACCTGCAGGATGCGCAAGTGCTTGCCAAGGTCATCAAGCAATCGCAGGAGCTTCTGCCCGAGCTGCGCGAAGAGTACTCGCGTGTGATCGCTGAGCTGAAACAGGAGGAAGCTGACATTGCGGAGATCGAGAACGCCGACCAGGATTATCTCCACGAGCTGAAGTCGACTATCGCTGAGCAGACGTGCGTGGTGGTCATTTCATCCCTGGATGGATTGCTAAAACTGTTCTTTATCTCTACAGCATTGAGCTGGACACATTCCGCACTGACGTCTCGGAAGCAAGGGCGAAGCTGGACCGACTGGAAGAGAAGCTGGCCGACATCGACTCGGAGAAACGGGAAACATCTTCGGCCATCTCGCACGCCCAGCATATCATTCACATACAGAAGGAGAGCACGAGCGCCGAAGTGTTCCGACTAAAGGGTAATCTTTATGGCCAACAACCTTCGAATTCGCCTCACTGATGACGGATGGACATAACAGACGAGCTAGAAGCGTTGCAAGATCTACATCTCTGGCGGGCGACGAAAGTCACCGCAGAACTGATCGAGTTCGTGTACGCTTCAAGATACCAGGTGTCGATGCCCTGCATCAAACACAAACCGATCCTCGCAAAGGTCAACGTCGGCCGAGCGCCAGATGCGCGTACCAAAGAGCGCGACGCTTTCCCGCGCTTCACAGACACCATCCTGCAGACTGCTCGTCAGCTCGTGGCCGGTATGTCCGAGTCGAATGTCCGCAAGGTACTCGAATGCAGACTCAAGTTGTCTCCGTTCTCGAGCTCACCGTCCTCTCCCAGATCATAGAACATCTCGGAGACTTTTGGTCATCCTGCGCACAGCTGCGCTCGCAGCTCACCTTCCTCGCCATCAAATACCCTCTTGCAGTAGAAGCAGTCCAGAACTTGGAAACCAATACTATCAATCTCAGAGCGAAGGCCACAGTCTTGTTTCCCAGCGCCAAAGGAAAGGCGTACATCTCTTTTATCCTAGATTCTCAGACATACTCGCGTTGGCCCACTTCAATTGGTTCCTTGAAGTGGGATGTCGAAGTGGCGTATGGACATCTGCAGTGAGTATTTCCAGGGCTTCTTCAACAACACTCATGTACTCATTCCTCTCGTGACCAGACGAGACCGAATCTTGAGCGCGGTTTCAGGCCGTATATCTCAGGCAACTGCTGCTGATAGCCATGGGTGTCTATTGGATGCGTGCATTGAGGCTACGGAACAGTATTGATTTTATGATTGACTTATGTCCCTCTCATTCTCTGGATCTCGGTTGTATGCACGTTATGTTGATTATAAGTACCAACACCATCGTAATAAGACATGAATAGGCCAGGCCGTTCATAACGCATAAGACACTCATACAGATGTCGAATACAAGGCACAAGAAGGTCTGTGAGGGCCGCAATCAGATTCCAAGATCTGCGCAGCAGGAGCAATAAACTCACGAAAAGACGACGTGCACACACGGTGCAATCACGTCGACACAGAGAGAAGGTGCCGCTGAGTATGTCCAATCCGACTAGCAGAACGGCCAGCATCTCCCGATTAGAACGGATGAGCTCCAGCTCGCCGTCCGCCGTATCACCGACGGCGTCCCACGCGACCCGCACCTCACGCGCGCACGCAATCATCTCGAATTTGCCCACCTGCGCCCCGAGAGCAGCCATATGCTCCGCCCGCCACTCTCGCGCGCTGCACAAGGCCTCGTTCACCGCCGCTCCCGCATGACGTGCGCTTGGCGCAGCTGCTCCTCGAGCGCGGCGATGTGGTCGGCGCGCTGTGTGTCGATGGAAAGGTTCCCATGCACCTGCCGTTCGAGCTGCTCGATCTGCCGCGCGAGCTCATCCGCATCGTGCAGGCGTGCGTCCTTGGCGTTCTGCAGCTGACGCTGAAGCGCCTCGATCTCCGCGAACGCATCGTGTGCGCGTTCTCTGCCGCGGCGAGTTGCAGCCGCAACATCGTCGCACTTCCCGCCGCGGCGTCGGACGACGCGTGGTCGAACCGCTGCGGGAGGTTGTGAACCGCCGGGGAGGGTGTGACATCGGGAAGGAGGACCTGGGAGATCGAGCCATAAGCGGTGGGGAGGGCATGGCGCTGAGGCTTGGGCTTTCTGGGATATCCAGGTTCATGGAGAGAGCGGGCGAGATTGCGCCCGAGCGGAAAGGCGCAGGGACCTCGGAGAGCATGCGCTCGACATCCTCGTCGTCCAGCGTCTTGGTGTGTTTTGCAAGTTGCTCCCACGACAGAATGGAGCCTCGGTCGTTACCCGCATTATGCGGTTTAGGACGAAGGTGAGGAGAGTTCTGAGAGTGCGGATCAGGCGAAAGGTACGAAAGATGGTTGCGAGTTGGAAGAAAGAGCGAAGGACGGGTGGGGGTATGGGGATACTGAGCAGCGGAATGGCCCGTCGTTCTGAATCTGGGCAGAGCGGGAGTAGGCGCGGTGGGAGAGACAACAGACGAGAGCATGAACTCGACATCGTGAGCTTCGATGCTATCGGTGCTGCTTCCTTCGGTGAACAGATGGGCAGAGGACGTCGGCGTAGTTGTTGTGGATCCTTGTTGGGAAATTCGCGTGTAGAGTAACCGGACTGGCTTAGCAACCTTGCGAGCAGATAGACGGCTCAAGGGCGATTCGGGAGGTGGTGGTGCAGCTCTACGCAAAGGGTTCGACTCTTGGCTGCCCCGCTGAGATCCAGGCGTCACTTTGACCGCACTGGCTGGCGTCTTCGGGGTATGAGGTGTGCGCGAGGAGGACGAAGTGGACGACGACGACGGTGGACGGGGGATCGCTGATCGCACTGCCGATGCATTGGTCGACGTCTTCGTCGTCTTTGTGGGGCGGGCAGACGATCCATGCCGAGAGGGTGGGGAGTCCTTGGGCACGACCTTACTCTTCTTCTCTGGCGTAACGGGCCTCGCGGGCTTCACGTTGATAGCGGAGGTGAGATTGACCTTGAGCGCGGCGCGATGAGGCAGAGGACTGATCGGCCGGCCGCCTTTCTCTGCTGTGGGGGAGGGCTCCAGAGTAGACTTCTTGGTGTCCTCCTTCTGGTCATCGGAGCTGCTCAGACGTCGGCGCGTCCCTACACGGACGGGCGACGGAGGCTTCTTGGGGGCATCAGGCTCGCCAAGCCCCGACCTGGGTCGGTACTTGGGGAGCGCAGACGATGCGTTGGCTGTCCTGGGACGCAACGTCGATACACGGGGTAGGGTGGGTTTCGGGCTGGGTGCGAGCGGCGACGACGATCGCTCGTCTGAGTCTGTGGCCCCGGCTTCATCGCAGACATGCGCCTCGTCGCGCGGGTGATAGTTTTACTTTTGGCATCGGGAGAGGCCTCGTCCTCTCTCTTCTTGGCGAGGGCCCTGTCCATCGATGCACGAGGGGGAGCTTGTGCGATGCTGCTCGAGCGGCGCGAAGATACGTCCTTGGGCTTCTTGGGCGCCTTCTCCCTCTCTGCGGCGCTCTCCCTGCCGTCTTTGTGCATAACGTCTGCGAGGCCCTGGATACGGATGAAAGGTTGAGGGAGTGACGGATAGAGCTGCGTGTGTTGGGGCGTTGTCGCAAGGTGCCACTAGTGGCTGATGCGACATCGGTCGACATGGGTATTTAAATGTTCCTAGAAATCGAAGGCAAATAGTAGATAGAAGGCCCAGACAGAGTGCCTGCTGGGGTCGTGGGTGTACGCAGGTCCGCGCCCGGTTGAAAATGAAACTGGGACTGGATGGTTGCTAGGAGCATGTGGCGGTAGCGGCGTCGCGTACAGAATCAACTGGCCACAAACTTCGCGTAAATAGCCCGGGTCACGCGTTCCCTTTGTGGGTCCGCCTCGCCCGCCTCACATGTACACCATCGTCCATTCATCTGCCTACAGACTACCACATGAAACGTCCCACCCCAGGCCTCTCCTTGTGCAAGAACACATACATCGTGGCTGCGTTTATCGCCCCATACCACAGCCCCTCCAGAAGCACACCCCACACCGGGACGTCTGGGACCTGGGCTCTGAGTAGAATGTATGGTATGAGAAAGTAGCGGGGTTCCAGCAAGGGCGTCGGTATCAATGCGGGCAGCACGAACACCGGGAGGAGTAGGTTCTGCAACAGACTCTGGTCCACTCCTACCAAGTGCGGCCAAGTCAGGATGGGCGATCGCTAATCGCTGAAGAAGGGACGTACCCATTCGGATGTACCATGCCCATGCACAGGCAATGTACCCGGGAATGAGGCAATACGGCACTATCGGATGTAGGAGGAATACACGGCGCCACACGTAGAAGGTGTAGTGGCGGTTGTCGGACAGCAGAAACGGGTGATGGATACTAGATGCAGAGGTCGTCGGCAATGTGCACAGAACAGGGCGTGCAAGATCGAAGGGACGAACGTGAACTTATAGACCGACAGACCCATCAGTATGGCCAGGATGCTCGTCATCGCAGTTTTCCTGGGGCGTACTGTCAGCCTTCCCTGCACCATGCCGAATCCACACTGTGTGTTCGTGTACCTCTTAGTGCCATACATCGTGACCATACGCTCCGCACCAGTCCCCGCAGGCCACCTTCTCCACTAAGCAGTGCAGGCCACCCGAACATGGTTGCAAACCCTATAAAGTAGTAGAGCTGCGGGACATGAAACGCGACGACATGGTTTGATTTGTCGCCTTCACCACAGTCAGCATGTTTGGGGCCTGATTGAATGTGCTTGCTCACCCAGAACAATGCCTCCATTCCATACGACGAAGACCGCGAAACCTGCAAGAACAAGTGCATATGGAACGAAGGACACCAATATGGCCGGAAGGACCTTTGGAGCACTCAAGAGAGACCATAATAGATCTCCTAGAAGATGCAATACATGAATACACATTTTAGGGTACGTGAAATGCACGATCTGACTGACCTAGACCCGCAGCGAGGGCTGGAGGGTCGTGGAGCTTCGCCAACTGTTTCTTGTCTGGAGGCGCGCGCCGGAAGCGAAGGTACATGAGCTGGCTAGAAGCATATGCATACAGCACCCAGATAATATTGTTCTGACGGAATGTACAGCTGATGGTGCCTAGCTGCACTCCTTGTGCTTCATGAACACACGCCTAGAAGTTGGTAGGATGCGCGACATACCAATGCAGCAAGCCAATGTCGTCCTTGACCAGCGGCGACCACACAGGTGACGACAGATAAGAGGCTCGGAACTTCTGTGTAATACAGGAAGCCAAAGAACCAGGCTAACGGGAAGGCAGAGAGTATAACCGCCTCCGGTGCGGGTACGAGCAAGGAGTGTGGTGGCCGCTCGCGTTTATGATAGCATAGAAGAAGCGTCATTGAGATTGGTAGGGCGAGGAGGGCCAACATGGGGGTGAGGCGGAGCACGGAAAGGTTGCACTTGAACATGAAGATTCGCTTGAGAACCACGCTCAATACATAACTTGGAACGGGATAGTATGAGTATATGGCTGTCACATGCAGACAAAAAAAGCAGCTTACAGTCCAGGTGGTGTGGTGATCTTGGGGTCCCAAGTAAAATAATCACCCCGACAGTACGCCTGCGCCTGCGGGACGTGGAAGGGCTCGTCCTGGACACGTTGTCAGTCGGCGACGAGATGGTTGCTACGAGTGCGTACCATGTAGGGCTCGATGACCTGCTCGTTGACGGCTTTGAGAACGAGGACAGCGACGGTGCAGAACGCCGCATAGTATGTCGCCGCAGAGTCCGACATGTTGCTCGTGGTAATGAAATAAGGGAGGCTTCCCAAATCGGGCCAGCGTGTACAATCTCCAGCTGGCTTCGATCGAGATCCTGCGAAGTCCGACACGCCAGCCAGTGGCTGTCACTGTCAGCGGCCCATGATCCCCACACCGGACCTCTCGCATTTGACAAGTCAGGATTATCAACATGTCTACGAACCTGCAGGTTTTTGCACTTGTTATATCAATCATCTCAATCGAATAATATGTATTTGCAGAAGACACCTTCATTCTTCTCGATGCGCTCGAACAGGACGCGCAAAAATTGCAGACCAACAAGCCTCTCGTATGCTTGGAGTTAGGGTAAGTATTCTTTTCACAAGAGAAGGCAGAATATGTTATCCTTTCGTAGCTCAGGTTCCGGATGTGTGTCCAGTTTCGTCGGGAGCATCTTAGGGCCGACAACTGCTCGTACGGTTCCGTAGAAACAGACACCAATCAGGCATCTTACCACAAGTTTGCAGTATACCTGACTACGGATATAAACCCGTTCGCCTCACGGTGTACACGGCTCACCGGCCGCCAGAACAAAGTGGGTGTTTATTCTTTGTCGCTCGTTTGCTACTGAACATGCCGGAGGTAACCACTCGCTATAGATACCCCTCGAGCCTATCACCGCTTCTCTCTTCGGCCCTTTACTTACACGGTTGCATCATGCCGTGGACATTCTTCTCTTCAATCCTCCTTATGTACCCACGGATATGACCGAGGCCGACGAAGCCCAATCTCGCGCAGGGATACAAGGTTCGTGGGCGGGCGGACACGACGGAATGCAAGTCACGGACATCGTCCTAGACACAGTCGTGGTATGCAGTCTGTAATACCTCGTTTCTCTGGGGCTGAAGGCTCGGACGCTTTTGCCAAAGAATCTTCTATCGCCGACAGGACGGTTCTATCTCGTTGCCGTGAAGCAGAACGATCCTCCCGGTATCTGTAGAAGGATGTTGCAAAAGCACGACTTGCAAAGTGAGGTGCGTGCAACCTGTCGTGCACGATACATTGTCTCGACTTCACGACATCGATGGTGTGACCGCAGGTAATTTTGCAGCGCCGAGCAGGGCGAGAACACCTCTTCGTGATACGGATGTGTCGATGAACCGAACCTGGGTGACTGTCGCACAGTTCTGGAAATCCTGCAATATGGATGCACAATGTCGTGCGTCTACAACACAAGATTTACAGGACGTCGTTTATATTTTAGATACAATTCCAAGGCATCTTCCACTTGATTTTTTACACTCCATCCGCTATTTGTTCTGCAATCTCTTCCCACCAATACAGCTGTGGTTGACATACACCTCCCTTACTGGCTCAAGTCGAGCCCTTCAAGAGCGGGGATGGGTCGCTCGGCCTGAGGGGTGATACGGGCGCCGTGTCGGCGTTCCTTACCATTGATGTAATCGACGATTGCGGACTGCAATGGTAGAAAAATCATCAGCCCACTGCATCCCGGACAAGCACCATACTGCCGCAACCTACATGGGCGGTAACACGGTTGTCCCACAGGACAACCGTGTTCGGCTGCCACTTGACACGCGCCTGCACGTCCGCGCTCTTGTCGATATGGTCGTATAAGAGGTTCAAGATCGCAGCTGCCGAGAAGGTCAGTGGTTCAGCCGAGGGCATCGTGCACCGTCGAGCGCCGCGACGCACCGGATTCCTCGCGCTTGAAGCCGACGATGTGCCTCGTGAATTGCCTGTTGACGTAGATCGCCTCCTCGCCCGTGACCGGGTGCCGCCGTACGACAGGGTGGACGTTCTCCACCGGCTCACGGCGCACGACCCCGCCGCGCTTTCCGGAGCGGGAGTATGCAGCCTGCTCGAAGCCGGAATGGACGGCTTTGAGCGTCCTGAGGAACGCGACGAAAGGAGGCGAGAGGCGCTTGAGCGCGGCGACTTGCGACGTAAACGCAGTGTCGCCGCCCGTGGTCGGCTGCGAGAGGAGGAAGAACGTGGTGAGGCCGGGCGGCTGTAGTTCGTACGAGACGTCCGAGTGCCAGCCCGTCGAGGAGATGCTGTTATTGTGCTCGAAATTAAACGTCGAGTTCGCGTCGCGGTACACGAGGTGGACCTCGGGGTAGCCTGCAGGGTGCCCGGACGTCGGGTGGATGTGTAGGCGGCCGAAGTATCGGCCCCACTCGAGATAGAAGTCGGGGCCTCTGTTCAGGAAGTCCTCCTGGTCTCTGAAGACTACCAACCTCTTCTAGCGACCTAAGGAATCACGTTGAAGTTAGACTACGTATATGAAAAGAAGCAGGTGACTGTCGTACTTCTAGCGCCAGCTGATCCCTGCCAGCGTTATCAAGCGCGGTTAGGCTCACACCGCGGACCTCTGTCCCGAGGTGTGGGGTTATTTCGACCACGCTGGTCGCGTTATCGAGGAATGCACGGGGGTTAGGAAGAGACAGTGCCCGAGCGGCAGGATCGACATGGTCGAACGGTACAAGAGGAGGGTAATGTTCGTCCTGAGGGAAGACAGGGAGGAGATTCGCGTATTTGTACTCCTCCTGCTTTCCATCGGCGTCCTTGGTTTCGGTCGAAGGCCGAAGGGTCAGGGATGATGGAAGCGACGCAGTGATGGTTTGGATCTCGGTAGACATGGTGGTGGAACGCCGCTGTGTACTGCCAACCAGCTGAGGCTAGCAAGACTTTCAGCGACATATGTACTCCCTCTGTGTACCATTCGCCATTGGGGCACTCGAATACGCCATGATGGCGAGTGGTGAGGCGTATGTTCGTGGATAAGATACCATTGAGCGCCGTGTAATTATGAGGTGCGGGCACCGTTTATCTATGCGATCTCTAATGTAATCTGAGCCTGTCAGAATGAGCCGAGTTCAGCACGATTGTCGGCCGCCGCCTGCCAGCTGCTCGTACCTCTGTGACACTAGTGTCCCTTTTTTCGTGCCAAGCTCCCCAGCAATGACTCGGGCACCATCTTTCTCGCAGGACACCTCGGTGACCGTTTTCAACTGCAGCCCTATTGAACACAGGCAACCGTGAGCATCAAATAGCCATGCCATAGGGAAAGAAGTGACGGCCGGATAGAAACCGACGCGGAATCATCGGTGTGATAGATTAACAACCTTTCCCCACCAGGGTATTAGGACACCAGGACCCGGCCATGTATCACACAGAAACGTGCACTTGACCGGAATTGGGAACCCGGAGGAAGAAAAGGGACTTGCTACAGCCTCATAACCCGGCAGCGAGCATGTCGCAGTCGTGCTTTCGTGCTTCTTCCCCCCACTCCGTGTGTCGTGTTGTGTGTCGGTGCCCCTCTGAAAACGGGCCATGACCGACGAAAAGAAGGCTGTTGTCGTCGCAGAGAAGGAAGCCCTGGTGACACCGCAGCCTCATAAAGTCTCCGACGGAGGAATTTTAGCATGGCTGCAAGTCGTCGGGTCCTTTTTCTTGTTCTTCAATTCATGGTGTGTCCGAACAAACTCTATCCAATCACCCGCTTTTGAAGTTGACCGACGCTGCCCCGCTTGTCCAGGGGCATTATCAACTCCTTCGGCGCATTCCAGATCTACTACGAGGAGGAGCTTCTCAGTTTAAACTCCCCTTCCTCTATTTCATGGATAGGCTCCCTCCAAGGATTCCTTTTGATGGTCTCGGCGTTGTACTCGGGTTGGATCTTCGACAATGGCTACATGCATGCCCTCATCGGAGTCGGGTCGTTCATGGTCATCTTCGGCATGATGATGACGAGTCTATCGACGGAGTACTATCAAGTACTCCTCGCGCAGGGTTTCTGCGTGGGCTTGGGATCTGGCCTGCTGTTCATTCCGTCCATCGCAGTCGTTACAACATACTTCAAGAAACAACGCTCTTTCGCCCTGGGCTTGTCAGCTACCGGCAGTAGCATTGGTGCGTCCAGCTGCAACAACATTGTGAATACCGCTCATGGACATCTAGGTGGAATAATTTACCCTGTCGTATTCCGCCAGCTGCAGCCGCAAATCGGCTTTGCATGGGCCACTCGCGTGATCGGATTTATCGCTCTCGGGACCCTCGCCATGGCCATGGCCGTGATGCGCCAACGAGTCCAGTCCTCGCATAAGCGCAAGATTATCGACGTAGAAGTGTGGAGATACATGCCCTACACTCTCTTCACAGCTAGTCTCTTCTTTGCGTTCATGGGCCTGTACATCCCCTTCTTCTACATCAGCTCCTACGCGAATTTCAGGACTGGCGCGGACCCCCAGCTCTCTTTCTACTTCCTCGCCATCACTAATGCTGCCTCCGCATTCGGTCGCACGCTCCCCAACTTCCTTGCCGACAAGGTTGGCCCAGTCAACATGCTCATCCCGTGCATTGCGGCTACCGCAATCCTCGCGTTCTGTTGGATCCCTGTGCACGACGTAGGCGGCCTCGCAGCATTTGCTGTGCTCTACGGCTTCTTCTCGGGGTCATTTGTGTCCCTCCCACCGTCGGTCATCGCATACCTGTGCCCTGATCTCAACCTTGTCGGGACCCGCTTGGGCATGTCGTTCACATTCGGTGCGCTGGGTCTGCTCATCGGGAACCCGATCGCGGGGGCCCTTCTGGACTTGCAGACTGGCGAGTTTGTCCATGCGCAGATATTTTGCGGTGCGGTCGTGGTTGCGGCGCTGGTGCTCTGCATTGGTTGCAGATATGCGAAGGTCGGTTTCGCATTGCATGTAAAGACGTAGTCGTTGTGGTCGGAGAATCTTTGGGATGATGTTGAGACCCGTAGAACAAAACACACACGCACACCGTATAGGTATGTTATGTTTCCGTTGTTCCGTCTTATCGGTGGTTAATCCAGATATCTATGTACCGTTAGCCACTTTCTTTGCAAGCATCGTATCTCAGTTACAAAAATATGGCTCTGCCAGCATTCAATGTACTTGGTCCTGAACACTCGTAATGACGAGCTATCTTGCATGTATGTATCACTGCATGTACGGATGTACTGTACAGTGCATGAATCTGTAATCTTGCCGCGATTGCTTCGCTGCTCCAACTCCGGCTCCGTCGGTCAAGTGGTCGCGCTCTTGAATTGATATCTCCTAGCTGACAGCTTGTACAATATCATAAAACATACAACACAAGTCATGTATTAGAGAGAAGTTCATTCTCTCATACTAGACAACTTGCTTTTGATCAGGAACTGGGCTAGCTGTCTTGGCACTTCAGACATTTCTGAGTAAATTAGGACCCCGCCTTGACGTAGATAGCCGATCGCGAGCCGTTGTGTCCTCGTATCTGTGTCTTGAGTAGGGCCCGGATGTCTGCTGTTTTCCATCACCATGAACAAACGCAATGAACTTTCTGTAGTAATTTCGGTTGATGTCTTCTCCAATCTCCTACCCATTCGCCTGGGGACGGTTGAGGGTACTAAAGTTGACCGGACAAGGAGATTTGAGCAAGTTCATGTGAGTAAATATTCATGGCGCTACTAACATATTCTGAAACATTCACTTTTGTGTAGGCTTGGGATCGGGGTTGCTCTTCATTCCGTCTGTTGCAGTCGTTACAACATACTTCAAGAAACAACGCTCTTTCGCTATAGGGTTGTCAGCGGCTGGAAGCAGTATAGGTGTGTCAAGCAGTATCTCTCACCTGCAACCATCGCTCATAGACATCCAGGTGGAATTATTTATCCTGTTATATTCCGCCAGCTGCAGCCACGGATTGGCTTTGGATGGGCCACTCGCGTGATTGGATTTATCGCTCTCGGGACCCTCGCCATGGCCTTGGCCGTGGTCCAGTCCTCGCACAAGCGCAAGATTATCGACCTCGATGCATGGAGATACCTACCTTGCACGCTTTTCACGGCTAGCCTCCTTCTCTCATTCGTGGGTCTGTACATCCCCTTCTTCTACATCACCTCGTATGCGCGCCTCAAGACCGGCGCGGACTCCCAGCTCTCTTTCTACTTCCTCGCCATCATCAATGCCGCTTCCGCATTCGGACGCACGCTCCCCAGCTTGTTTGCTGACAAGGTCGGCCCGGTCAACATGCTCATCCCGTGCATTGCGGCTACTGCAATCCTCGCATTCTGTTGGATTCCCGTGCACGATGTAGGCGGCCTCACAGCATTTGCCGTGCTGTACGGCTTCTTCTCGGGGTCATTTGTATCCCTCCCACCGTCGGTGATCTCGATACTGTGTCCCGATATGAGCCTTGTCGGGACGCGTATGGGCATGACATTCACATTCGGTGCGTTGGGTCTGCTCATCGGGAACCCGATCGCGGGTGCACTTTTGGACCTGCAGACTGGCGAGTTCGTTCAGGCGCAGATATTTTGCGGTGTGACCGTGTTCGGGGCGTTGGCGCTCTGTACTGGTTGCAGATACACGAAAGTTGGCTTCACGCTGCGTGTCAAGACGTAGTCGCTATGTCGTGGAGTTTACAAAAGGCAAACACCACATAGGTTGCGACGGTATGTTAGGCTTTCGCTGTGCGATCCATTCAATCTTACGTGTCATATTTCAGCATCCCGTTTCTTCGAGTTACACACAATCAGATATTCTGCATAGGTATACCGCGTGCTATGGAGTACTGGAACTTCCTATGTTGATGTCAGGTATATTAGAAGAAAATGTACTTATGTACCGAGGGCGCGAAGATACGGTACTCCTGGCACTGAGTCATAGGCAACCGTCAAGACGCACCCGCAGTGGGACGTTCCCGACGCGACAATCATGATGTGAGCAGAGTGAAACGGGAGTAAGCCTGGCACGCGTCGGATATCCCGCGAGCATGTTATACGATGCACATTGTCGTTCTGAAAAGGACAGTGGGATCATCGAGTCACCAGCGCTAGGCTAGCCGAATTTGAGAACTGGCGCGGGGATGCGGGCGTGGCCGAGATGCGAGATGGCGGCTGCTATTGTGCCGTGACTCCCTCGTCCCGCAAGACAATAAGCACAATAGCCACTCGTCCCTTGCGCCCCTTCATGTACACCGCCCAGGCTCGTGCTTCTCCTCGTGGAAGCTTTCCCTCCGCATTTGATCGCCTGCTGACTCGCTTTTCCCTATCGTACGTATTCCGCCAGGTTTCCCAGCTCTTTGAGTCAACTAGTCACCCGTCTTGCCATAGGTTTCGGACAGGGAAAGCACGCACGCACGCACGCATCGCCCTGTATCTCCTTTGGCGGAGTCAGAGTGCCCTAATCCGCTGAGATCAAACCGACGTACCTTGTGTTGATCGGAGGATCTTCCTCGAGCTCTTATTGTCTTGCATTCGCACAGCGCTACGCCTCCGCGCCATCTCATATCTAGGTATATCAGCTTCCCCTCGCCTTCCAATCTAGCGCGATGCGCAGACAATTGCGCTGCCATGCGGACCAGATTTCTGCGTTCCGACGGACTGAAGCGACAAGCATGAAAAGGCCTGCTCTGCCTGCGATGCTCTCTCACCCGCCCCCCGCTCTTCAGCACCACTCCCCTTCCTCTCGACGCTCGCATCTGTGCTACGGTCCACACGATGGAGGGTTCCTCTCTTTCCGTTGCATTGCCCCAGTTGCTCCGTCATCGCAACTCCGTCCCCGATGTTCCCCAGGATGTCGACTACTTCATGCAGCATCTGAACGACCCCAACTGGGAGTACCAGTCAGCATCGACTGAGGTTGGGGACTCCTTCGAGCTCGATACCAAGAGAGACGCGTTTTCGAGCGGGCACTCGATACGCAGCTCCGATCTCGAAACCGATTCGCAAGCCGATTCGACCTTCAGATCTGGGTCGTCCAAGGCGCACCTCCGAGAGGCTTATGATGATTATGATGAGTATGTTCTGTCCAGCACATCCGGCCTCAAAAGATCCTGTCTGATGTGCTTCCAGTGAATCCCCTTATCCCGAAGTCCGCGCTGCGGTTTCCAGCGTCGATGACAGTTTGACTCCTGTCAACACATTCAGAACGTCAGTCAACGCGCGCATATAGTGGCATTTCACTCACATTCGTCTCATATAGTTGGTTCTTAGGAATCATCTTATGCACCTTCCTGTCAGGAATGAACCATTTGTTTATCGAACGATGTGCGCATCATACACAACCGGAGCTGTCCTTGACACTCAACATATCCTTTCAGATCCTTCTGTGGCCATCAGCCCGCTCGTCATCCAGCTGGTAGCGCTGCCCATGGGCAAGGGCTTGGAGTGGCTTCTCCCGAAAAAACAGTTCAACACGTTCGGCTACGTGTGGTCGTTCAATCCCGGACCATTCAACATCAAGGAGCACACCGTCATCACGGTCATGGCTAGTACCGTTTACAACGACGTCTACGTGACCACCGTCTTCGTCACGCAGAAGGTTTTCTACGGCCAGACGCTCTCGTTCGCCTATGAGATTCTCATCTCGCTCTCGACGCAACTGTTCGGTTTCGCACTGGCAGGCATGACGCGACAGTTCCTCGTCTGGCCCGCGAGCATGATTTGGCCCGGTTCCCTCGTGTCGTGCGCGCTGCTCAACACGCTGCACAAGAACTTTGGCAAGATCGATCGGCGTCACATATCGCGTGAGCGGTTCTTCCTCTTCGTCATGCTTGGGAGCGCCGCTTGGTACTTCCTGCCGGGGTACCTCTTCACCGCGCTCAGCATGTTCAACTGGGTGTGCTGGATTGCGCCCCAGAATGCCACGGTCAACTCGCTGTTTGGGTACTCAACCGGGCTCGGCATGGGATTTGTGACCTTTGATTGGGCCGTAATCTCGTGGATCGGGAGCCCGCTTGTCACCCCAGTACGTCGCTTAGTCTCTTCTGCATCCGTCGTAATGTTTATACCACGATCGCATAGTGGTGGGCTGAGGCGAACATTTTCGCTGGGTTTGTGTTCTTCATATGGTTCATTACACCGATCCTGTACTGTACGTATTTCCATCGCATTCGATGGCATCGTTGTGAACGCTGACATCCTTTGCAGTCAAGAATGTCTTCTTTGCACAGTATATGCCTATCCTGACCGGCTCATCTTTCGACAACACCGGCAACCCGTACAACGTCAACGCCATCCTCACTGACGGTATCTTTGATGAGGCGAAGTACCAGGCATATTCGCCGATGTTCATCTCGATTGGTTTCTTGATGTCATATGGTGTACAATTCGCCACGCTCACATCAGTCATTGTGCACACATTCCGTACGTTTTCGTTCGCCTTCTTTTGGTCTGCTGCTGACAAGGTTGCGATCACAGTGTGGTACAGACACGACCTGATTCGCCAGATCCGGCGGACGGTCAACGACGAACGTGACGTGCACTCCCGCCTTATGTCGGCTTACCGCGAGGTCCCATGGTTCTGGTACGCCGGCATCGGCGTGTTCGCCTTCGTCTGCGGTGTGATCGGGATCGAGATCTACCCGACGCAACTCCCGGTCTGGGGCCTCGTCGTCGCGCTGCTACTGTCGACGCTATTCCTCATCCCCGTCGGCATGATTCGCGCAATCACGAATCAGGTGATCCCGCTCAACGTACTGAGTGAGATCGTTGTGGGATACATGATCCCGGGCAAGCCTGTCGCGATGATGCTCTTCAAGACGTACGGCTACATCACGGTTGTGCAGTCCCTGACATTCACGAGCGACCTCAAGATCGGCCACTACATGAAGATTCCGCCGCGGATCATGTTCATTGCTCAGTGCCTTGCGGCTGTCATCGCGGCGTTCGTCTGTGTCGGCGTGCAGGCCTGGGAGTTCGCGAACATCGAGGACTTCTGTACGCCTCATCAGAAGGACGGCTGGAAGTGCTTGGACGTGAACACATTCGCGACCGCGTCTATCATTTATGGTGAGATCGGCCCGCGACGCATGTTCTCTTCCGGCGCATTGTAAGCATGCACATTGTTTCTCTGTTGAATGCTGAATTGACCGTTGCGTTTGTGTAGGTATAATCCAATGATGTACTTCTTCGTCATCGGAGCGGTCATGCCAATCCCGTTCTATATCCTCGCCTGCAAGTACCCGCAGTCGCTCTGGCGATATGTGAACATCCCTGTGTTCTTCGCGGGGCTTGGTCAGCTGCCACCCGCGACAGGCATCATGTACTCTTCTGCGGCGATGATCGGCGCATTCTTCCAGTGGTTCATGCGCCGCTTCCACTTCCGCTGGTGGATGCGCTACAACTATATCCTCTCCGCCGCACTCGACTCGGGCGTCGCAATCGGAC
Source organism: Amylocystis lapponica (assembly GCA_022376435.1). Taxonomy (NCBI): domain Eukaryota; kingdom Fungi; phylum Basidiomycota; class Agaricomycetes; order Polyporales; family Postiaceae; genus Amylocystis; species Amylocystis lapponica. The sequence continues at coordinate 34,260 of JABYQE010000015.1, forward strand.
TCGTCCTCATTTTCTTCTGCCTGCAGTTCCCGAAGGGCGGTGTCTCCGTCAACTGGTGGGGCAACACCGTGTGGCAGAACACGTACGACTCACTCGGCGTGCCGATGAAAGTCACCAACACGTCGTTTGGGCCGAGCACGTGGTCGTGAACGGACGCTTTCTCGCGCGCACCGCGCCGTTCCTCTATCTTCGCATCTGTAGCATTATTCCCTACCCTATCGAACGCACTATCGTTATGTACTGACTGCCTGTTCCTCGCGCCTCATGACCCCGCATCATTCGCCACGCATCGACTCTTCACGCTTACCCTTCCCCCTTACCAGTAGTACCCTGACCTTTTCTCCTTCGTCTTTGCTTAGCAAGCACCGCTAGGGTGACCCCGCTCGCAGGCTGCTTGCCCACGCATTGTTACTTCTTACTGTCCGCTCACCAGGGGTCTCCGGATGTTTGCTGTATTCGTTCTACGACTGTCACCTTTTGTACCGCTGTAGGGCTTGCAATTGACAATGATGACGACTCGACGCATCCCTCGTCTAGAGTATAAATGCGATCACAGCGATACAAATGAACTACAAAGCAATCTCGACATCCAACCTCGCTAGATACGAGTATACATCTGGCGACATACGATATTTGAGGTTTCCTGCGAAGATCATCAACGACCTTGATTTTTTGCGCAGTGTGGCGAGTGTCTAGAGTGTCTTTTCAGTGCGTGCATCTACACCAAATCGTGGCAGCTTACCATCTGCCGTGTGACATCAGCCATTGCGGACGTCTTGACTCTTTGATGCACGCTTGCCAATGCGTCCATCGTGAGCGTGAGGAACGTCTGCAGGTTTCTCTGCAGTGCTTCTGGGAGGTCCTTGAACTCTTCAGCTCTCCGCGTAATCTTCGCGATGTCTCCGTCCATGGGAACGAGATCCGTCGACTCCATGATCTGGGAGCGAGCGGTCAACATCCAGATGCCGCGTGTTTAATGGGGACGCTCACCTCCAACGCAAGGTCCACTCTGCCCGCATCCTTCGCGTCCATTGCTTCTCGCACCCGAAGCAGCCGGATAACCGCCTCACGCTCCTTACCCACCGCGCGGTTGGTGCGCTCGTAGTGCCGCAAGATGTCCGCGGCGGTGCGTTCGATCGCGCGCGCATTCTCGTCACTGCTCGGCTGCGCGATAGTGGTCCCGAGCGCCTGCGCGAGGCACGCAATGACGGTCGTGTAGTCCCCGGCGAGGTTGTACAGCTTGATCGCCTCGGGAACGCGGTGGTTCTCCTCTGAGTGCTTGGCGGCACGCACGAGGATCTGTTCGTTGTACTGCCGTGGGTCCTCGAGCTTCAGCAGCGCCGCGTGCTGCTCAATCGCGCCGCTCTGTGCGGCCAGCGTTCAGCGCGTGCTGTGGGCAATGAGAAGGAGACGTACGAAGTGTGTGCCGTCGGGGCGGAAGCCGCCGACGAGCTCCTCCCATGCGGCGCCGGTGTTGGCGAGGACTATGATGCGCCGCACGAGTTCCCACGCGTTCTCCTCTTGCTCGCGTCCGATACCGCCACTCTGGTCCGCGCTCAGACACACGCAATATACGTACTGGAGTGCCTCGCTCGCGTCCATCTTCACAAACTGGCGGACATACCGCCAGATGAGTGTGGAGAGGCTAAGCGCGGGTGGCGAGACCGGCGACAGAGATACTGCCGCAGGATACGGAATGAGTGGGGGACTAGCACGAAGAGGTAGGCACGTGACTTACAGGGCGTCATGTCCGATGTCTCTGCACGCGAAGGCACGCGCAGGAGACCATGGTACGCAAGCGCAATTGCCAGATGGACGGCCTCGATTTCTGTCTCTTGGTGGTCCCACAATGCCGCTACAGCCTACGCGGCAGAACAGATGAGCACACGCAACAAAGAAGACACTCATAGACATACACGTTCGAACTGCCCACACATAAGCAGCACACCGGCCCACACTCCGCGCTTCGAGCCTTTCTGGCCGGGTATACCATCGAAGTGGCGCTCGCCGTAGCTAAGGAGAACCTCCGCAAGCGCGCGTAGGCCGCCGTTCTCGTCTTCGTCGACCTTCCGCAATGAGTGAGTCATACATACGCAGAGACATACTGGAGGAGACAAACCATCGCGAGCTGGAACCACAGCCAGTCCTCCGTGGTGACTGTGACCTGCTGCACGCTCCGCCGCGACGCATCAATCTTGCCCATCAGCTTGTACAGCGCGAGTTTGAATGGATCCGTCGTTGACGAGTGCAACATATGTGCGTTGAATATAGCGTGCAGCTGGTCCCGATGGGGTTTTGGCAGCCTACGCAACTACGTCAGTGGCTATTCTGACCTCGACGCGAGCGAGGGACGTCATACCGCCTGTCGGGTGCCTCTACCCATGCCCTGAAATGCCCCAGGAAGCTCGCCTCGCGGTGCTCGATGGCCTGTTGGAAGCGCAGCGCTTCCTCCAGCGCCTCATGCGCGTGCCCCGTGCGCACAAGGTGGAACAGTTTCGCCCACAGTGGCTGGCCAGCAATCAACTAGAGGCGGTATAAATACGCGACCGTCAGCGATGCGCGGCGACGCACCTCAATGCGGTCCTCCCACTCGCCGTTGCGATAGTGGCGCACGAGCACGAACGCGCGTATCTTGTTCGCGACGCTAGGGTCTCCCCCAAGGCGTGCCTCAATTGCGCGCGCCTGCAGCGTGCGCTCAACGACGCCCCAATACTGCTCCTCAAGTGCCTCACGTGCACCTCGTGCAATCTGGCGGCGCAGTTCGGCCGCTTCGCGCGCGTCGGGGTCACCAAGGTACACACGCGCGTACTTGCGCTCGAAGAGCGGCGCGTTGAGGATATGCGCGCCGGCGTGCTCGAGGGGTGGGAGCGCGGGAGGCTCTGCAGTGATGCGAGCGAGGACGTGGAAGTTTTGTGCAAGCTGGAACGCGGCTTGCTGTGGCAGGGATCAGAGGACAATCGGGGAGGCGCAGGGGCGACTCACGTCGGGGTTGCCTGAGAGGGAGGCATCGATAAACGCGTGCAAAATGGGGTAGGACGTGCCACGCAGACGGGCTGTGTTCAGCTCGGCAATGACACGGTTGTACGCCATCATTTTGCTCTGCATCTGCATGTTGAGGCTCGGTCCGGTGCTGGCCTGACATCCAGACGTGAAGCTAGGACCGCATATATGCTGGTCAGGCCGCTCACCGATAGCAATCCTTTGCCATGGAAACTCTTCTTGAGCTCCGCGACTGCCCTATTCTCGCCGCGCACCCGCCCGCCCAGCTGCTCGAACACGCGTTTTTTACGCGCCTCCCAGTCGCGCTGCCCACGATCTTCGAGGACATGGTAGAACTCTTCCTGCGTCTCCTTTCGGCCCTCCTCAATGGTGGAGATGAGGTTTTGCTCGTGCGCGTGGCGCAGGTAGCCCGCGACATCTGTATCCTGCAGTGCCTGCAGTGGCGAGAAGGTGGTTGATGTGTTGAGATGCGCAATGGAGCTTCCGAGTGCGGGCGCGTCAACGTGCGCTTGCGCAAGGAGATAATTCCTGCATACACGAACCACTGAGCATGCAAAGAAATTGAGAGTGATGGGAGGACTTACGCGCGGTCATTGTCGGTGGATGTGCCTGGCTGGCGAGATACAAGACGCCTCGACTGGGCTTCGATCTGGTCCAGCGAGAGGTGGACTGAAGGGAGGTCTGGGTGATTGAGATGGGAGGTGAGTGCCTTGGACGCGGTAAGGAGGGAGGAGAGGTCCGTCATTGGTCGTTTCTATATAAGATAGACTGGTGAAAATCGCGGTTGTGCTCTTCAAAGAGGCGTCGTGCAGCGTCGTTGCATGAAGTCTGTACAGATAATAAAGCCAACAGTGGGTGAAGTAGTCGAGGTGCAAGCCGTGCCACATGAGCCACTTGGCCATTTCGGGATCGACACGCGGTCAGTTGCTCGACCGCGATATATCGAACTCCTTTCTCTGGGACCTAGTACATGCATTCTGCAACCAATAGTTTAACTCACAGATTTAGGCCACTGGCCGACATGTTGCTGAGCATGTACCCTCGTGACGGGAAACATGTGGTCTCTATAGCACGGTTAGTCCTCCATTCGTACGGTCGCTCGGTCCACTCCTGCTCAATGTTGCTCAGCCGGAGCACACTCACTACAGGACCTGACTTATATCGGACCTGATCGATGCATGTCCGTGTGGGCTGATTCACGTCCATGTGCCCCGTATCGCCCTGGGCCGCATCGTACTCGCCGTACTAAAGCTCTCCAGATGTTCGTCGGTCTCAACTGACCGTTGCGCAGGCTTTCCTTTTCTCCAGGATGGCTACGATTCGCGTGCGCCAGCTACTCGACCCCACGCGTATGTGACGCGCCATGATGCATACCACTCACTACATCCACGTACCCGACCCGTACAGCCGAGCAGCTAGACAGCGTCGCCCACACACTATACGAAGCATTCAAGGACGGTGCGTCCACCGATCTCACCGCAGACACACGAACTCACCAGCGACCCGTGCCAGAAACCTCCGCCCTCGTCGCAAACGAGGGAAACGCGGACATGATCCGTCCCTACCAGCGCGCCGGTGCCAGCATCGCTGCCCTCGCCGGCGAGCTCTGGATCGCCGGCTACGGCGACGACGACTACGCCGGTGTTGCTGCGTGGATTGCGCCCGGTCGCGAACTCATGGACAGGTGCGCCGCGTCCGCTTATCTGCACGCAGCGCAAACGACCGTGCCCGTATACAGTCCAGCTCATGGCTCGGCCGGGATGGATGCGGTGCTTGCGTCCTTCTCTCCAGAGCACCGGAAGTGGTACCAAGAATACGTGCGTGACTATGCTACCGGTGCCCTATCTTAAGCCTGAATGTGCATCCGGTGTAGTTGATCCCAAGAAGTCGGGCGCAGCTCGAAGAAGCGGTCGGCGAGGGATATGCGAAGGCATCGTGGTATTTGCTGATCCTAGGGACACGCCCGGACCACCAAGGACGTGGCATCGGGAAGATGCTCTTTGATGTGATTGCGCAAAAAGTGAAGTAAGATGAAAGTCCCCGTTGGTTCCTTACTGAACTTTTTACAGGCATCTGCAGGACGAGTGAACCTCTGCTTCTGTGCTGTAACTGAAGATAATGTGAGTGATCTCCAGGCGTCATCGTCAGTTTGACCAAAGGACTGCGTCCCACAGATCCGCTCTATGAGAGCTGGGGTTGTGTGCGCAGAGGACCGAAGCGAGAATTCTCTAATTGTTGGGGATCATATATTAATGCAGTCTTGATTAAAGCACCATGACCACATGGCCGCCGTGGAAGGAGTAAGGACATGCGTTCTGACAATCTCGACATACATCTTGCACCAATTCTGTTCGCTCGGAGAAGACTATCATGGACTCATAGGCAGCCACCACCTTGAGGTGCTCACGGTCATGATCGAGGTGCACAGGCAAGTCAACTCGAGGTGGGTGCATACTCAACCGGGGTGGCCCTAATTCATCATATAATGTTGTGTTCTGATGGCTGACTGCCCGTGACGACATCGAGGATGAACGTGGCAAGAAGTACCATGCATGCCTTTGACTGTAATTGCATGAGGATGATAGCAACCAGTGTAGCCTCTGTTTTGTTAGCGGTGTCATGCTGAAGAGTATGACGAGGGGATGTATGACGAGACATGCTGTACGTTTCCGTGGTAAAGCTAGATGGATATGCGATGTGGCTAGAAGCACTTTCACTGAGCAGCAACGGGAGTACATCCAGAGAGAAAGAAGGAAGGATTGACTGACCTTTCGCATTCTTGCCAGCCATATTATATTGGCAGAACGAACTGGACTGTCCACGAAAGTATAGGTAATTTGCTGTGACTCGGAGGTTTGCCAGAGGCACTAGCCGAGAAGAGTCCATTGGTGCTTGCAGGCGGTGTGGGCCCTTGTTCGTAGCGCGATTTTATTTCATGAAAACATTCACTGCAATACTCCAACACTCACATGCGACACGCGCGCAAAACTCAAACGTGTAGATGCATCCACCTATGAAGATCTGTGACACTTACTGAGAATCTGCGGCTGTTGACGACGCACAAGCTCCGCACATGAATACGGCTCGTAGAAAACACATACCCACATTTTTAAGATGCAATTCTTCCACTATACCCATCTACCGCTGAGCAGGCAGCATGTCCTCGTCCGCGTCCTGTTCCTCACCTTGCAATTCACCTTCCTCCTCGCCGTTGTTACCGGTATGCGCGGTCATATTGCGTTGACACTACAAGATTGCATCAGTATGCACCGATGGTTCCCAAAAAATAAACATACATGGTACACGGCGGTCCAGTAGCCACCCCAGTACATCGCTGACAACGCTCGCGAGAATGCCTCGTCCTGGCTGACCATTGTCTCTCCCGGAGCAGCCAGCCACGCAGCATGATCGGGCTCTGACGCCGTAGGCGGGTGCGGTGGCACGGCCGGAGGGAGCGTCGGGTCGTGCGTAGGGACGAAGGTGTCGAAATTCAGCGGAACGGAAGAGTCCCCGCCGTTCGTATTTGATACACCAGATCGCGCGGTGGGCGCCGCTGTGTTTTTAGACCTTCCATTGACGTCTTTTGGCGGGACGTTGTACCACCTTATGAGAGGGAAGGTATGAGCACCGGCTGCGAAATGAGGAGCAGGAAGGTCGACGCACAGTGGAGACTTCTTCACTGGCTCTTCTTTCCACTTGTCCCCCGGCCCATGGAACGCCTTGTACTCCGCCATCGCCGAGTCCCACGCATCGACCAGCGCAGAGTCGTCCCAGATCTCATCCTGAGTAAGCTCCCTGCTTTCCTCCTCCTCCTCTCCTTCCTCGAGGCCGTTGTCCATCATGCTCCCGCTCGGTACATTGTCGTCGTAGTTCATCTGCGGAGCCTGGGCCCCAGGATCATCCCAGTGCTGGATCGGCTGCGGTCGCCCGTTTCCGTTTGCATATCTCTGGTTCGTCTTCCGCTTTTTGGAAGGGGGCCCGTTGCCGGTGGGAAGCTGGGGGCCCAATGGTACCGGAGGAGGTTGCTGCGGGGCTGTGATATCGTCGTACGAGACAAGAGGGCGCATCGTATCCTACCTAGCTATCTGATCCAGACGAAGTATTATATAGCACTTTCGTGCTGTAAAGCCAGAGTTCAAGGCTTCAAGCCAACTGCATGAGTGGCTGCAGCCCTGCATGCGCGTCTCACGTGATGGTAATATTTCCGTGCTCAAAATCAACTCAAAATGTGAATTTATGCTGCATCGTATCGGCCTAGCTGTTCTACTAGTAATTCGGAATGGAAGACGGCAAACTGATCACTTCCTTCCCCACCAGCCTCCCAGCAGGGTACTGAGACCACCACGCGCAGGCTCAGGTGCCTCGGGGGTAGGGACGCGCTCGATCTCGTCGACCTTCGCACGCAACATCGTTTTCTTCTCCGTGACTTGCGGCTTCAGTACTGCCTGCGCGCTGGGTGCAGGAGGCCGCGGTGGGGGCTTCGCCTTCCCTGCGCGTGCCTGCAGACGGTCCATGTCAAGCTGCACGTAGTTGAGCGCGATGTCGAAGAATAGCGGCTTCTTGAATGTCTTCGGGGCGCCGTCGAGCGTGCCGCCGTTATACGTGAACCACGCGGTCTTGAAGCTGAGACTGTCAGAGACAACCTCACTCTCGAGCCGTGCGACGTCGGGTTCACTGAGCGGGTAAAACGGGGAGGGGCCTGCAGTGATGGGGTCTGTATCGGCAAGAATGGAGAGCGTGGAACGCGCTTCGCGTAGGTGCAGTTCAGCGTGCTGCATGAGAGCGAGTGCCTCTGCGTATTTCTTGAGGGGTGCATAGCAGCGCGCGAGGTAGAAGCACCTACACAAACGTGAGCGAGCGACCAGTCAGGTATTTGAAAGACCAACCGCCGGGCTTTCGTGAATGATATACGTTCCTCAACTGCCGAGGCAAGGTCCGGGCTCTCGTCGACGATGGTGAGAATACGCATCTGGTCCAAGCTTTGGATGATGGTGTCTAGGAGCTTGACGACTGCAGGGAACAATCGCGCATCGACCTGAGGCTTCGGCTGCTTGGAAGGGCCTGCGGTGCTCTTCTGGCCTGCATTTGCGTGACGTGCAGCATCCGATTGGTGTAGAAGCGTCGAAATCAGCAGAAGATCACGCTGTATGCGACGGGACAGCAGCTGATACACGATGTATGCGTACACGAACTGAATGTCGCGAGTTCCGGCGGTCACAGCGCTGAGAGTCGAAGCGTTCAACTGTAACAGAATTAAGATACTCTCGTTCTTGAGTGTGGACATCGCACCCACCTGCTGGATCTCTACGAGCCTCCGTGCCACGTCCTCTGCATCACTGAGGGCGAGCAGGATAGCGTCATAGGCAGCAACGCCGCGCTTCGACCGCGTGCCTTTTCCTATCTTTCCCCTCTTCTTTCCACCTTCGGTTGGAACTGGCTGTGCGCTCTTTTGTTCAGGCTTTCCCGCCTCCTCAAGCCGCCGTTCGGCATCCTGCACCTTGAGAAGGACGTCCACCAGCTCCGGATTGCGCACAGGAACCGGCTCGTCCTCCCACATCAGCGGCTCCAGCTTCTTGCGCTCAAGCGCGGCATCCTCACCGCTCTTTCCCAGACTGGCAACGAGGGCGTCGCACCCCTCAACAATCTCGTTTCTGTGCTCGCCTGAGACCTCCGCGACGATTGCGTCGATGTCGTATGCTTTCTCGCGGCGCAGCTCGTGTCCACAGTGTCTGATCTCCGGGCCGATCTCGTCTGCGAACGCGATGGCTAGCGCCTGCTCGCGGCTAGTCGCTGCCTTCGCGACGAGCTCGTCAAGCAGGTTTCGCGCGACGCTGAGCTGCACGATCGCGTCGTCGAACTCGTGCCGCTCCCGGAAGAGACGGCCGTTCAGGATGAGCGTGTATATGGTCGCCTGTACGACGTCCTCAGGGAGAGGCGGGAGGCAGCATAGAGGGCTTGACAGTGCGAGAGGAGCTGAGTTGCCCAGTGCAGCGCGCGACGCAAACGGCTCGTGGCGTGCCTCCGGAGGGAGGCACGCTTTCTGCCTGCGTCGCTGTTGGGGTCATGTCTGGCAGCTATGATCGATGCCTGCATTGTTTGTATGTTAAGCTCTTGGGAGTGAACCCAAGCCCGTTCTGCCTCGAAAAGGAGCAACTGTAGGCTATCGGCACATGAGTCACTGGCCAACGCTTGGACAAGGTGGTTGCGGGGCTCACTGTCCATCTCTGACAGCATCGAGCTTAAGGGGCGGCAATTTCTTGAATTCCTTGCCCTTGCCGTGAGTCATCTTAAGAGACGATCGCAGGCGATGGGTCCTGTTGGCACAGTGCTTTCTGAACAACGTATCAATATGCGCCGCACCACACTATGTTGCACATCCATACCTGTACCGTTCGAAATCATTATATCGCAAGCCGTATGCATTGCGCTGCTCGTTCGCGAGCGAAAGAGCTGCATCCCGGATCAGCAGACAGCATTTTCTGGGCAGGCAGCCTCAAACGCACCCTGGAACGTAACTTTGCCATCGGTGGATGTCTGTGCCATGTTGCAGAACGATGCAGAGTGAGGAAGAACGTGCTGGATGGAAGTGGAATGCACTCAACCCGCGTACGCGCTTCGTCCTGCATACAACATCCTCCGAACCCGACCATCCATCACCGTCTTTCCCCCTGCTCTTCTTCATCTCTGCGACGCGTGTAACCTACACTTATGGCGACAGAGACCCTCCCGTCAACGCTCCAGAATGTTCTCGACCAGACGACGTTGAAATGGATCTTTTGCGGCATGTCTGTCCCAGTGCTGCCCGCTCGTCCTACCATGCTCATCCCTTCACACAGGTGGAAAGGGCGGTGTCGGTGCGCATCCCACGCAGTAGCGTCCAATTGACGGTCCACTCACGCCGTTCTGGCACAGGCAAGACCACCACATCATGTTCGCTCGCGATCCAGCTGGCGGCATGCCGTGAATCCGTGCTGCTCATCGTACGTCGTCTGCCCGTCTCCTGCCACGGACTAACCGCCCACGCCGACATGCGCCCCAGTCCACCGACCCCGCACACAACCTGTCCGACGCCTTCGGACAGAAGTTCTCGAAGGAGGCGACGAAGGTGACTGGGTTCGACAACCTCTCCGCGATGGAGATCGACCCGACGAGCGCGATCCAGGAGATGGTCGAGCAGTGTGCGTCCCCCGCTCTCTGCCTTCCCCTCTCCGCCCCCGCGCACGCTGACGCAGTGTCGCGCACGCAGCGGACTCGAACGGCATGATGGGCAGCATGATGCAGGACCTCGCGTTCGCCATTCCGGGCGTCGACGAGGCGATGAGCTTCGCCGAGATCATGAAGTGAGTCCGGGCGCCCCCCCTCTCGCGCACGGTGCCGCGCACTAACCGTGCGGGTCCTGCACAGGCATGTCAAGTCGATGGAGTACTCCGTGATCGTGTTCGACACCGCGCCGACGGGGCACACGCTGCGCTTCCTGTCGTTCCCGACCGTGCTCGAGAAGGCGCTCGGGAAGCTGAGCTCGCTGAGCGGCCGCCTGGGACCCATGATCAACCAAGTGTGTCAGTCCACCCGGCCTCTAATGGCGCGCTGCTGATGCGCGTTGGCGGTGCAGATGACGAGCTTGATGGGCGGGCAGGCCGACGCCCCAGAGGATATGTTCGCGAAGCTCGAGTCGATGCGGGCGGTCATCACGGAGGTGAACACGCAGTTCAAGGACCCTGTGCGTATTGTCCACGATGTGTTATAGCGCGATCCTCATGTCTGCTTCAGGAAAAGACGACGTTCGTGTGTGTGTGCATATCCGAGTTCCTCTCGCTGTACGAGACGGAACGGCTCATCCAAGAGCTCACCGCGTACGAAATCGACACGCACAACATCGTGGTCAACCAGCTTCTCTTCCCCAAGAAGAGTGAGTGAGGTTATCCGTCCCTTGCTGCATGTGCTGACGGATGTATTTCAGGCACGAACTGCGAGCATTGTCGTGTGCGGCATAACATGCAGCAGAAATATCTGAACGAGGCGCACGAGCTCTATGACGAGTTCTTCCACATAGTGCAACTCCCGTTGCTAACCGAGGAGGTGCGGGGTCCACAGAAGCTAAAGGAGTTCAGCCAGATGCTGGTGGAACCGTATGCTCCTGACCTCGACTGATGTGATCTCTCATTTTGCTGTCAACAATCTCTATCATTCATTGCATTTTTCGTACGCCAAGTAGTAACCCGCAGACATCTCGAATTAGTAAGAATAAGATAGGAACAGTCGAGAGCAGGCCGAAGGCGAAGGCGGGGCATGGACGCCAGAAGACTCATGGCAGTCGTGGAGCATAAGAAAAGGAATTTACAGAGGTACGACCGGCGGCAAGATGGGCGCCGCATGCAGTGAATGAGGATGGGAATGATATGCAAACCAGACGATACAAATTACACATGAGACCAGACAGACTCGGCGGGACCTGCGCGGGCTGGGTGTGTCCGGGACGGAGGGCGGCTGCAGCAACCGTGCGTACCTTCCATCCCAACTCCATGCCCGCTCCTATGTCACTCTTCTCGCGCTCCCCACTCGATAGCCCACATGGGAGACACCATAGACCGATTTCCGATGACACCTGCTCGCTCCGCCGTCGGGACGCGGACGCAGCGCACCAAAGTCTGGCACCTCGCGAGTGCGCTATGATGCGCAACGGGGTATCGAACACCAACGACCACTACTGCTTTGTTTGCTGCCGCTTCGCAGCAAGAGACTCGATGATGCAGTGCACACCCTGGGGCTCCAAGACGACCTTCGTACCATCGCAGCGCGCCTTGCGCGTGAATTCGGTGCAGAGCTCATTGATGTCGAGGTCCTGGGGGGCCAGATGCGTCAGCACGGACGCACCACCATAGGCGGGAGCAGGCGTGCTGACCTTGAACTGGGGGTTCGACGTGATGCTGCGCCACGCAGTGAGCACCTCCACGTTCTTGTCACTCTTCTCCGTCGGCGGGAAGCTCGAGCCCTTGCACATGATCATGGGGCCTCCACTGTCGTCGCCCGCTGCCTTCCGCAAGAACGGCGCCATCGGCATCTCACACGCAAAAGGTGACTGGCCCTCATCTGCAATGACTTTTGACAACTGTTCCTTCGTTCGAGGACATTCACCGCGATCATGGATGGTGCCAGTAGGAGGACTCGATATTGACGGTGAGTCGGAGGTGGATGAAGACCCAGTCCGCAGGCTGGCATGGGACACGGGGCTTATTGAGCTCGGCGGTGTTCTCAACAATGCCGCGAAGTCTACGCCATTCGCGTTGGTCCCTAGATAGTTGCCGCCGAACAACTGATCAAGTGGACTCGACTCCGCTTGCGATGACCATTGGTCGAATGAAGAGACGTCGACGTTGCCAAGATAATTAGGAGTTTCGGCACTGGAGGAGGGTGATAGGTCGTACGGAGACGGTTCGGCAACCGACATATACATGGGGTTCGCCGCAATGGTCTTGTATGGTGTTTGCTGTTGGCCATAGCCAAAGTCCGCGTTCATTCCGTTATCCATAGATTCGTCCGCCAGGTTAAGCATGCTGGGATCGAATGAAATCAATGAACTAAAGTTGAACGGCGGCTGTGATTGGTGCTGTGGTGTCGCAAGGGGTGCCTTGCTCGGACCGGCACCTGGTGATGTGAAGCGGAAGGAAGGATGCTGAGACGAGGTGCCCGAAAAGACACCATTATTGGTTGTGTCCCGGGGGACCGAGAATGTGAATGCCGCCTGCTTGAGCACCATGTTCTCGTTCTGTAACCGCGAAAGCAGGTCGCGGAGGTTCTCGTTCTCCGATTCGGTGACATGGTTCTTGGCTTCCAAAGCAGCGACCTTGTCCTCCAACTGCGGTTTGCCCGAACAGATAATTGGGATGAGCACAGATCGATGCGCATATATATAGTACGACATACATCCTTGACGTGCTTCTCCTTGCGTTCGCGGAAGGCACGCTGTGCCGCGCGATTCTGTTCTTTACGCTTCAAGAGCCGCGACTCATCCTAGATGATCGACATGAGGTCACGACCGATGATCTCAGTGGTTGGATTTGACGCACCTGAGTCGGGTTACCCGTTGACTTGCGCCGAGCGCTCGACGATGCCCTTTTGCTTGAACCAGCAGTATCTGGGGTAACAGCGTTGGATTCGGATGAACTATCTACGTCATGGAGAGGACGTACTGGTATGTTGGTTCTTGTGGTTCGGCTCGTCATCAATGCTCTCATCACTTGCCTTGCGCTTCAAACCGGGTTCCTCCTGCTCTGGAGTCGCCGTAGAGCCATTGAAGACACCCGATTGCCTGCGAGAGGGACTGCGCTCGTTGAGGCTGGGAGGGCTGGGACTGCTGTCGCTGGAAGTAGGCGTGGAATTGGAGAGGGGGAACTGCGTGAGGTTCTGGGGATCGACGGCGTCCTGGCCGCCATCAAACTGTGTGAGGTTGTTGGTGCTGCCGACGGTGGTGGGAAATTGCTTTTCAAGGAAGGCGAGGAAATCGTCGTCGGGGAGGGCGGAAAATGTGTTCGGTTGCTGCGAGATGTCCCAGAACGACTGTACGCCTCCAAATGGATCCATTGGTGGTTATGAGATGCGCGAAATGAAACGATGTGAGTTGGGTTCGGCCGGAACCAGAGATCGCCTATCCGGGTAAGGGGGCGGAACCAAGTGGGATTCCGAGGGAAGAGAGTGCGCGAAGGGCCTGTTATGAGGCTGGCGAGGGCGGAGGGAAACGGTGAGCGGGAACGGATGAGGAGGAGGAGGTGATGAGAGGGGGAGGGATGCAGCGGCGGAAAGTACCGTGGTTGCGTACGCTGGTCGGCCGTCGGGCGCTTGAGTTGCGACTCCGCCTGATTGGCTGACCAAGCGTACGAGCCAGCCGCCCAGTCCGTCCCGCAACCACCTCTGCGCCTCCGAGCACTGTACTTATGACTCGTCCCCCTCGCCGCCCTCGTCCCCGCTATGCCATCTCTCTCCCATGCGGACTCATCCATCCAGCGCTGCAGCCTCGCTCGGGATCCCCGTTCTCACTCCGGCTGCATTGTGGGAGCAACCTTCTCCTTCCGTCCGAGCTGGACCATACGTCTTGCGTCACCTGCAGCCTTCAACTCCCTCGCCAGCACAGGCTGGAACGCGAAAGAACGGCGACACGAGACTGGACCGAAATCGTCCGACGCTTCCACCTTCGACGCGGAGGATCTACATGCGGCATGTGCGTCTACCGAGGCCCAATCATAACTCGAATCGAATTGTTCGCACAAGGTCACGAAGCCCGCCCTGAACGGCATCCGGCTGACATACTTCTGGCCGGAGACGTGTACCATGCGCTGTTACATCGCGTCCTCGCTGCGGTTAGGTCTTCGCAGCGGCTGCAACCCATATAAGTATCCTCCTTTGCAACTCCATTTGTGGTTCGCTTTCCCGGAACCTGATCAGGTAGCTCTCGCCTGGTCTCGCACACTCCTAACCACCTGCGTGTAGAGCGCACACCTTTTTTGTGCGTCTCTAGAAGCACCGTTCCGTCTCGGAGCGCGTCATTCGACCCACCGCGAGTCCGTCCATCAATGTTCTGGATGTACGTACTGCTTCACGGAAGGCTCGGCCCACCATGTTTCGCAGCAACCTCCGCCGGTGCGCGTCAGTATGTCCATCGCATCATTTGCCGTGGAATGACTAGTCGTATCGCTTGTCGTGGCATGACCAGCCCGTATCCACAGTAATACCTGCGTCAGTGGGACTTAACTTTTGGAGAAGGTGGAACTTGGCAGCGCTACACAACAGACTTCAGGAGTTTCCGCTCTCGCCATGGAATGACGCAACGGTGGCCTCGGCCTAACTAGTCTCCGCCGGCCATCTGTGGTGTCTATCTTCCATTCCGACACTAGCCGCCTCGCTGCTCAGCGCTCCACTTGCACGATCGTTCATTCGACTTCGGGTTGTTGGACACAGCTTGCCCGAGAATGACCGGTGGCCGTGCCTTGCTATCATGCGAAGAAAAAAAATAACGGTGTGTACGCGCTACAGCCTACAGTTGTTAACGCTGCCTAACATCCGCCGCCGCCAAGGGCAATTAGACGTGGTGGACTCGATGCGGCCGCAATCTCCTATCTATGCCGGCGCAGTAGCGTTGTCAAACGTGCATCCATTGCTAGATCCAGAGCGAGGCGCGTCCCGCGCTCGCACCTGCCGCATATACACGTGTTGATACGTGCCGCGTTTGCGACATCCGCTGTCAAGAGGAAGGGGTTAGTAGGAAAAAGTTGAAAAGGTGCGGGATTGGCGAAACTCGCCCTGTATATAACCATTCGTTGATCAGGCCAGTCTTATATGCTGACCACGAGTGGGTGGCCCTCGGAGGACGCCACTGACAAGAATATTGACATCCGCGGCCGCCACAGTGCTCCGCGATGTCGAATCGGAGCAATATTTACTTCTAGACACTTTATAGAGCAGACTCCGATCGATGATCGCGCCCCCGGTCGACGGCCCCTCTGGCCGGCGGGGCGCCAGCACTCTCCGTGCTGATCGGACTTTGTCCCAACGATCGTCGTGAAGTCTCAAATCTCGCAGTACTTACATTGCGAAGTAAAGCGTACTCATCACACCGACGGGCTTGACATGTCCAACTATTTGATGATAGGGGGGAGACAAGACCGCAGAACAAATCATTGCGGTCGGGCAGGTGCGAATGTCTACGTATAGGACTCGGATAAGTAGCCCTTGGGATTACGTGCGAAGAATAATACTGCGATACATAGAATGCAAACGGGTGCGCAAGGAGTGTCAGTGTGCGGTGCGATGTGGGATACATACACGGTGCGAATGTCAACGAGCGAGGTAAACGCCATTAGGGTGTAGCTACGAAGGTATACGTGCGGTGTCCATGCGGAAGCCCAGGAAAGAAATATACAAGGAGACGCAATGCTCTGTCACTGGCAGGGCGCAAGCGTCAGCGGGGTGTGGGGATGCGATATGCGCAATGCTCACATAATACTCGACTTCGAGCTGTGCGGGGCGCAGGCAGCAGAAGCGTTAGCGTGGCGGCTGGGGGACTGAGATGGGGATGCGACACGTACAAACAGGAAGCCGACCTTGTACGGCCAAAGGATGTTCAGCCCCACTGGGTTGTATAGCCGTGTGTTGAGGTCGTCGATGAGCTGGTGCAGCCGTCGCATCTCCTGTCACACACGCAGGAACATAAGACATGCACGTATGCGAGCACGGGAGGGAGCATCGCTCGCCTTGTCGTAGTGCGACAGCAGCACGAGCCGCGAGAGCTGCAGCGTCAGGAACGCGAACGCGGTGTCGACGAACGAGTGCGTCAGGCTGTGCGCGGAGATGAGCAGCTCGTTGATCGCGTTGATCGTCTCCAGGAACTGCGTCGGCGTGATCTGTGCACGAACGTCAGGCCAGTCAGCGCAGCACTGCTGCGCGAAGCGTGGTGCGCACCCGGTCTTCGAACTCGAGGGGGTATGTGGGCGCGAACTGCACGAGCTCGCCGCCCGTGTAGTCCCGCTCGAGCCGCACGATCTCGCGCGGGTGGTGCACGCCAATCTGTCCCACTGGCGGGGTGCCGAACGCGGCGTCCTCGGGAGGGGCACCGTAGTAATATGAAGAGCGAGGAACTAGAGGCCTCGAAGGGGGGCTGAATGGAGACGGTCAGCGACGTCGGTGACGCATCGCGGGCTTGTAACCTACATGGGCTTGCTCGAGAACTCGTGTACGCGGGTATTTGTGGATGAGAAGCCGTCGCGCTGGGCGCCGGTCGCAGGGGGTTCTATCTGCTCCCATAGGGGCGGCGTAGGCGGCTGGACATCGAGTCGGAGCGGGTGCTCCGGGGTATGTCGTGGAGGTACCTGCGCCTGAGCGGACTCGTCCGTATCGAAGGTGCGCTGGAACGTGTCGTCCGCGGACGGTTCGTCCTTCATGGACTCCTTCGAAGTGTCGCTGTCGTCCGGCTCGCTCCAGGACGCACCGCCGTCTCCGCTTGCGATGTCGACCTCCTCCAGGGGCGAGAGCCCCTCTGTCCGATCGCGGTGATGGTCCTGTGCGCTATCGGTCGCGGTGAGAGCGGGACTAGGTGGGTCCATGTCGGGCGGAGCTGCGTGCAGACCGAGCGCAGCCATCTTGGGTGCTGCAAGGCGGCTTGGAGATGGCGGGCGCGAGCTCTCACCTGCTGATGTATCCAGCTCCGATGTCCCGCCGCGCGACGAGCTCGCGGATGATCTATGAGACAGCATGGCGGAGGTAATACAAGAGAGACAGGCGGACTATCGGTTGTGGGAGGCGGAGGGAACGTGGGGAAGCTCCGGGAGATTGCAGCGCACGGAGTCGTGAGACGGTGAGAGCCTGGACGACAGATCTTGGTCAGAGGGCGATGGGCCGCTCGTTGCTGAGCTCGGGGAGGATGGCGACGCCAGAGTCCTGCAGACTCTTTTTCAGATTGCAGCGAGCGTCCGGCAAATCGTAATCTCAGCTCGGCGTCTCCGCCCACAGGCGTGTTGTCATGCACGAACCTCTTCTGCACACGACCCTCACCACCGCTGCGTCCAACACGACCTCTCTCTTGAATCCATTCTCATGTCTATAGACTGCCGATGCGCCCATCAGGTTCTGCGCAACAGAATTGTGATCGCAACTAGCACGACGGTGGCTCCTAGGCATCCCTGGCTGACATTCGAATGGATCATGGCTCGTGTCCGTGCTTGGTTTAATCCTCATATGGGATATCTACACTCATATTAGGATCTCCGAGTGCATGCTCTCCCGCGAGGTGCGTTTCGCGTCAGGAGCTGTTCTCAAAGTGCGGTGCAGGTGCGATAGATGGGGTTGTGATCAGCATGCGTGCAGTATATATTGCAAGCAGGCGTAACCTCGCTATGCGATACATTATTCTTTTGGGGACGCAGACCGACGGTGTCGTATCTCATGTCACTGGGGTGTCTGGGAACACTGCGTGCATCAAGAAGGCCAACCTGTCTTCTCTTCTCTCACCAGTCATTCTTTATTAATTTCCGGTGCACTGTATAGACTTTCATGAAGCGAAGCGACTTTCGACCTCATGCTCGAGATCATTGCAGTGACTGTGGCGGTCTAGAGCCCTCGACCGCGAGTCTCAGTCTCTGATTAGAGCGTCATTAAAGTCAAATCCCAACATCCTGTCATTCATTCCAATTCCGTGCGGGATCGTCGTTTGCAGTCCATAGCTATCCAGTTATTGCACACGTTCCGTGAGGCCCCCCTACCTTGCAACAACATGTGTGTACTAAGCGCTGAGCGCTGAGCAGCCGATTCTTAAGATGCCCCCTTTTCTTCAATGCTCGCAATGTCAGGAAAACATCACAATATATTCGCCTACGCAGGACATGGGTATTCTATAAACATAGCGCTGTAATCGTGATCTGGGGGCAAGACTAATACTTACTTACTGTACACGACGATGGTATGCAACGGATCGGAAACGCCTAAAATGCTACAATTCGAAAGCGGTCGTGACATGGGGGCATGGCAGAGGCGGCATAGCGGGCGACAGACAATGTACGTACGTAGATATACAAAACAAACACACAGCGCAGCAGCGACTCGCACACTGGCACGACACTCACGCGTTCACCGGCACCACGCGGCCATTGCTCGACGACGGCGACGGCGTCCCCTTCGCCCCGGGCGAACCTGTCCCGTGCAAGACGCTCTCGCGCTTCCCGCGCGGCGGCGACGCAGAGCGCGAGTGTCCGCGGCCGTCCTCCATCGCGCCCGGTGAGACATTCGCGCTGGACGCCATGGGCGGGAGCGTGACGGAGCCCCCGTGCCCTGTGTGGCCCGCGCCGATGGGCCGTGGGTGCGGCGGGAGCATCGTGGGGAGCGACGGGCTGGGCGGGTACGAGCGCGCATCGAGCGGCTGGCGCGTCTCGGGCGAGTGCGACGTCGGCTGCTGGTGGAAGGGGATGGGCGAGGGGCGCATGGAGGGCGTCGGCGTGGGGCGGCCGCCGGAGACGGACTGGGGGGAGACGCGGCGGTTGATGCTGCCCATACGGGAGCGCTTCGGGCCGTGATCATCGGGCCCGGGGCTGAGCGGCCGCTTCGTGCCTTGTGGCGGAGAGCTGCGAGAGGTGGAGTGCCGGGGCATCATCTGCGGCGATGTCGCGAGTACTCGCGCACCACCGGGCCCGCCGAACGCGCGGGGATCCGAGCGAAACTCCAAGAGCGTGTCGGCGACACCTTCGTCGTAGTCCTCGTCGAGAACCCTTGACGGCGGGATGTGCGTCGAGTTTGTGGGAGAAGGCTGCATAGACCTGCCCGCAGACCCAGAGCCGTTCGAGCTTGCAGGCTCCGGGCTGACGTTCCCCTTGGAAGGCCGGTAGTCGACTTTGAACGGGGGCTGATTGGGCCCAGAGCCGTATGGCGTCGGCGGCGCCTCCTCCTTGACACGTTTAGCAGTCGCCCTGCGCTTCCTCTCTTTCTTCGGCGGGTCCGCCGCAGGAACTGAGGACGACGACTCAGTGTCTTTGTCCTTCACATTCCGCCTCCGGCGCTCTTTGGGCTCAATCGCCACAGCCTGCGGCGCAATCCGGGGGCTTTCGGAGGCACGAGCATATTGCGACGGGTGCGCCATCGGCCGAGTCCGGATGGCGTCTGGTGACGTGGCGTAACGACCGTCCCTGCTATCGATGACCGACTCGCGGTCGTAGTCTCGCGGAGGTTCCCTAGCGTCATAGCGAGGATCATAACGACGGCTCGCCGATTCATGGGGAAGTTCATGAGGAGCGCGAGGCGGCGAACGTCCAGGACCTGACGACATGCCCTTCGAATCTCTCGAATCCCAATACGGTCGGCCATAGGCAGGGTGCACCGTGCGCGGAGACACATCGATGCTGCGCTCCCGCGGGCCGCGCGGACTTGCCCCACGTGGCGGGAGAGGCGGGGAGTGCGGGCGAGATGCGTAGTACTGCGTCTGCGCATGCGAAGAGTACTCTGCACCTGGGCGTCCCCGACGGTCCCAATCCGGGTGCTCCAGCGCCGCCATCCGACGGTCCCACCCGGGCTCGCCCATGGGTGGCTCACGCGAGTACGAGTGGTTGAGGTCGCGAAGGCTAGGCAGCTCACCATTGGAAGCTAGGAGGGCGCATGGCGTGGGGCGGCGGAGAAGCTGAGGTAGACGGCATTCGTGGGCGGCTGAAGGCGGTCTCGTGGAGATGCGCTTGGGCGTGCGATGGCGTGCGGAGCGGCTCCGGAGGAGCCTGCTGCTGCGGGACAGGGTGATGCAGGAGGAGACTCTGCCCAGGAGGGCCTCGCGGACCATTCTCTCTGGGTGGAGGCGGAGGATACGAACCCGCCTGGAGCGGAGTGCGATCAACGTCCATCGGGGCGAGTGGAGTATGAGACGGTAGATGACGGTTCTCGTCGAGGACGACAGGCGGAGGTGGTCCACCTCTGAACGGACCTGGGGATGAGCGATTGGCGAGCTGAGGAATCGGCAGTGGAAGGTCACCGGGTGGACCTCTCGAATCCGTGCGAAACAGCGGACGAGCACCACCTGGCTGCAGCAGCATCGGTGGTCCTCCCAGGCCGGGCGGAGGCATCATCGGATTGGCATACGCCGTAGGGTGAACATCCTGCGGCCCAGGAGCAGCTGGCAATGCACCGCCTGTTGCCTGCGCAGTCTTGAGAAGTTGAAGCCTCTGTGTGATGGCGGTATTGCCAGGGTCGAGCTCAGCTGCGCGAGCGTATGCGTCGATAGCGTCCGAGATTTGGTTGTTGCAGCTCTCGTAGAGACTGCCCAGGTCGAACCACACCTCCGAGATGTAGGGATTGATGCGAATGGCTCGCGAGTACGCATCAAGCGCATCGCGGTATTGGTTTATCTGGAAGTACAGGACACCGATCGAACACCAGAAGGTAGGGTTGCGACCGTCGCGGTAAACCGCTTGCTGATATGCCTCGTAAGCCTTGTTGTACTTCTGGCCTGCCATGTAAGCGCGGCCTAGTAAATACCAGCTCTGTGCGTCAGTCGAGTCTAGACACTGATCAGCCATCATATGTAGCGAGAAGAGAGAAACCGACTAACCTGCTTCCAGACTCTTCGTTAGGTAATGTATAGCGTGTTCTTGGCTCTGGAAGACCGAGCCATCTTGATGGTAAAGCCACCCCAGTTGCTGGAGAACCTTCGCGTGACTGGGGTTGTCCGCTACGACGCGCTCGTAGGCATCGCGTGCACGAACATGCTACAGAGGCGGATCAGGATCGAACATGGAAAATCACGTGCTAATGAGATGACACACGTCACGTTGCTGTTCATATACATGCCCGATTTGGAACCAGATGTCCGCGTGAGCGAGAGGGTTTGGAGGGTTACGCAGAATTCTGTCGAAACATTCTAGGCTCTCCATGTACTTGCCTTGCTGCTTGTAGATGATGCCGAGGCGGAAGAGTATCTCATTTGCCTTATCAAAGTCTGAAGCTCAGAAAAGAAATGTCAGATAGGATGCCACCCGCGCGACAGATGCCACACCTTTGTCCATTTTGAGGACAGAGGCGAACGCCTCCTCGGCATGGTCCAAGGAGCCGTATCGGTCGTACAGGATGCCGATGCCGTACCACAGTTTCGGGTCCTCCTGAGATAAGCAAGGGAAGTCAATGTGAAGAACATGGTCTCGCTACTTGAATGAGTCTTACTTTGGGATTCGGCAGAAGATACAACGCCTGCTGGTAGGCTGCATATGCCTTCTGCAGATCATCCTGCATCAGGTAACAGTGGCCTAGCACGGTGTCAGCCGAATCACCGAGGCAGGCAGGAAAACACGTACCCAGGGCACTCCACACTTCTCCGTTGTCCTGCTGCATGCCGATAACGCGCTGGAAATAGTCGACAGCCTGCGAAGGTAAGGTGAGTCATCGCAAAATGCATCGGCGGATGGCACGCACCTTGGAATAATTCTCGTTGACGCGCGCAATGCTGGCAACTTGCGTGAGGCCCGGGAGGGACAACGGGTTGTGGCGCAGGGCGTGCTCATATGCCGACAGAGCATGCTCGAGGTCGCCCATCTGCTCAGCAATCCGCCCTGCATGCAAAGTTGCGTTAGTCGGGTTGAGATGGACGACGAATATAATAATTTACCGATCAGAAGCCAAGTCTGCTCGTCCGCTAGGGTGAGCCTGTGAAGGTTGGGATTTCCGGGCTGGGGAGCGGAGAGTGTAGGGGGAGAGACAACCATCTGGGAGGGAATTGGCGGGTGACTGGAGGGTCCCGAGAGGGGACCGGGGGGAGTGGGGAGGCCGTTTCCGTTCATGTGTGGAGGATGGGGGAGAGGATGGGGCGGGGGCGGGGGAAGAGAGTGGGCGTGAGGGTGTGCGGGGTGGGGGTCGTGGAGGCGGACGTCGCGTTCGGACTGGCGGGGGGTGTGTCTGAGGGACATGGCCGGGAGGCGATGTCTGGGAGGGGACACGTGTAGGATGGGGAGACGAGGGCGAGGGCGAAAGGGGAGCCGAGCGGGGGGTGGACGGTATATAAGACTGCGGGAGCGAGATCAGGGCCCAGGAGAAGACGATCAGTAGATCGAAGTGGGCGTCTGCATGTAGCATTTCCGGAGATGCATCTGGGCGTGCGCGCACGGAAGCTGCGATGTGTTTCCAGCCCGCCTCGTGCCGCCCATCCGCCGCTGCCACCCCTCGGCGACTTTTCTTTTTCCCTGCCCAGATCCAGATCCTCTCTCTTCCATTCCCAGCCCACACCGACCCGCTGTCACTCACTCATCGCCTCCCTCACCGCCCCTGTCCCCGTCGCACCTGCACGTCACCACATCGCACGCCCCTCTGTCTCCACCGCCCCTAGAAACACCTGCATCTGATTGACTACCAGCCTGTCTGCCGGCGCACAACACACATCGACGTTCAACTGCCAGATCGTGGTGATGTATCTGCTTCGCCCAATCTGGTCACGGCGGCCCACAGCCGCCCTGACGACACGCGACCATACAACACCCAGATTCCATCTTCGATCTGCGCCGTGTGCCCGCGGAAAAAACCCACTCGCAAATTTGCCGACCCTGGATCGCGTGAGGTCATTCGGAACATCAGCTCCGGGCCTGCTCGGCCCTACGCGGCATCGATAGCCATCGGGTCCGCCTGTGGCGGAGGGCTCAAATAAACACCAGACAGAGTGCATGATGGATCACGCCACACTCGCGAGCCCAAATTACCCCTGGCCAGGACAAGGACGTTGCATTGCCTTTACGGCGCATGTCTGCGCGATACGCGGCGGGGCGCACTTGCGCCGCATCGAGGGCTGAGAACGGTGCGGACGGTGCCAAACCGCGGAAGGTGACAAGAGCGTGGAGTCGCACTTTGCGTGGCATGTCATGGAAGAGCCCCCGTCCATCTCAGATCCCTGGTCTGATCGGGAACTTTAGAGTCCTGGATTTGGGCGGGATCACAGACCACGTTGCCTATTCGGGCGAAGCGCGTACGAAATGCAAACTTTGCGTCAGTCACATGTGGAGGGTGGAACTTGATTCAAATCAAACGCCGGAAAGCGTCTTCATGAACGCCTGCAGACTCTCATGATCCCCTTCGAATGCACAGCAACACATATTTGAGTCTGCGCGTCTCCCAGCCGCACATCTCCGCCCCTGTGGCTCACCACATATCCAGATATCGATATGCCAACCGTATCATATCCCGGATACATACCTATCCAGTGCCCCACAAATCCAGCCTAATTAGCCGCTGCCCAGGGCCTGTCGCGGCAGACGCTGACAGAACAGAACCGAAGCGACCGCGGTGGCTGTAGTCAGGGATCTCAGCTCCCATCCGCTAGCACATTTCGGGAACGAGCCTGGGGCCGAGCGTCTTGCTGTTCTGATTGATCGTCGGCGATCCCGCAGTGGACGTGTTTCCGACGGATGGCCAGGCCCGCTAGCGTCCGTGGAGAATGCCGCAGCAACTGAGGCCGTGCGATTCGAGACGCAGAACCAGCACGGATCTCCAGATATGCGTGCATGCAGATGTATGTATGGGCGTCCAGACTCCGAGGCTACGCAGCTGCGTGGAGCGGTGCGGTGAGGTGCGGCGTGGGTGGGCCTGCATGCGTGCTGCCGCCAGGACACAAGATGGATCCACGCCGATCCAACCGGACGACGGACACGAGCACCCGCGCGTTCCCGTCTGCGTCTAAATTGAGTCTTCTGGAAGATGCGAGGAAGCGGACTGTGGGCAAGGTCATAGATGAGAAATGCGCGGCGGAGTGCCTTCGGACCCCTCATCAAACTGATGTGCTCGCGATTGTAATCCCGGGGCCTGCGGAGCCAATGGCAATCAACCTTTGAAATTGAAAGCAGGTCGGCCAGTCCATATCACAACGAGTGATGCTGCTTGATGATGTCGTAAGGCGGCCAGTGACGTTTGACCTGCTGTGATACAAATCAAGAGTTGCGCGCCGAGATGAGCGTCCCGTCCAGCGGCCTCTGAGTCTGAGAAGATGGATACGCCGAAGTCAAATTGGCCTGCTGATGGCCGTTGCAGTTGCATTCACAGGACCAGGCAGGTAAAACATACTTAGCAGCAGGGCGTGGCAGCTGCGCGCTGTCCAATGAAGCCGCGGAGGAAGCCAAATTCGTAAAAGAACAACAGAGCCTGGCGCACCATATATATACGAGCCTATCTCCCGGAGATCAATACGTGTTCCAGAGACAATTCGCCGTCCTCGACCACCACTTACCAATTCAACGGGAAGGGGGCGCCAAGTAGGGCATGAACGAGCAGTAGTGATGCGCGAGGCGTGACTATTGCATCCAGCGTGACGCGCCTGTGACCCAGCAAGCTTGACTTTGTACTTCAAGTTCGCAACGCGATGACTCGTGAGTGGGCCTCCCAGACTCTCTGCAATTGCTGGCTCGATTCACCGAAGGATGCCGCGACCCGTAATGGCTATGCGGTGATACAGGGGGCAACCAACGGGAGCAGGACCGCGTGAAAGCGGCAAAGAAGGCTGGTGTAGGCAAGGGAAAAACGAAGGAAAGCAATGCGACGCTCCAGCAGCGACGAGAGAAGTGCGTTTTCATGCAGTGACTTCCCAGAAGCAGCTGTCCCTGACCTCTCATGCCCCTAGGGATGCAGAAGCACTACGGCTGAAACAGAAGGTCCGTGAACTCCTCCAAATTCGTGATGATTCTGCCTGACATTTCCATGTCGCAGAAAAAGGAGGAGGAGAAGGCGACGGGAAGCAGTTCTGATACTAAGAAATAACAGTAGTCCTGGGAGGGTTCCCATTACTGTTGCTAGCATATTGACGATGCCGCCGATAGAGCTCTGGTGGCCCCTCGCATGGTTTGTCATTCGGGTTGTAGGCTGTGCTGTGCAATTCATCTGAGCGTTCATTATTCATCGTTCATACACCGGAAATTATTCAACGGCAGCAGGCGAGTCATGGCCTTACATCGCCAGCGATCGAGGTGAAATGGTCGTAAGTGAATTTTCGGACCAGCATGAATAATGAAGTCTATCGTAAGTGGCATGTTGCAGGGCTGAGCTATGTACAATCAAAGAGGGTCGCATCCCGCAACTGTCGAAAAGAAGGCGAGGTTGACCACAATGACTCGTGCGCGTGAGCGCGGAGTGTTGCTTGATCTATATAGCTAAAGTCTCGCCTCGTGGATGCAATGGACGGGCACTTGTACGGCATTGAGAAGTCGTGGCGAGAGGGGTAAGAAAAATATGGCTGAAACCGGCAGAAGACTTGGCTTTCCCGCACTGCTCCCGCGGACTCTCCACAGTTCCAACTCGGGTTGTGCAGCAAGTAGGTATGTGACGGCGAAAGTGCGGCAGCGGCGCCCCTCCAGTGGCAGAGCTTGGGAATTGTCGCCATGCCGCAGCGTTGAGCCATTCTGACAGCACCCCGAGGCACCGGTAAGACGCTTATGAGCGGACTGACAGGCCGAATCAGATCTAGAGGGTGCCGGCATGTCTTCACAAGCATGCAGGGCACAGTAGCAGCGCTCGGCATCAGACGGTACAGGGTTCTTCCTTCCTTAAACGTCTGCGATATCGGGCCACCTGGGCACGTGATGGCGAGATGCGGCGGCGACATTTCCGATAATTCACTGCACAGTCCGAATGAGTTGGATCAGCGGTGATGGAGGGGGCATGTGCTTTTCCTCACGAGCCGGGATCATCGCGCTAGGGCTGGATCGAACCGACAGGGGAGGTACCGGATCGCAGGACAGGCTGTGTCGCAAGGTTTCGCCGACCGGAACGCTAGCTGAGATCCGCAGTAATACATGGAGGGCCGACACAGGGGTATTGGTATTGATTGACGGATGAACTAGAATATAAAAGCACTGACTGGATGAGGTGTGGCCTCTCGATCTGCGTGTGCACGACTTGACCTTCTTACCCTCCATTTGCGCAGCCGCGGCAGGAATGGCCCGGAGTGCCACCACGACCGTACGAGTCCTGAGCTACCCGTAAATATAGACATAGTCATCCATAACAGCTGCGAACTATCATACCGATGAAGTATACTCACCAGAAAACGAACCTCAGGCGTTACTGCTGTCGAAACGACCGCAGGAGTAGTCGAGAATGAAGTAATTTCAGCACCTGCGGTGGACAAGGGTGGACAGCCCAGGCCTGTGAAAGGAGGTTAATAACGAAATGAAGAATCAATTTCGCGGACTGGTCTTCGGATAGCGAGCCCAATTACCATAGTGGATGTACGGCTATATCATCATGACGTTGGCAGGCTGTCATGAAACAACGTTATGCCGGCGCCGCATTCAGTCCAGTGGCCGCGCTCATGAAGCCTTAAGGACTAGCGTAATATGGGGCACACAAGCTGGCATCCACACTTACCTCCGCGATTGTTTGCACAGTTATACCAGGCACAATCAGATCGATGTCAGGATGACCGTATGACGAGATCTAGATGCAATATTGCTTACAAACGCAAGGACACTGCGTAACGATTCAGAACCTGCGCTGGAACAGGCCAGAACGCAGAGCGGACTTGACCTAATCCTGTGCAGGGGGACTTCGCCGCTATTCTCAGACAGGTGGATCCGGAAGGTTCGCGACGCAAGACAAGCATGACATAGGCATGCACTTCGCCGAGACGGAGCGGCTACACTCGGCTGACCTTCTCTTCTGTAGGGCCTACAGAAGCCACCTGAAGATGAATACGAGAAGCTTCCGCAGTAGTAAAGTAGCTGGCACGGATACACTAGACGGGGCCCCTTCTCAGCTTCTCTGTCGGCATGTTCGTGAGACCATGCGCACCTCCACTTCGTGAATTCGATATCAAGATGCAGGCGATGCCATGGGATAACGGGAACAACGAACCAGGATCCCGTCCTCGAGGTGGCCTGACCGCTGTTCACGTCAGGACGGCTATGCAACGATCACTGCGATTCTGCCACACTAGTAGGGTCTTCATACCTAGTAGCGCTAGCTGAATTCCGCAGAACATACACCCGGACGGACCGCACGGGCTCTATAGAGCCATACCATGAGATCTGGGCTTCTATCATCAAATGCAAAACATATACGCGATATGGTGGATGGGACTTAGCTCGATCACATTTTTGGCACCACGATAGGCCTCCAAAATGAAATTCGAAGGCGGTTGAGTACAGCGTGTAGGCGGAGCTCCGCACCACCACATTGAGTTGTTGCGCAGGATATGGGATCTGGCTTCGCAGACGGAGCAAGTCAGACGACATGCAAGAAGCCCCGGAGGCAGTTTACCTTACATGTTGGTTGGCACCTGTGGGACGGCTAGGAAGATTTGACCGCACGCTGAACTCTCCGTTGCAATTGATGATCGCAGGCGCACATATATGTACGTGTTCCCCGGATAGTCGTGGTTCGACGCAGGTATTCTATCACGAGGTTGATGACGCGAATACAATAACGTCGTCTCTGGCGTCAAATATATATGTTCATCGATCGGAAACACAGGCAATATATGACATCCATAGAACAGGCACTCACCTTCCCTGTCTGTGCAGACCTCGGCTCGTGGCTTGGCGCAGATCGTGAATATTGTGCTTGAATGAACGTCGAACTCATTAGCGTACACGCGTGTCCACCCAGGTGGAAAGAAGCGGGACTTAGCTGGATGGCTCCTCGTCTGGATGCGCGTGAGATCCGCACATTTTAGCTCAGGTCCGCTGAGCTGATGGTGGAGACAACGAGGTAGAGAACACGGCGAGATTAGATATCGCGCAGCGCCACCGACACCTGCCGCCCCAATGAAGCTCGCAATGGTCCGTACGAGCCTTCCATTAGCAATGTCTGACGCCTTGTGTGTACACGAGAATGCTGCGGAACCAATTGACCTCGAAGTGAATTGGACACGCGCGTCATATAGGGAATCGGCCGATCGGGATGAGAATATTTCTCATTCTGGCCGTTTCGGATTTTGGAATATCGACCGGCGGCCACAGTTTCTCAAGGGCTTGAGTTGACCCGCCCGCTTAACCGGCCACTAACGTGTTGATCATCCCGTAGTACGATTGCGAAGAATAGATCAGACACAGCGATTCAAGCAGATCACGAGCTAGATTGTGCTATACAACCCATTGCTCTGTGTGGTCTAGTCCAGACGGCGCAGGCGTGCATGTGACGGCGGCTACACATCATACCCCGCCGTCAATCTTGGGCCGCTTCTCCAACACGCTGTCCACTATCCCGAATTGAAGGGCTTCCTGGGCTGTGCGGCATTCATCAGCTCGATGCGTGCAGTACTCGCCGAGATGGCCGAGCGTTACTTACCGGTCATGAAGTAATCGCGCTCCAGCGCCTCCTCTGTGTACACTGTTAGATCGCGTCAATTGAAAGGAAGGCGCACTGGAGCTTACCGAAACGCTTCAGCCCATCCTCTAGGCTTTCCCCGTCTTTTCCGCAATGCCGCTGGTAGATGCCCGTAAGAAGCTGGCGAATGCGAAGGATTTCTTTGGCGTGAATGGCAATGTCCGATGCCTGGCCGGATGCACCACCGGAAGGTTCTGCGTGACAATGAGGCACCCGAATATCAGTTGTCCGGTCGGAAAGAAAGACACGAGCTTAAAGTGATGTTGACTAGACACGCGAGCACAGAGCGAACACGTACGGTGGATCATGATGGTAGCGTGTGGCAGAGCATGGCGCTTTCCCTTCTCGCCCGCTGATAGCAGAAGCGAGCCCATGGAGCATGCTTGGCCGACGCAGTACGTGTGGATAGGCGAGGAGACATACTGTGTTCGGCGGGGTTTACATCAGTGGAACGCCCATCGAATAGACCGACGGTTCGGAGCATAAGCGTACCTGCATCTACATCTACATGAATCAGCAACCGGACGCGAATAGGAAGAATGTGCTGCGCTTACTGTGTCATAAATCGCTAAACCTGCGGTCACGCTGCCACCGGGGGAGTTGATGTAGAGGTGAATAGGTTTCGAGGTTTCTTCAGCCTCTAAAAACAACAGCTGTGCAACAATCAAGGCAGAGTCTGTGTCTCTGATCTGGGTAACATTCAGAGTGAAATGTACTGGGTAGCTTCGGATTTAGCGCACCGGACCGTAAAGCATGATGACTCTTTCTCTGAGCAGCCTCGAAAAAATATCATAGCTTCTCTCGCCTCTTCCCTGAAGCAAAAAGCTGTGAGATTCTTGACTGTTTCCAATCTGGACAGACCGACCGTTTGTTCAATGACTATTGGTACTAGGCCGGATATTGCAGGCGGGGAACCCCAGTCCGAGGCTAAAGGATGCACATGGCGCAGATGTGGTACATTTCTGAAAGGACTGATTCTAGCAGCAGAAAAGGTTCTGAGCAGACTCCTCGAGGTATACGTAGCCAATGCCATCGGAGTGAAGGACAGCGTTGGAAAACAGCAGGCGAAAGACTGGCGCATCGGCGAGGGCCCGCGGCCACGTGATGCGCGCGTACGCCTGCCGCCACAGGGCCGCCACTCCAACTTCAACTTCCCTCCCGGACACCCTCGCTCACGCTTTCTTGACATTGTATGCTCTTGCCGCAACTACTGATTTTGAGTTACATACGAATTGTACCACCTTGACGTCTTTACGATGGCAGCTCGTCTCAGAACTGGTCGATCCACAGAGACTCCCATGGATTTCGAGTTCACATCCCGGCCTACCACCAATATGAAACCAGTATGGGCAAACCGCAACGAGGACTCAAGTACGCCACGAAAACGTACGTACGCTGTATTGGTACATGTGGCTCTTCGTTTAGAGCGATCAATCCACTCTTTCTTGAGAAAGAAGCCTGACACGAGTTCTCATAATCTCGTTTGCAGGAAACCTGTATGATGCCAATCCTCCTCCACCTACCTTTCCAGAACCTCAACATATTCCGCCGATGTTTGGACAAAACAACAATGTCCCATTTCTATTCCAGGAGCCTCTTCCCCCATCGTCACACACACCCCCTTGGGCACCCCCTCCCAATTTCTCTCCAGTCAAAGCGTTCCCACAGCCAGAGGTCAGAGATGTTGACATGTCGGAGTTCAGCCCACCGAAGCCATCTGGAGCACCACACGAGAAAGACGCACCCGGGGAAAGCGAGGCCGATAGAGCGTACGCTGTTGGGGCGATGCGTCGCGTATACAAGGCACGGCAAAGGGGAAAGAGTCTTGTGCGCAGAGCAAAGAGCAAGGGCATCGACGATGAGGGCAGCGACACAGAAGACGACAGTGGGGACGAGGGTGCTGTCACGCCAATGACGCAGAACATGTCGAACCATTATACCCTCAACATGCCCGGGCCTGCACCCCCGCAGAGAGACCTACCTTACGTGCTATCGGGATATCTACAATTCTTCTTCAATCTGTCGCTTATTCTGCTCTGCCTCTATGTGATCATCCGCTTCATGCTGATAATTCAGCATGACGTGGACGAGCGCATCTCCGAGTACTCCATGGGTAAGTCTATCTTAAAACAACATGATTAATTTTGCTCTGACCCACTTTTCAAATAGACATAGTGCAAGATATCGCGCAATGCGCGCTGCAATACAAGTTGAACCTATGTGCGACAAATCCCATACCGGCCATGGCACACCAATGCGCGATGTGGGAATCATGCATGAATCGCGATCCTTCCAAGGTTGGGCGAGCCAAAGTCAGCGCGGAGCTTGTCGCGGAAGTCGTCAACAGCTTCGTGGAGCCGATCAGCTGGAAAACCATGGTACGTATCTTTTCTTGTGCTGACCTATTTTCTGTTGTGCAGAGGCTAATGCCGGCATGTCTTCGCGCAGGCATTTTCCGTAACATCGATGGCCTTCCTTACCGTGTTCGTCAATGCGCTCCTCTCGCTTTACCGCGCCCGCCGCCACGCCGCTGTTCCGCCACCTCACGTTCCTCAGGTCCCTCCCATTCCCTCATTCCCCATCGCTCCTGCTTCACCGTATCCACATCGGTACTTGACCCCGCCCCCGGATTGGGGAAAGTCGTGGAGCTCGGAAGAGCTTATGCAGACGCCCAGTCGAAGACGGAGGCTCGAGGGCGGTCTGGCCGCGAAGATCCAGTGAGGTGCCGACGGTCGAGATGGCGTCCATTCAGGAACTGTGTCGAGAAGCGGAGGATGGTGGAAGTGACTGACACATGGCGACGTGCTTCTTTATCGTTCTTCCCCGTTCGTGGGATCGGAAGTGATGTATGACCTTTCGTGTGAGTAGCTTGCTAGTCTGCTCCCGCGTAAACTTCGCTAACTTTATGCGTAGTCTTGATGACAAGTCATGTGTGTATACGTCCATATTTCCCATGTCAACATGAGAGTTTCCCAAATGACTGATATCATTGGAATCCTGCCCGTTTGAACGAAGGTAAGTCCGATGAGTGCCAGCAATTTCTACTGTGATCACCTCCTGTTTCAGCCATATGTGGCTTGAGAAGCACCGCCTATGTAGAAAATGTCAATATGGACTCAGTCAGAAACTCTTGTCGCCTTGTCTACTCGCGTCCGAATTTCGTTAACCCCCACACAGGCGATCAGTATTGGTTTCGGTAGATGGCGTACTGCATCAAGTTTCCCGATGCAAAGGTACCTTTGTGTGACACTGGAGTACCTTCATTATGCCTTCCAACGTCACGTCGATTTACGCAAGAGTATTTTCAGGGATCTCAATTTCCCATTGCAATCAATATGGAGTGGAAGAGCGCGCGTCCCTCTGTTCCATTTACCGAAGCGCACGCTGAGCCCACTAGGGATCCATCCCGTATACATAGAATGCAATGAAGTTTACGGCGTGCTCCACAAATGTACGTATCACCTTCCCCGGAAGGGCCGACAAGTTGCCTGGTTCCCAACGGGTCTTCTGACGTGTGGCCCCCTCACACGGTGCGGTGATCATGAAGGGACGATTCACATTCGAGCGATTTGTGAGTGGTGACTCAATCGACTATTGAGAGCGCTCTGACTTCCTCGTCGCACTGTTGGGGCGATTTCCCGTCAGGTGAAATAGATCATTCTGATCTAGGTTCGCAGATGTTCATATTGTTGTTGCCACCGCATGCGCCGCCACCCGCGCCACAAGTCCACCGCGGCGCAGCACCCTCCTGTGCTTGAGAATACAGCTAGATAAGTATGCTTCGCGTTAGCTGCCTTGTCAGCGCCACGGTACACGGTTCTCTGCCCATCGGGGAATGTTAGCCCTGCCAGCTGAGAGCAGTACGTGTCGGTCCGGTCCCCTGTTCGGCATTGCATATTGGCTGAATGGTCGGATGCTGTAACAGTCTCCTAATGCGCTCACGGTTCATCCGAACTATGGCGTTTCTGTCGCGAAGCGGTGCTTCTCTCGTAAGTCTCCAGTGTGAAGTTTCGTCGATGAACTGTCACCCACTAGACTAGACGATCATCGAGATGCTGATGACCAGGAGTCCGCACGATGTTCCCCGAAGCTACGAGTTGCTCGTGAGACGAAGTTGCTAATTGATGTGTGAACAGGCATCTACCTTCGCACCGGTTCCACAATTCCACGCTCGGTTTAGGACTGGACTGGCATATATTTATGTGCAGGGCCTTCTGACATCTGTAAGCAACATTTCTAGGTAATCTATCTGCCCAACATCCAATCACGATTTCGGGGTATCAACAGATGTCTTCGACGAGGAACGGTGTCTCTTCGAACACCTTCCGGATACATCGCAGTGCATCAAGTGTGCCAACCTGTGATACGATGTCATTGACGAACGGTACATTGCGACAAATTCGGTCATCGTGGTAGGTCCCAGGTGCCATATGTAGGTAAAAGTGCGACGCGTCGTCCGGCCCCAATTAATGCAGTTGCTGGCTTACAATCAGACCGTGACACACGAGGCGGCCGTCGGCTGGCGCCCCTTCAAGGAGGAATCAATCGAGATTAGAAGTGTGTTCCGGTTCGTTCAGGCTTCTTCTGCCTCATTGTTGTGGTGCGCCGCATCGTGCTCACTTACATCAAACAATAGGACAAGCGAACTCAGTCCACGGTCATGAATTTCCTCCAATTGGGTCACCGTTCAGTACCAGTGCGTGCATGGTAATTGGCTTGCATCAAAGATTGTTTACTTACTGACAGGTTCCGGGTTCAGAGCGGAAATGAAAGCTATGTGTCGGTCCGATGCGTGTTCTGGCCCAGACGCTCTCGTCGCACAGACTCCCGGTCTGAAGGTTCGGTTTCCCAGTACTGCAGGTGACTAGCAGATGTGCTTCCACAGATTGATGCTGCGTCTGCGTCTGGATGTTCCGTGCCTGAGAACCTGGTCGCCAGGGCTCTAGTCTGGGTGCGTGCTTCGTAATCATATGCAACGTCGCTTCTATGCATGGCGTGGTGCGGGCTCTAATGCGGGCTTTTCCCGGATGCGACGAAGCATCCGAACCGTTGGCCTCCGTTGATCCGATGTCGGGGAAACGGAGGCAGAATGGACTCGGATTCCTCAGCGTCCAATGTTGTTGATTCGATCTCGCCGCACGGTCGGGGCTTCCTGTCTATCAAGTTCGGCTTCTCGTGTTGTATATTCTGATAATCAGTCCCACAACGGGGTTCTAAAAGCTGAACGCCTGCCCCGTGATTGGCGACCTCCATGGCAGCGGAACGCCTCGGAATGCGCGCTCAATGTCCACATCGACTTGAGAACCCGTTAAATCAATGACCGTTCGCTCAGGTGCGCGACTGTTAGAGCGACGAATACGTACCCGCACACTGAACCCTTTGTTTTAGCTCGCATCATCCAGCCAATCAGCATGTCCAGGTCCAACGCCCCAACGATGACCTTTATTAGTCATGTTCCCGCACGGAAGCTGATAGAATTTGGGCAAAGGGGAACTATGGGGAAGTTCGTTCAACTTAAGTTCAGACCTTCCAGCTGCGTGCATTGCCTCTGACCACCTAGTATAGGGATGCCGCTGCTAACCATATACACGACCACCCGCGATGACGGATGTCATATTTCATCGTCCTGGCGCGATCTAGCGTTTGACATCGGCATGACTCGACTTGAGTCCTGCGGCTCGGATGTCTGAGCTCAGAATATTCTGCTGCCGGTGCGCTACGACCGACCCGGACCTTTGTCTCAGATTCCTCGCGGGATTGGAATTACGTCTTGTGTGGTCGTCTGGGAAGAGAGCGGATTTGTCCCGATGCTCCGGTCTATTGAGTGCCGCACTAAGTGTCGAGACGAGCTCTGATCGGAACCTGAAAGCCAATTAACTTTTCTTGATGTCAGCATTCCTGCTCACTAGCACTACCGAGCAATCCAGCGCAGCGGTCATGGTGAGTACTGTCAAGGCTTTTACTGGTTGTGTCAATTCTGACAAATTCTGTAGGTACCTCAATAGGGTTACTCAGGGATCCTGCTACCATGTCTCCTCGACTCGTGCGCGTGCCACAAGTCGCGTCCGAGTTAAGTCGCATGCAGCGCATAGGCTACGTTGAATCATATTGGTATGTAGGTGACGTTGTCCTCGTCCTCACCACAATGCTTCGCTTTAAACGACGTAGTACGCTTTCGTATATGCGTCCTCGCTACTACTACAGCTGGATCCTCTGATAAAGGTATGTGCCTGATCGGTTACA
The DNA here is from genome assembly GCA_022376435.1 of Amylocystis lapponica. Taxonomy (NCBI): domain Eukaryota; kingdom Fungi; phylum Basidiomycota; class Agaricomycetes; order Polyporales; family Postiaceae; genus Amylocystis; species Amylocystis lapponica. The sequence continues at coordinate 69,309 of JABYQE010000015.1, forward strand.
ATTTCGGCGCTCAGCAGTCACCCAATCCCCACCTGTCAGGTAGCCGCTTATGCCCACCGCGGAACTTGTACCCTCGTCTTCAAGACGCTATGCAGGGCTCTCAGGCGCATTGATTGCAGAGCTTATCACCGGAGGCCCAGTACTTTCGAGCTAGTCGGTTAAGTTGCGAACGTGTCAATGACCAAGTCTGAGTATTTGATCGGTACATGGACTACCGTGGAGTTGACACAATATCCAATGTGATGTGCGGCGGTCTTCCGGTGCCTGCAGCGCATTGTATGGGTAATTTGTTGACTCGGAGTGTACCCTTACGTATACTGGCAATATTAATCGCCCATCACGACCTCACACACCGTCTGCCCGAGTCGCCCCCACACCTTCGAACTTTTAAGTATCATATCCTTCCTAACCCTCTTGTATAAACTGGATTCGAGTGAGGCAGAAGGAACACAGTTTCGAATTGTCTATCGCTGAGAACTTGACAAGGTCGGCTTCGCTGATAGCCGGACACCCGTGAATACGCTGTGATCGAGATTGCGGACGTAGCAAGTTCGCTGCTACCGTCCACCAGTGTAAGGACTCGGAGACATATGGTCGCGGTGCTGAACGCTGTCCTAGTAGCTGTGTGGTTTGTATACTCAAGTAACGTGGCATGCTTTCGAAGCTCACCGGTACAAACGACGAGTTGACGTTTTCCCCCTATAGGATGAGCATGTTGCTGCTGGTTATCGAATTTTGCCGAGGTTGCAGCCAAGCTCAACAGTGAACAGTGTCAGTGGTCAGGAGACTGTAAATCTGCGTTGTCTTTGTATTTCACGCGATGGTATATTTCTGTGCTAATGTTTTCTTAGTACCCGACGGAATAACTAATGTCAACGCTGGCATATAATTTGTCAACAGATGTATCCCTTATGACGATAGATGCGAGAGAACTCACCTGTTGTTTAATTCCTCCAGGTATGTTAGACAACTACTTAGGAAAAGTTACTAAGAATGATTTAGAACGCGGCAGTGGCCCAAGCTAATGCAGAAATAAAAGTCTGCCCAGTTATCTTTCACATCCCGCTCCTTTGTCCTTTGTCTCTAGATCAGAGAATGCGGGATACGCCGAAAGCCACAGACTTGAGGCCGAGATTTAAAATGCTCGAACATCTCCCGCCTTCTTTCACCTATTCCTCATCAGTACTCGCCATAAATCCGCACCCCTCCCTCTTCTTATACTCCGACGAAGGCCATGCCACGGGTACACAGCACATCTCTTCATTCCTCGTTGGGCTCAGGACCGGTGGCCGACCCAACTGTTGTTGGTCCCTCAGGACGTCCCGCAGAGAGGCCACTATCAAAAAAGGATGCACGTCGTGCTAGGAAGAATACGGGTAACTCCAGACGTACGCTTCGCTGCGACAACTCGAGCACGCCAGAGTTGTCGGATTCGGAGGCTGAGGACACGCAACACCTAATTCTGGACGATTTGGATGACCCAATTCAATGGGTTTTCAAGGTAAGTCATACCTGTTTGAGCACGCGTAGCAAGCTCGGAGAATGACAGCACGATCCATATGTAGAGTGGCGACCCTGTGTGGGTCAAAGAATTGAATAACGTGTGGACCCATGGGACAGTCAGCGGACCGAACACACGAGTCAAATCAACTCGCAGTACTGTAAGGCCATCCACCTTGTCACTCAATGAAGCTGCGTACTGATACGGTGTTGCGTTGACGGTGCAGAAACTAGGGATTTTTTATCCCATATCAGTCGCGAGGGTTTCTCGAAGGTACCTGTCCCCGTCCAACGGGGACGTAAAGCCGGACATTCCACAAGTCCGGCGACTCCTTTTGGAGGGCGGATGGTTGTGACAACCATCGCCATTTATTTTATTGTTATGTTGCTGTCGTTTGCACGTCGTTGCATTTTGTTGTCCGTCTCTCCGTGCATGCTAGTATACTAGAGTCTGCCATCTTGTTACCCGATTTTATTTGAGGATTTCTGACCACTGCACCCGTCATGGTACGCCGCGTCGACGCGTCGTTAATGGCCACCGACGACACGTGACCGATCAAGTGAAGATCGCGTGGTGCGGCACAGCTTAGAGTCATGTTTCACATCATGAAACACTCCTCCGAGGCCTGTCCGCTCAGCCACATGCACTCATGCTACTCTGGGGTCTCGCCTACGCGTGCGTGATATATGTGCGAATTCCGCTATGCAACGAGTTTTAATCGGTACACATTCAGCAGGCAGTCCAACGGGAATGCTTTACGCAGACCGCAGAAACAGTACTCATAAACGTACAACGTGAATCATGTACTTTGCACAGAGGACGATGACTTCAGAAGCGCTAAGGAGGCGCTGATACGCGCTGCTCGGGGGCTTGGCAATTTAATCTGCGCCACGGCCCCGCCTCCGGTCAAATACTCTCGACACTGGCGTGTACCTGAGGGCTGTGGGTCGTCCTTGAACGTATTTCTCTTCTCCCATCTCGTTCATCTGAACAGTCCGTTGTTTACGATTCTACTTCGCAATCTTCTACATTACATAACGAAATTGGTATGCCGGTCTCGCATCACTTCTATGGCCGCAATTGTATCCTCACCAAGAACCGCAACCCTAGATTAATCCTCACGCCATGTTGTCCACCACGAAAGCGAGCATCCTCGCCCTTTGCCTGTCGCACGTCGTCTGCGCGGCGTATGTAAACCTGCACAAGCGTGCCACAGCTCCGCCTGCAACGATCAATATCCCACTTCTTTTTGGTTCCAGTGGGCGCTATATCATTCCCGTGGGCATGGTGAGCGTCCCCTGTGCAGTGTCTTCATGGCAGAATCTGTCATCTCACATCAGTCCAGTCAACCGGCAATGTCCAGAATTTCAACTTCACGCTCTCCACAAGTACGGGACTCACTTCTGTTGCGGGAACCGGCTGTACCAGTTGTAGCCAGACAGGATTGTGCGTCAATGTGGCGCACTTTCGTGACCTTCGGTTTATTGACATACTTCTGCCTGTAGGTACAATCAGTCCGCTTCCTCCTCGGCGTCCTCTCTTGGGACCTCGGACAATGTGAGCCTCGCCAACGCGGCCTATCGCGGCTCTTTGATCAAGGAGGATTGCACAATGCGAACGATGAACGGTTCTGCTTGGAACTACCCGAATCAGACAAGCAAGTCTCGTTTCTTCGATGCAGAGTTATGATTAATGTGGCGCTCCGACAGTTCTGGTCGCCAACAATCAGAATGGACCTGCATTTGACGATGATGTCTCCGGCCTCTTAGGTCTAGGCACCAACAGGAATGTCGCCTCGAGCTCGACTTCGGGCTACTCGCCCGCTTTTGATGACACCATCTATGGACAATGGCTGAATCGGAACCCCAGCCAGTCACAATTCAGCTATGGAATGGAGATATCGGCCCCTATCATCACGCCCAAGAACACCTCAAATCCCGGTCCAACGGTGGTACCAAATCCCAATGCCGGACAACTTCACTGGCTCAATCCTTCCCAGTCTTCGTACGATAACAACCAGGTCGCGACTACGAGCGTACAGAGTGTTTCTAACGCGACCTACGCGTCGAGTTCAAGTCAGCCCGACTGGACGGTGTCGCTCGACGGTTGGTCTTTCAAACCGGAAATGCACAGGTGTCGAACGCGCAGGACATGGTGACTACTGTGGATCCGTACTACACCGACATCTACTTCCCCTTGGCTCAGGCACAACTCCTCAGTGCGTTGTCTTCATATCCGTGGCGTTGAGAGCGTCTAACAGGCTGTTCGTCTGCTTCGCAGATCAAGCGATTCCTGGCTCGACTTTCGAGCCCACTGTGTCCAGTGTGGGCAACCAGACCGCCACATGGACCGTGCCTTGCGACACGCATTGAGTTACTTTGAATGTCGCAGGTCAGAGCTTCACCCTGGACCAGTCGGTCCTCGTGATCGACATCGGAAACGGAGTGTGCGTGAGCGGTATTGAGGGATGGCAGGACCAGAGTGTATCGCAGTACATACTCGGTGCATTGTTCCTCAGCCAGGTCTACGTGTGAGTATCGGCATTCTCATTATCCGTCCTGACATGTCGCCACGCAGCATCTTCAACATCGCGCGTAACGGCACGGACTCGGTCAGCTTCGCCCCGCGAGTCTCGCCCTCCCAGCGAACCACACTGGCGCGATCGTCGGCGGCACCGTCGGCGGCGTCGCGGGTCTGCTGCTCATCGCCTTCGCGGTCCTCTTCTTCTTCCGCCGGCGCAACCACCACGTGCGCGAGCTGCGCACGGACATGCTTGCCGAAGAAGAACACAAGTTCGCGAACACAGTCGAGCCGTACACCGTTGGCGGCGGCGGCGCCGTCGAGGGCCACCGCCCCACGTTCATCTCGCCCCCGATGTCGCCCACAGCCAGCTCGCCGCTCCTTGAGGTTGAGCCACGCCACGAGGAGGTCATGCCGCCCGCGTATGAGGCGACGGAGGGCAGCAGCACGGGCGGGTCGAGGGGCGAGCCGCCGTTGATGCGCACTGCGAAGGGAGAATACATCCGCCCGCTGTCGATGCAGTCGAGCGCGGACGGGAGCACGAACGTGGGGTCCCCTTCTCGGCCCACGTTCACGAGCATACCAGAGGCCTAAGCGAACGCTTTCGTCGCCGTATCTGCTATGCTGTATCTATATATTTATCATTCGTTCGCCTTTTGCATTGGTTTTGTGGCCGCACGGACCGTCGTCGACGTCGTGTAGGCGTCGCTCCGGTGCGGCAGCACATACGTACTCTGATCGGTGTGCTATATGTTGGTTAATCAACCGTATAACTTGAAAAAGAAGCACAATCTGCCAAGCAGTAATACATCCATGATGAGTCCGTCCTCTACACCTGTCTACCCCTGCAAAGCAATATACAGCCACGCGCGAGCCCCGGCTACCCATTGTACGACGACGGATCCACCCATTTCTCACGACCACTGCTTGCGCTCTTGGCGGGAAACTGTGGGACCCACTTGCCCTCGGGCGGTGCTTGCGGGACGATGATCAGACTCTTAATCCTGTGCGCAGGCGCACCCGAGAGACCCGGTTCGAACGATTGCTTGCGCGACTTGCCGCAGTCGGTGATGCCTGCAGAGTTGCGGCGGTCAGTGCTGCGCTGCACGCGCGAAGGGGCTGCACTGCATACAGCGGTAGATCGAGAACATGACCAAGAAGACGACCAGTGCGGCGACGACCGTCACCGGGATAGCGATCTCGAGATTCGCGCGGTACCATGCCTGGGGGAAATGTCAGCGGCACTCATCAGATGGACACGGTGCGGCGCGCACCTCGATAGTGTGGAGGGTGCTGCCGGATTGACAATTGCCTTGGACGCACGTGCCGCCGAAGCCTGCATCCAGATATTAGTTTCACACCGCAGAGCGAGCAAGCGCGCGGACGTACCGCAGGAAGAGCCGTCAATGAGTGCGGCTTGCAGGACTACACACTGGTTGGACGAGGTAGGATCCTGACAGGCGACCTGGCACGACTTGTTGTCCTGGTTTGCACAGGCAGTCGTCAGGTTCATGGACGCGCCCGCCGTTTGGCATTGTACTGACGGCGAGGGGTGATAGGGTGAGTTCGGAATGCATAGGATGCATGCACGCAGACTTACAGCTCAGGGACGTGCATTGGCCACTGGCGCATGTAAGACCGTTAGAGCCACAGCTCTTGCCTGCTCGACGTCCGTGAGCAATAGCATGAATGTACAGGGACGACACGCACCGTTTGGAGCCGTCACATCGACAGGGCAGTTCGCCGAGGTGCCCGTGCACATCTCTGCGGTGTCACACGTCGGGTCGAGGGCCGGGCGGCAGACTTGGCTCGACGACGCGAAGCCGCACTGCGCCGTGCAGCACGAGCTGCTGTCGGGGTCACAAGCGGCACCAACGTGAAGTTGGCACGTGCTGACGTCGCAGCACGTCGAGTTTGAGCCGATGCCCGGATCGCACTGCTCGCCCTCTTCGACAATGCCGTTGCCGCAGACGTTGAGGGTGAGCAAGTGCTGCGAGGAGCTAGGATCCACGAGACACGAAGTGTTCGTCATTCCCCCGGTGTTGCCCAACATCAGGGAACCTGCAGACAAGAGGTCTAGCTTCACGATATAACATGACAGACGAAAGACTGACAGATGTTGCCGAGACTGCATGGGGAGAAGTTCATCTCGCCATTTTCGGTCACTGGGTTCATAACAAACTTCCCGCCGGCGTCGCAGCTACTTGTCGAGGAGGGACAACATACAGTGGAATTTGCTTCGCCGCAGCCACCTTCGCACTGGAAATGAATGAGATAAAAGCATATCCTGTGACGCAGACACACTCACATCGTGCTTGAGGGAAGGAGTCAGCGTCGAGCATACATCAGGCGAAGACGACTCACAATAGCGCCAAAATTATGCCCGATCTCGTGAGACACGACCTGCCACTCTGTGCGTCCAGGAGTGGTGACGGCCGTACCAGACACAATCGAAGGCGCTTGCCCCGAGGATGTCTGGTGGCACCTGTACAGATCGGTTAGCGAGATTCAAGTGCATCGTCTGGACAAGACATACAAAGTAGCAAGCCAGGCAACGCCGACCTCCGAGCCACTGGGACAACCGCTCATGAGATGCCAGAGTCCTGCACCGTCGTTGCCCTTGTTTCCTCGCCAGGCGGAGAACATCGAGAGGCGGTCGTTGAGTGTGACATTTGGGGAACACGGAACGTTCCAGGGCGCCGACTGGTCAACAGGATTCGGACAGCTGTGTGCCAGACGCAATTAGAATGCTGGACTTTGCACAGTCAACGAACGCAACAACCTAGTGTCTTGCACTTGCAACTCGATGATTCCGAGCGAGACGTTGAATGTGGACTACGGTCTAAATCAGCTTCATACTCGGACTTTTCAAGGCGCAAAAGATACCGACTTTGTACAAAGCGCTGGCAGCGTTCCAGTCCGTGAGGATCTGTTGCGTCGCGTTCGACCTCCCGCCGTAGTGGCTAGTGTATTCGCAATCCGCAGCGACACCCATATAGACGATCTTCTCAGACGTTGGGCAACCGATGGACTGTCCAATGTATCCCGAGAAACTAGCATTCATGTCAGCAGATGGCAAGCGAAATGACGTCGTAAGCGCACTTCGAGCTGCCGCTGCCGCCAGCAACGTCATCACGCCGGGATACGCTGCTGTTCGCGCCGTTGTCATCCCAGAGCATGCCCAGTGGATCGTACCATGGATGCGGTGGGGGAACGACAGGCATGCGCAAAGCGGTATTCCACTCCGGGTCAGTGTTGTAGGTCAGCGCGTCGTGTCCGCACGACTGGGGAGGCGCTGCTACAAAGCTAGCATCGAGACCACCTGAGGTCAGCTCGTGAGGAGACACCGTGTCAGAGTCGCGCCAGATGACCAGGGCAGAGTCGGGGTCGTCGTCGGAAATAGCAATGTGGGGGTCGAGCTGGTGCTTGTTTCGGAGGTAGTTGTCCTTCGTCATGACATGGTGGACGACGCCGTTAGCGGAAAAAGCACCCTCGAAAACGGGCGCGATGCCCGCTGCGGCGTCGCCCTGGTGGTGCACGACGATCCGCGCCCAGCCGAGCTCGGGGCTACCCCAGGGTCGCAGCAGAACGCCGGCTGCATCTTCTCGTAGTCTGTCTGGGGACGCGTCGGCGGGGATGACCTCGCCCCAGTACGCCTTCACTGATTCTCTTAGCAAGGGTTCGGTATGCGTGATGATAGTCTGGCCGTCGGGAGCAGTCTCATAGTAGTTAATGCGCGCAGATGGGTGTACGAGATGGTCATTAGGGCGTAAATGCAGATGGAAGATGTCTCCAAACGCAGAGAGCCTGAGTCGAAAGGTGTCCGAATGTCGGAGGGTGGTGGAGTCTGGTGGAAAGGAACGTCTGCCGTTCGAATGGGGCGAGGGCTTTCGTGGGAGTATCTCAATGGCGAGAGTAGAGGGATGGTCGAGTCTTCTCAGTGGTCTTGACGGACGGCTCGAGGCTGCATTAACGATAAGAAAATATTACAAGAAGATGAGTTCAGAATAACGTTAGCTTGAGGACGCTGAAGCTCAAACCTGAAACGAGATCCAAGTGCACCCATAATGAAATAGCCAACACGGCAATCCAGCAATGCACATACATAGCAGAAGGAGAAACGCCTGGAAACTGTCAAGGTGGACCCAGCACACGAACAGACAGGTGTTGTAGAGTACCAAGTGCAATAGTGCAGTTAGAATAGTCCGGCCTGCGGGGTCCTCTGAAGTTGCGATTCCGAGTAACCCAGAGCAAGACGAACGAAAAGACCTTGTCCCAAGAATAAAAAGAGAAGGAAAGAACGAAAGCAGGACGACCACTCCTCCGGTGTGTTGCAATACCCTGGACGGTTAGCGATTGGCCGGCGACCCATCGTCCGCCACCGTTGCCACTCACAGATTTCCGTCACGTGCTCCTTCCCACGGGCCTTCCACCCAATCGCCTCACTTGCCCTCCTTCCTCTCTCTCTCGAATTTCTGATTGGACTGCTCGACACACTAGCAACCGAGACCATAGAAACAATCGCCACTAAGATAAGTACGCTACGTACGGCCAACGTCTCTTCGCACTTCAGGACGATTTGATTCGCCGCCGCTGCCCATAGTAATATCTCGTCCGGCCTATCCCCAAGAACCATGCCAGCCTGGAACAGCGCAGTCGTCAGCTGTTCCAGCGAGGTCAGCAACTCGGCTACGCACCTGCAGGCACACAGGAAGACCGTGAAGGTAATATTTCCATGCGTCATGGAGTTCCAATTTGTGAAATCGTATCGAAGCCCCGTCGGCAGCGTGACGAAGGTCACAAGTACACTGTGACTGTCGTTGAGCGGGCACCGCAGCCATAGAGACAACAGGCACGTACTGGCTGACCTGGGAATTCCAGATAAGAGTAAGTCTTCACCCGCCCATGTCCGTTGACAGGGAAACCTACGTCTGCGAGAGCCAATGCGGTGAAGGATGCGCCGAGGATGCGCTCTTGGGCGACGGGATCGTTGGGCAGCGCGTCGCGGACAGCCCGGAATACCAAGGTCGAAATCAATCCCAGCAAGAGGTAGCCTGCAGTACATCACTTTCGAGCTGTGGCAGGACTGGACGGGTGAGACGCACAATTCCCCAGTTGACAGATAGCCATGATTGTTCGCGAGTCCTGCAATGCCACGGTTGGTACAGGCGTTGAATCAGGTATCAATTGGTGGTGAAACCATGTTGCTCCTGGAAAAAACCAAGCTATAATTGCAGGTGCTATCGTCGAAACTGAAGTACTGTCAGACTCGTGTACACAGCCGCGTCCGTCACCCAGGATGCTGACCTGGCTCAACGTGCAGGAACAGGAGGTTGTAAAACCCCGGCAACGCAGGAAAGTCAGACATAGCAATGTCGACGCGACACTTGTCGGTGTGAGTGCTAGAGAACAACCCCGATGGACAGAGTTGCGCAGCAAGACGAGGGGGGCCTGAGAATGGCCTCCATATTCAGCTTCTGCTCTAGACACCATCCGAAAGACCATGTCCTATTTCAATCTCTCGCCTCGAACATATGTGTCAGGTGCGGATAGCCCAGGCTCATCCGTGTTCGACCTCCCTACCCAGCCGGGACGGAAACTTTGGAATCCAAGTCCTCAGGCTGCTGGTCAGAGCGAACTCGTTCACGACGCGCAGGAGAGCAACCCGACGTTCCTCGTCATCTCCGGAGGGACAGGGTGCAACTCGATCTGCCCCGCGTTCGGCAACGCATGTTACGTGCTACCGGTCTCTGACGATGGCGGGTCTTCCAGTGAGATTATACGCGTCTTGGGTGGGCCGTCCATTGGTGAGATACGTGCGTATGGGTGGTGTACGTTGAGACTGACAGCCATGTGCTGGACGCAGGCGACATTCGGTCGAGGTTGGTACGGTTGATGCCTCCGGCCCCGCCGTCGTCGCCATTGGACTCAATTCGCAATCTCCTTGCGTATCGACTTCCCGCAGACCGATCTGAACGAGAGGCGCGCGACGAATGGAGAGACATCGTTGAGGGTAGAAGTCCTCTATGGTCCGGAATACCAAACGACAGAAAGGAGCTTATAAGAGGTGTGTCAGTGCGGGTACCATATACGAGTTCGACACAGGTTAATCAATCGCTACGTAGGATTTCTCGTGCACTTTGAGAACGAGGTGCTAAAGCGAGCGCACAAGAGCTTCTCCTTTGTGAACGGAAGGTGTGGGCATACACGACTTGGCCATCGTCGCGCTATTTGAACGGTCTATCTGTGCAGTATTGGCAACTACTTCCTGTCAGCGGCCCAAGAGTTCTTCCGCTCTTTGCCTTCAGCCATATTCCTATTCTCTTCGATCACGAATAGCCAGGTAAGAACCCTCATTCATTTCCTCTCCGCTTCCGCTGACTGACCCAGTAGGCAAACATCCTCCCTGTTATAGTGACGAACCACACCGTGACGATCGCTGCTGAACTAGTCAGGTCTCATTCTCCTGCGCTGCATGCATGACTCACATGACCCGCTCTCCCTCACAAGGAGAACGGCGGCAGGCTCGTCGGCCAGTGCGAGATCTCACATCCCGTACGTTCTGCACCGAGCATCAGCGTTACAGACGACTTCGATGCGCCATCTCCGGTCGATGCGCTGGACGGGGTCATCTCCCCAGGCCACAACGTCCTCTTCAATTCAGACGCGAAGGACAACTATGAACCTCTCGACGCTAGAATCTCCAGTATGCGCGTCGCAGTGCTCGTCGTGCAACAGCCGACTCACTGTTTGTTAGGGCTGTACTACATCAACGCATATGGGAGTGAGATCCACCCGGCGCCGAATGCGGATTATATTGCACACCTCTCTATGAACGACGTGCTCGTGTATTCGTGCGGTTCTCTCTGGACAAGGTATTGCAGACGTGTCGCTCCTAAATTGCAGTACTCACGAGAATTGCAGCATCATCCCGTGCTTAGCTCTGAAAGGCGTCGCGAACGCTATCGCGCGCTCGCGCTCTCTACGGGCAAAAGTGCTTCTCCGTGAGTTTCCGTTCTCGCGCTCACGCACGCAGCTAGCTATTGATGCAGCTGACCGCAGTTAACTCCAAGAACGACCGAGAAACGGACGGCTACACAGCGGTCGACTACGTCAAGTCAGTGCTTGGTTGAGGTTCGCGCCGGAACGATGATCCTGACATCATGCATAGGACCATTGCGCGGACGTTGAATGCCTCATATCACTCGCATTCGTATGCCGGCCTCGGTGGGGCTGATACCACCTACCCCGTCTCTGCTTTCGTCACACATCTTGTGCACCTCAAGGGATCGAGCGTCGACGTAGATGTCCGGCAGATCACGGTATGTTGTCCGCTTTCGAAGGGCTACTGTCACATCGGTCTTATCACATCCTGCCTTGCCAGTCCTTGGGCGTTCGATGCGTTGAGGTGGACGGTCCTGCCGATCTACCTGCAGCAGGCGAACCGCATTTCGACGCGGCGTCCGTCCGTCGCGCTATTCACGCTATTCTAGAGGCGGAAATTTGAATATGACGAATCTGGTCCTGTCTTTGAATCGTCAGCATGACTCCCTTATACGATTGACTGATCGTGTGCTCGTTGCGAGAAACTAGGATAATCAGGCCTGCTATATGCGACTATGCTGAGATATATATCGATCCTCCGTGACTCCTGGGTAGTATGCGAGCAGTGGTTGCAATGAAAGCCTGGGCCCCTGTCATCAGTCACTATTCTGTGAGATAGTGCCTTGCTGGATCCGCGGAGTCCGTCGACGCATCCAGAAGTCGCAGCTGACCGTATATACCGGGGCTGTTTGAAATGGGCCAGCCGCGAGACGTAACGCTACCCGCCTCGCCCACGACGGCTCCCTCAGCTGCGATGTACATGTTCTAAGGCATCTCTGTATGACCGACTCATGGATGGCGGGACATCAACCACTGCACAGGCGGCACACGCTTCACCAGGTCTCTCTCTAATCCCGCAATCACCCAAGCCTATAGGTGCGACCAATCGTGGGCTGCAGCACTGATCTGCCTCATGGTTATCTCACCCCTGCGATATTTGCGCGGGTTCTTCTGTCCCCACGTTTAGGAAGCCCCAACACACACGCACCAAATGACCAGACGGTTACCCAGTGGGGAAGACAGGCCACGGCCAGTCAAGTGCAGGACGAGGCCGAGGCGCACGGCGACGTCGAGGAAGAACCGAGAAACTCCACCACCGACTCCAAAATGCGCACTCGCCCCCGCATGACCATCGACCTCTCGGCGGACCCGATGGACGTCCTCTTCGACCGCAAGCTGTCCATCGACGACCCCTCTCCAAAGCCCTGCATCGTCCCGGGCAACGCCCTGCACCTCATCGACGACGACCCTTCCCCGCGCTCCCAGACGCCCTCGTCCGTCATCGTCCTCGAACCAGACGACGCGGCCTCCGCCCACAACACCGACGCAGACCGCAGCTCCTCCGAGCCCCCGCCCCCGCGCCCCGCCCCGCGCGTGCGCTTCCGCTCGCGCGTGCGCATCACGTCCGGCGTCCACCACCACCACCGCGCCGCGCACTCCCACGCCAATGCCACGCCGTGCTCCTCCGCCTCGGACTCGCCGTCCTCGTCCATCTCCGCGCCGCTGCGCTACCAGGCCGACGAGAACGCCGCGTGGGGCCCCCTCGGGAAGCGGCTCAGTGCGTATGCGAGCACGGGCGGGTGGCAGAAGCGTGCATCCGTGTCGCCGAGGCCGCCGGATAGGGCAGGTAGCGGAAGGGGGGTGGGCACGCGGGCGAGGGCAGGTGAAGGGGCAGCGCGGCCGGACGAGCGGACGCCGTTGGTGCACCCTGCGAGGCGGTCGACGCCGCGGTACGTGGACCGCGATGAGGAGTCGCACTTGCGGGAGGGGGATGAAGACGAGGACGAGGACGAGGACGAGGAGGAAGTCCTCGAGCGGGAACGAGTTGTAGTGTTCGGGCCGTGGCCGCGGAGGCTGCTGAATCGACATGTGAGTCCTGTCTTGACGCTGTCCGACGCACCAGGGTTGATGGGCGTGACGTCTCGCCGCAGTGGTGGTGGTGGCATCTGGAACCTGTTCTGTGCTGTCTGTACTGCTCTGACGACTCCGATTACGACGAATGACTATACCAGGGACTCTCGTTATATCCGCCTACTCTCACTGCGCTCCTCCAGTATGCTTGTATTCCACTCGCATCGCCCGGATACACTACACATGTATTTTCTATTTGCAGTCTCCTGTACTTATAGGATGTACAGCATGATATACACCGCGTGCTTCACATCTCCCGCGCCCTGGTTGAGCAGGCTCACCAAACCCAGCCATCCTACGTGTGTGCCGGCGGCTTGACCATGCTTGGCGGCAAGGTCGTGATGGGCGGCAGGAGGCCTGCAGCAGTTTTGCGCGCATTCTGGACCAACAGCTGGTCCATGATGACCAGACTAGCCATCGCCTCGACGATCGGCACCGCACGCGGCACGACGCACGGGTCATGTCGCCCTCTCGCAGCAAGCGTGCCCGCCGTGCCATCGTACTGCGCCGTCTCCTGCGCCTGCGAGATCGTCGCCGGGGATTTGAAGCCCACCCTGCGCACCAATGAGCCCCATCCCACGCTGCAGCGCAACGGTGCGTGCTCACCGGAAGTAGATGTCCTCGCCGTTGGAGATGCCGCCCTGGATGCCGCCGCTCCAGTTTGTCGCGGTGCCCAGGGAGCCGTCGGCGCGGCGCACGAACGCGTCGTTGTGCCGGCTCCCCGGGACCTCCGTCCCGCGGAAGCCCGAGCCGATCTCGAACGCCTTGGTCGCGGGGATCGAGAGCATCGCGTGCGCGAGCGCCGCCTCGAGCTTGTCGAACACAGGCTCGCCGAGCCCCGCGGGCACGCGGCGGATCACGCAAGTCACCGTCCCACCGATCGAGTCCAGGGCATCTTTTGCGCGGATGATGCGCTGTGGAGGGGAATGTGAGGTGAGCAAGGTGGGAGGGGAAGGAGCAGAGCACGAACCTGCGTCATGCGCTCGGCGGTCTCGGGATGCGGGCAGCGCGTGGGTTGGCTGTCGACTTGCTCGCGCGTCACTGTACGGAGAAGCTCGCGGAACTCGGGGCTGAGGACGTCCTCGACTGTGTCGTCATCGTCGCTTGGGACCTGCGAGGGAGAAGACACGGTGGACGGGAGGTGCACCTTGCCGACGGAGGAGACGAAGGCAACAATTTCGATGCCATACACCAGCTTGAGGTACTTCTCAGCGATGGCACCGGCAGCGACTCGACCTGTAGAATGCAATTTGAGCTGGAGAGAAGTACGGGTAATGGGTGGAATTGTACCAATTGTCTCCCGTGCACTGCTCCGTCCACCGCCGCTGCTTGCCTTCACTCCGTATTTCTCAAGGTAGGTCCAGTCCGCGTGGCTAGGGCGAGGATACAGGTCAGTCTATTGGATGCACCATAGCATCAGCGGACACAGAAGGCGTAAGTGTTATGAGTCACTCGCTTCAGAGTAGTCATTCGGTCTTTGGTCCTCGTTTCGTACAAGAAGCCCAATGGGTGTGCCGAGAGTTATACCATGCTCAATACCAGATTGCAGCTGAACGAGATCTTTCTCGTCACGCTAGCATATACAAGGATATTTGAGCGGGGTGTTGCTATTTGGAAGTGCAAAACTGACGGGAGTGGTGAGATTGCTCTGCCCGGGTCTTCTACGGCTCAGCTGTGTTTGCACATCGTGGGCATCCAATGGAAGACCCTACATGTCGAGATGGCTGCGTCAGACAAAGCAGCGGAATAAATGGAACATACACACCGGCGGACAGCCATCAATGATTGCACCTACGGACGCGCAGTGCGATTCGCCGTAGGTCGTCACTCGAAAAAGTTTTCCAAATGTCGACATTTCTAGTCGGGGCTAGAGTGTGTCCCGGGTGAGGAAATATTGCAGAAAAAGACAAGATCGCGTATGCCGACGGTGGATAAGGGCTGTATACACGGTGAGGGCGAACAGGTCGCTCTATAAGAATGGTGATTTTCGACGTGGGACTAAGGACGAATTGCTGTGATGTCGTGAGAGGTCCAGACGCTGAATTTGAGTGAAGCCCGGTGAGAACATCTAGCGCCGCGAAGCGACGACCGAGCGACACGGAACGCTTACCTTGACCGGCGCTGGCGTCAAGATACAAGTCAAAAGATACGTCAGGATAGGCGGTGAAGCCAAAGGGCCGCGACTGAGAAAGGAGAGCAGCAAACGTTTTGCGAGGCATGTTCGAGGTTGGAGGAGGAATGACTCGGTAAGATCAGATCATCCGACCGCATACACCCGCCTCGGCGGCGTCGTCCACCTTCCGTCCTCCGTCCATGGCGCAGTCTCCATCTATTCAGGCCCCCCTCTTCTACGCGCCGAGCTCAAGCCCGCTCGTAACGCGACCGATCGAGCAGCTCAGGATACTCTTCCGGCAGACACTCAGGATCACCATTCATGATAGACGCGTCTTCCTCGGCACCTTTGTTGGCACCGACAAGCAGTTGAACATACTCCTCGTCAACACCGACGAGTACCGCATCGGAACAGACTACGAAGGAAACCTGAACGGGCGGTTTGTTGGGCAGGTCATGGTGCCGTGGAGGTTCATCAGGCGGATTGAGGCGCGCGCTGGGAATGGGAGTGACAGTGATGATGAGAGCATGTATATGTGATGGCTAGCCACCGAGGTCAGTATATACTATTAGCTGTTGCGTGCATATGTCATGGCTGCCACGGACGTGTTTCAGGGATACAACGGAACCTCCGTCTTCGTTGTTCATCCGAATCCGCGCACAGCGACAAATCTGCAGGCTCCGACGCACGTCTTGTCACTATCATCGACATTCTGCTAATACCGCTGCGAGGTGTCAGTTGGGACGATGTTATGCAAAGAACGTACATTCAGAGGGAAATCAGGTACCACGAGTATTAAATAATGGCTGCGTCGGAGTGATCAATGCCAAACACTTACACTGTGAGGTGCAGTGATAAGATGACACGGCGCCGAAGAGCTCGCTGTGGCTGCGCACGTCGATGCTGCCGGCGGACTGGCCGACAGAGGGTGTGATAAGTATAAACACTACACTAAAATATATCCACTAGACCTTGCTCATCAATCACTATGAAGAATCAACTCAGAGAATGCAAGTCTGACTTGCTTGATGAAAGCATAAATATCCCTCGACTGATTCAACATATCAAGAAGAATCGGAAGTGTTGGAAGAAAAGGTGTTGTTGTCGGCACTGTCATTGCATGTGAGCGCTGGTTCAATGTGAATGCGGGATGGAATCGACCTTTATATGAGTGATTTGAGACATCAATTACAAGGCTGAAGTCATGATTGAGATCTGTTGCATCTAGACGTGGGAAAGAGACAAGGATTTTATCCCTATCGATGCCTTCAACAAGACACTGTAGCTTGCTCTCGCAATCCACAAGCTCCGGTGTTATGTGTGCCGCATGAGTTTGGAGAACTGTCTGCTCTCTGTTCCTTTCTGTGACCAAGAGATGCAGCCTAATGTGTACGATAATATCGAGGAATGCACACCTCGACGCATGTTCGCCGCGACCACCCTATGTTGTTCCATCTCGACGTCCAATGATGAGCATTTCTCCTTGATCGACGCGAGCTGGCGCCTGAACGCCGCCACAGACGTTTCTGCTTCTCGCTTCTCCTGCTGCTCTTTATCAAGCACTGGGTGACGAGTGCCATGAGAGGATGATACGCTAACTCAAATGGACGGAACGTACCTCCGATCAACTCGAGTTCCCTTACTTTGCACTGGTTCGTCTCAGTCTCCATATGCTGCATCTTTTCGGCCAATTGTTTCGTCGCGACGGCTTGGGCATTCTTGCGATCGGTGATCTCTGCAAGAGCTCGCTGGGTGTAGTTGGAGACAGCCTTGAGGAAGTTGCGGGTGGAGGTCTCATACGCTTCGAGCTTGAGGTCAATTTGGGGGTTGGGAGCGTCGAGTATAGCAGACAGATTGAATTTGGGGATCCGGGCGACCTGAGTCATGGCGGCGAGGACGAAGATGGCGATGGCGAGGACGTTGAAGTGGAATGCGAACCCACGTGACCGTTCATTATTGCCTTGTTCAAGTTGCCTTCCGTGAAGTTGCAACAGACATCGTACGCACTTCACGATGGCTCATCCGCACTCCCAGAAAGATATCCAACGTGCTGCGTATCCGGATATTCACATGAACACGGCAAAGGGGATGACTGCTGGCGGCCCAGACATTCACATGGCCACAGCCAAGGGCATGACCTTGGATAACGACATCAGGATGGAGACGGCCAGAGCTGGTACAACCGTCCGACAGGGTGCATTCCAGCTGTGGGAGAAGGAGCTCCTCGAAAGCTCCGAGGTCAGACGGAAAGCAACCGTCGCTCAGCTTTGTGAGTAGTTGCCGTCTCACGTTAGGTCCCTTGGTGGAGATTGCTATGCCTCTCTTCTCTGGAAACATATCAGTAGCGAGGTATTACTTCGCTGACCTGTTACCATCGGCCACTTGAGATCTAATGTGTTACTGAACGATCGAGCGTGTCTGCATCCGCTAATATCTGTTGCTCATTGACTACGTCTCAACATGTTTTTCAGATTTCCTCGATTACTACTTCCAGCTACTCGGTTATCTCTCCGCGCGGAAAGAACGGCGTTCCAAGTTCGACGTTGATACCGCGTCGCGTGGTTTGTCTCCTGCAGAATACTCGAAGGAATACAAATCATACTGCGGAAGAGAACGTGTCGTTCTGAGAAAACGCCGAACGAAGCTAAGGGTCGATCAATTCCACATTATTGCGCAGGTCGGCCAGGGGGGGTACGGTGAGGTCTTTCTAGCGAGGAAACAAGAGACCGGAGAGGTATGTGCGCTGAAGAAGATGCGGAAACGAACACTGTTCAAGATGGACGAGGTGATTGTCAGAGACCTGCTCCTTCGAATGTGCATTGACAGCTTTGTAGGTTCGGCACGTCCTCGTTGAGCGAGACATCCTGACTGCTACCCAAACCCCATGGCTTGTCCGCCTCCTTTACGCGTT
Organism: Amylocystis lapponica; assembly: GCA_022376435.1. Classification (NCBI taxonomy): domain Eukaryota; kingdom Fungi; phylum Basidiomycota; class Agaricomycetes; order Polyporales; family Postiaceae; genus Amylocystis; species Amylocystis lapponica. The sequence continues at coordinate 87,369 of JABYQE010000015.1, forward strand.
TCAGGACCCGTCGTACGTCTATCTAGCGATGGAGTACGTCCCCGGTGGAGATTTCAGAACATTACTGAACAACTCTGGAGTGTTGAAAGAGGAGCATGCGAGATTCTACATCAGTGAGATGTTTGCTGCTGTCACGGAGTTGCACAAATTGGGATACATTCATCGCGACTTGAAGCCTGAGGTGAGTCGTTTTCGCTGGTGGCTAGGTGTTGGGTTGGTATTCATAGAGCGACGTAGAATTTTCTCGTGGATGGCACCGGCCATGTAAAGCTCACCGATTTCGGCCTCGCAACTGGCGCGCTCAATCCGCAACGGATCGAATCGCTTAAAGTGAAGGTGAGGAGTCTCTTCATGCTATTCCGGATGGCGATTGCTCATCGCATCACAGCTGGACAAAGTCAAGGACAATCAAATCATTCACAGATCTACGTTGGAACGGAGATCCATCTATCGCTCCATACGCAACCAGGATCCTCGTTACGCCGACTCTATCGTGGGATCGCCGGATTATATGGCTCCAGAAGTGCTCCGAGGCAAGCCGTACTCATTTTCCGTGGACTACTGGTCTCTTGGGTGCATCCTCTTCGAATTCCTCGCCGGCTTCCCCCCTTTCAGCGGCAGCACGCCCGAGGAAACGTGGACCAACCTCAAGAACTGGACCAAAGTTCTCCGGAGGCCGGAATACGACAAACCAGAAGACCTCATCTTCAATCTGACCGATATCGCGTGGGATGCCGTGACGAGGTCGGGGCTCCCGCTCTTCGTCCTCGATGGATCTGTCTGACGATGTCTCGCAGCCTCATTGCGCACGCGAGCGCGCGGTTCTCCACGCTGGCGCAGGTGACGGATCATCCGTTCTTCGACGGGGTCAAGTGGGACAACCTGCGCGCCAGCAAAGCGCCGTTCGTGCCCGCCCTCGACTCGGAGATCGACACGGGCTACTACGACGACTTCACGTCGGCGGAGGACATGGCCAAGTATGCCGAAGTGAAGGAGAAGCAGAAGAACGTGGATAGGGTGCGGGAGAAGGAGGAGCCGTTCGCGCGAGGCGTGTGGGTGGGGTTCACGTTCGGGAAAAACGGGCCCAACGTGAAGGCCTTCAACGCGTTCGGCGGCGGTTCAGACGATAATGACGCTTTGGCGACGATTTTCTAGTTCATCACCTTCTTGCAGATAGATACCAGTCGGTCACTCATTACATACCAGCTCACGAAAGATATTTGGCAATGGCACGACCAGTTATATTATAATAGTCTGAAAGTGGGTATTCACATAGGGTATGTAGTGTTTCCTCTCGTAACAAATACAGTCCAACAGCAAATAGAGAGCGGGGACGCCACTACAACCAAAGCGTGATACAAAGGAACGGATGGTTTTCACGAGCTCTCCATTTTACTGGCTGGCAGACGTATCATTGGCGATTTCGACCCTATGGGCGCTGTATCCACGACAATCAGCTGGCGAGACGTCGACGAGTTCCACGGCACGTACAGCACATCCTCGATCTCATCCATGGGATCTGTGTGCTCCTTGACACGCATGTAGATCATGGGCAGTGCGCAGAGCAGGCCCGCAACGAGCAGGACCCAAGTCGAGATGAAGATGCTCATGTACCTACATATCGGAAAATGTGAGACGCGACCAACACAGAACCGGGCCTACTCACTCAATGCCAACGGCATCAGCACGCCAGATACCGGCAGCACCCGCCGATTGGATGGACTTGTCTGACCATCACGTCAACTGGTATGTCCGCCGCGAATGCGCAACGCGAGAGTAACTCACAGAAACCGGTCAGGTTGGCGAGCTTGCTAGGGTCGTTCGACATCGCGCCCATCAGCCAGTATGCGGTGGTCTGCCACATCGCATCGAGCAAGCCGCAGAAGATGTACAGCCATACTCTGCCGACATATGCCTTGTCGTGGATATCAATCTTGTCAGTGGGCTGGATAGTTTCACGGGTATAGTTCCTGCGCAAGCATGTATCAATGACCGACGACCGACGCACAGTGAAGGCCCAGGCGCTTACTTCTGATAGAAGTAGGCCCAGATGTGCACAACGAAGACCATGAGGAGCAAAACAACCCATCCCGCATACGCTCGGAAACGACGCTTGAGACCCTTTTGATCCAGTAGGAAGCCGATGCTGACGGAACCGACGATCTGAGCGAGCCAGTAGACCAAGTTGTTGAGTGCGCGAGCACGGATGTTGAACAGGGCAGCATTGTAGTCGTTGAACTCTGCAGAATCTGTCAGTACACGACACAGGTGAGGTGCGACCTGAACTGACGCCAAGTGTAGAACCAGTTACTGGCGAAGAACATGGGAAACAGAAGGATGATGTAGGGATCCGTCCGAATTGTGGTCCAAAGGCCGTAAAACTCCGTCTTCCACGAAGGGTGCCGGAAAGTCGAGACCTTTGTCCCATCAGAGCGAATCATCTTCAGAGGATTCGCCATCGCCATTGGGATCGTCACCCCAATCAAAGTGAGAACGAGGAAGCCAATCTGCGGAGCTTCAGGATGCAGATGAATCAAGGAGTGTCAGATCACGCACGTAAGTCCCATTCCCGACTGGACACGGTAGGAAGGAGGACATCAGACAATCAGCGGTGCATGAGAAGGTGTAAGACGCCCACCAGAATTAGCCTACAGGAGTGTCAGTACGAATTCGAGCCGATATACAACTTGAGGCTCACCTCGGAATTATAATTATTGCCGAGCGATACAGCCGCGCCAACGACGCCGCCGAGATTGAAAACGGACCAGAAAATCCCGATGAATGTACCCTTCTGATTCTCTGTCGGATACGCCAGCATGAGGGAACCTTGTGCTGTCCAAAGCATACCGGCGCATATGCCGAGAACGGCACCGGCCGCAATGACGAACCCGCTCGCCTTAGGGTGGATGTTAACGGCACTAAGCAGAAGGTGAGACGACGTCCTCAGCAGATATGCACGAGGACTGACAGGTAAGATCCAATGTAAAGTGCGTAGCCAGAGCTTCCCAGAAGAAGAGTAAGTCGAGGACCTAGAACATTGTTGATTGAACTACGAAAGTGTTATCAGTCGTGTGAGAAGTCAGGTCGTGTGGGTCGAACGTACCCAGCAAAGAAGGCAGTGAAAGCGAAGGTGGCGTAGAGGGCGACATTGGCATTGGCACTTGTCGTTGTGCTGAGTTGACCGCCGCCGCCCAAGCCATTGAGGGCATTAACAAGCCCGGGCCCATGAAGCAGACGAAACCGAGCATGAAGACCTGGACATAGGGGTTGTAGTAGATACCCTTCAATCCGGTGGGCCGCTCGAAGCTCCCCGGAACGTCGGAGCCTATGTCGCTGCCTGTGCCAGTGGTATAGTCCTTCTCATTGCCCAAGTCGGACATGGCGACAAATTTGCTCGCCCGACGAGGAGGGCCACGCGGGAGTGATGTGATGGAGGGAGGAGTGAGGGGCGCGCTTGAGATGGGGGAGATCTCGTGCACATAGAGTTATATCTCGTGGCGATACTGGGAGAAGACCCATCATATGGCCGCATCAAGGACCCGGGGCCTTTACCGGGACGCGCTAATCGAATAGTTATCATCGCCAGTTTTGAGTTCCAAGAAAGGTGGACCTACAATGCGATAAACAAGGGGGTCCTTGGCCTTCCTTTGAAATGGTGAATTCGCGCAGACGATGGAGACAGCGCTCAACGTTCAACGGGGCGGCTCACCTGTGGAACGAACGAGACAGCCACTGCGTGTCAATGTACAGCAACGATCTAGTGATACAATCTGCAGCAGCCGCCCGCGCGTGCACAACGGGTGGCACGATCGCCATAAAACACTTCATGGGCCGTCTACCTCAATCGTACCTCGGGTGCCATGCCCACCATTCCAACAATCCGACGCTCACAATGGCCGCCCAAAAAGACGTAGACTTATGCCCAGCGCTCGCTGCGCAAACAGATTTTGATGTCCCGAGATAACATACATAAATGACTCGATACTGCGCCCGCGGTATTTGCCAAGGAGGAATTTTCCAGCTGAGCCTGCTATCTCCTGCCTGCGACTGATGAAGAGTACATAACAGCGACGTCGAGGCGACACCTGCACGCCACGCTGCACTGAACATGCGGACAACGGCACCGAAAACAAAATGCACATGATCCCAGTCTGGACCTTTCCGGTCGGTGGCGTTGGACCTGGTCGTCGTGACATCGAAGCTCCCGCGTCAACCTAATTTCAAGGCACACAGGCCAGATATCGTCGACGTCGTTATACTCATAACTATCATTAACAAACAGATATACATCCGTCGAGAGGCGTCGAGTAAAGAGTCACCCCAAATTCAAAACATCTCCCTGCGGGTACGTTCGCGAAGTGGGGCGGCGAAGTTGAACCAGTCAATAAGTGAAGGTAGACAGCGTTCTACGAGAAGGAAGAGTTGCCATATGAGAACCGATACGAACAACACTTCCGAGCGTCTACTCCGCAGTCGCAGTAGCTACACGATCGCGAAGGCCATCGGAGGCAGTCGAGTTGGATGGGGTGACCGTCCTCGAGTGCACATTTGCGAAAACTGGCTTGACCACCGTTCCATACAATGCTTGCGCACCCTGCACACACATTGTCAATAGAAGACGCAGGAGACGACGCATGTTTACGCACGCGGAAGGCAGGCAGCTGCAGCCACAGGATGAAGAGAGTCTTGAAGACAAAGTACCAGGGGAAGTAATACAGGACGGCGCGGAGGGCGAAGCTCTCGGTGAAGTTGAAGAAGCCGAAGACGACCCAGTATGTCAACCACTGGATGTCATCCTGATGGCCAGGCGACTCGAGCGCCCTGATGGAGAGGTAGGCGGAAGAACCCAGCCAACGAGGTTGGAGACGGGGGCGGCGAGGGCATTGATTGAGTGGAGCGTTACGAGCAGAAGAACACCGCCGATAAAGGCGTAGCTCTTGGGGACTTGAGTGCGCTGCTCAAAGGCATTGAAAAGCGAGTATTTGGAAAGCTACCATGTCGTGTGACGGCGATGAGTCGAGGGGCGCAAACAACGATGCGTACAAAAAAAAACACGCACCTCCTTGTCGAGTTGATGTACATAGTAGCTGGCCTTGTCTTGGGCCTGCACAAACGCTGGGTGCTGCTGAAGTTTCTGCGTGGCAGACATCTGGTCAAATTCTGGAGAGACAAGGATAATGAGCACAAAAAGAGCTGATAGGAGCAGGGAGAAGGACCTTATGGTACGGGGGCAGCAAAGGAAGATGAGGGCGAGGGGATGGAGGGCGTTGGCAGAGAGGAGTGGACCGGGTTTGGGGGTTGATATGGGCTTTGATGACGCGTGTTTGCGTGCCACACGTCAGCGACAACGCCCTCCAAGCCAGTCCACTCCAGCCAACCCGCTGCGCCGCGCCACGCTCCAAACAACCATGGCAGACTACGCTCACTTCCAGGCACGTCCTGCACCATCCTATTCTCTCTCTCTTCTCACTTTCTGCTACAGGCCTTGTACACCACAGTCCCCTCCTTTGCGCCACTCTTCCCCGTCGGCCTCCTCCCATACCTGGCCTTCGCGCTGCTCACCGCAACGTTCGCCCTCGCATTTTACTTTTCGACGCAAGTCTTCCACCCGTCCCTGTCTTCTTGCTACTTATCACCCGTTGCTCCGCAGACTGCCCAAAGACACGTTCCCCGTCCGTGAAACGGCTGTCGCTTCGACAGCTAGCTTGCTCGGCGGCTTCGGTGTCGTCGCTCTCTTCTGTACAACCGGCGTATATGTTTGAGCGATGAATGCAACACGGGCGTGCTGCGCGCGCTCAATTGTTCACGCGCCAGCCGAACTTGCATTTCACGCACTGTTCACATATCCAGTTAGGAACGTGCAGGGGACAGTCGGGTGAAGGCACATACGGTGTAGAAAACGGTAGACCCTTCGTCCGCGCTTCTGAGCTGTACGGCGACATTTAAATGAAGCACCCATTGCGAAACGGACTGTATACCTGTGCCTCCTGCGAGTATGCTTCCATGTGCCCACATTCAGGACATTTCTCCGTCACCTTGAGGCGATACTCAGCAGGATCATCTCGGCGGAGAAATGTGTTGCAATACCTTGAGCAGCGCTTCGTTCGCCTCGTGTACCTTGGTTTGCGTCTTGCCCTTTTGCCTGAGCGTGGACGGGAATGCGTCCGGATGCGACCGGGTGACGATCTCAATGTTCTCGTATGCTTGTGCCAGTCAGCTCGCGTCAGTGAGCAGACAACAAGGTGCTCACAACTGGCTGGTTCTTCGTGTCCACACTGTTCGCATGTGACAACGGAGTCTCCGTCTTGGGGGAGATTTAGCAAGGTGCCGCAGTCTGGACAGAACAGCAAGGACCCTACATATTGGATCAGTAACGAGCCCAGTAACGACTGAACAAGTTACGGTACCTATTTTATGGGCACTGCTAGTCATGGCCCGTGGTTCAGGGTTTTCGTGTGGTAGTGAATATAAAATTCTGCCGCCGTTGTTCTGACCAGGTGTAGACTGCTTCACACGTTTCAGCCAACCAAGTACTACTCCGATAAATAGACGTGGTACTTACTTGCAGCGTCGATTGAGAGTGCTCACTCAGGCGGCCTCAGGTCGCGGAATCAATCCACATCACAATCTCAGATCCATCGGATATTCACAGGCATCTCTGTCCGTCTGCTCTCTTTGGTCTTTCCAGATCACCGCATATGCTGAAAGATATGGCCATCGACCTCGATCCACTACACAAGCAAATTACAGCGAAATCGCCACAGACCATGTCGAATTTGACTGGTCCGTTGATTTCGCAAGCAACATAATATCCGGCTCGGCAACTCTCACCCTCACCGCAAAGCGGGCAACGTCAAGGAGATCATGTAGGCTCGGTGCTTTACATATTTCGCAACTAATTCCAAGGTACTTGTGTCAGACTTGACACCAACAATCTCACAATCGACAAGGTCCTCGTAGGCGGCCATGCTGTCTCGGTAGGTTGTTCCTGTCATTCCAAATACCACATCACGTTTGTTGATATTCACTTGCCTTCAGTATGACCTAGGTCCGAACATCCGGTCATGGGTTCCGCGTTGCGGATTCCTCTAGCTTCAGCCCAAAGCTTGGATCACAGGTCAAAACTACGATCTTCTACAAAACCGCAAAGGACTGCATGTCCCTGCAATGGCTGGACAAGGAGTATGTTGCCGCCTCCATCTGCTGATGCGTATGCAACTCGGTTTTGAGCTTCTGAGTAGGCAGACTCAAGGGAAGACGTTCCCTTACCTTTTTAGTCAGTGCCAGCCGATTTATGCGCGCAGCCTGGCGCCTCTGCAAGATACACCCGCCGTAAAAATAGTGCGTCTCATCCGTTTGACCTTGCTGTTTGTGCTAACTGGGCCGAGTAGACATACTCGGCAAAAGTCACCTCCGTATTGCCCGTACTACTGTCTGCGATCCGGATCTCGCCCCCTTCAGATGGCCCAGCACATGACGGGAAAACGATCGGAAAGGATGCTGTGGCATATACTTATACGCAGGTTAGCCATATCTCTTCGTCTGAGAGTTTGACTTCGAAACGAATACTCATCGACCCCCCCCCCCCCTTTGATGAATCAAGCCCGTACCTATACCTTCATACTTGATTGCAATCGCTGCTGGAAACGTCCGTTACCATCCCTGCCCAAGCATTGCGGGAAAACAATGGAAGAGCGGAGTTTGGGCTGAGCCGGAGCTCATCGACGCTGCGTACTGGGAATTTAGCGAAGCCATTGGAAGGCAAGTGTGTTTATTGCACTATAGGCTATATGCGCTAAAGATTCTTCAGATTTCTGTCTACGGCCGAGACAATATTGCCACCTTATCGGTTTGGCGTGTATGATGTCCTTGTGCTGCCACCTTCGTTCCCGTATGGTGGAATGGTGAGATAACCTGCATATCTAGCTACCGGTTACTCAAACTGTCTTCAGGAAAATGCGTGTTTGACATTTCTCACTCCAAGTAAGCTTTGACGAGCGGTGCGTACCGCGGAGCTGACTGACGCGTCTGCTCCAGCACTGCTCGTAGGAGACCGTACTCTGGTAAGGTCACGCTCCTGAGTAGGAGATAGATGTCCAACCGTTTTGCTATTCAGGTGGACGTCGTGGTGCACGAATTGACGCATTCGTGGTTTGGCAACGGTGTAACGTATGTTAATTTCTCAGTCTTTCCCTCGTTGGACTGCTTATCTACTTCACAGGCAAGCACATTCATCTCACTTCTGGCTCAACGAGGGATGGACGACATACATCGAGCGCGTCCTCCAACAGCTCCTCCACTCGCCAGAGGAGCGCTGGTTTTCCTTCCTAATCGGCGCCAAGTCGCTCTCAGACGCGCTGAAGTTGTACGAGGACCACCCGAAGTACCAGCGCCTTCTCATCGACTTCGAGAAGGGCGAGGACCCGGACGATGCCTACAGCACAATTCCGTACGAGAAGGGCGCCAACTTCCTGTTGCACCTTGGTAAGTCTGGAACAGCTCTACCGTACGCTTATTTAATTCTTGTGTTTGAAGAACGGAAGCTGGGCGGCCTGGACGTCTTCCTGCAGTATGCATTCGACTACGTGAGCACGTTCATGGGGAAGAGCATCACCACTGAAGAGTGGAAGGCGCATCTCTATGGATATTTCGAGAAGCACGGCGGGGCGGAGAAAATAAAGGCACTTGACAGCGTGGATTGGAACGTGAGCTCATTTCTGTGCAACAGCGAGACATAGCTGATTTGATGGGGGCAGGCCTGGCTCTACGGAGAAGGAGTGACTCTCCCGGTGGAGATGGAGTATGATTTGACACTTGCACAGCAGGCATACGCTCTGGCCGAGAAGTGGGACGCTGCGCGATCCGTCGCAGACATCTCGCAGCTCAAGTTCAAGGAGACAGATCTTGACGGGTTCAACTCGAACCAGAAGGGTCCGTCCTCCTCCATGCTGAAAACATGGCACACGTTGACGTGTTGACCAGCCGTGTTCCTCGAGCGTTTGGAGGCCTATCCTGCTCTCCCGTCTGCGCACATCGAACTGATGGGCACACTGTATCGCTTCACTGACACCACGAACCCGGAAGTACGCCTGCGGTACTACGAGATCGCGCTCGCCGGACCCTCCTCCTCCATTGCGAAGGCACTCGCACCGGAAGCAGTCAAGTGGGTTGTCGGGCAGGACGCTACCGGTCTGGTGAAAGGCCGCATGAAGTTCTGCAGGCCGATCTTCAGAGCCGTCTACAAAGTGGACAAGCCGCTCGCAGTGACTACGTTTATGGCATCCAAAGATGCTTTTCATCCTATTGCCCGGAGGCTCATTGAAAAGGTTCGTCTGTCCGGTTCAGAGACTGCTGCGACATAACGTTTATCGCCTTTCTAGGACCTCGGCCTGGTATGAGTGCTTGCTTTAGTCTGTTGCACACGATCAACCGGCATGTACAATCGACAATATTCTGGGTTCCATCTATCCCCGTGTATATATGGTATCGAGGCAAGGACTTACGACGTGTCATGCAATGCTACAGAGATGCAATTAGGAGGACATGTGTGGGTCACTGCAAAAGACTACTTGAAACCGCCCCAGATATCTCCGAACGCATCATCCTTCTTCTGCATGCCTGTTAGTGGTGACCCGAAGAGGTCTCCACCTGAAGCGCCTGCAGTAGCGCCATTCGACGCACCCCACACGTCGCTCGTGGTGAACAAACTCTGCTGCTGCGGCACCGCAGGCTGCACCGCAGGACTCCCCCACAGATTCTGCTGTGCAGGCTGTGCCACGGGGGCACTCCAGCCCGAGTTGGATCCCCACATGCCTACGCCGGCATTGCCCATCATGCTCGTTTGTTGCTGTGCCTGCTGTACCGGCTGAGCGGGGAACTGGCCCCAGGCAGTCTGGGGCTGAGCGAATTGCCCGAACGCTGCCTGTGGGGGAGCCGCCTGCGCAGCGGGTGCAGAGTAAAGCGAGAGAATGTCCTGCTTGACGTCTTTCTTGGGTGCGGGAGCGGCGGGGGAGGGGGTATTCGAAGCTGGGTGGAAGTCAAGGGAGAATAGATCGTTGGCGGGCGCGGCCTGAGCAGGCGCTTGGGCTACACCCTGCGACACTTGTGGTGGAGGTAGTGCTGGTGCGGGTGTTGCCTGCTGCTGTTGGGTGCGGGCGGCGGCGACGCTTGTGGACAGCAGGTGATGTGGCTGGGGCTGACGAGTAACATTAACGGAAGATCTAGGAGCCGATGAGATGGACTGCTGGGGAGTATGTGAAGGAGGGGGAGCAACAATCGCAGCCGGCGCGGCGCCGTCCTCGAGCACAGATGGATCAGATGGTGGTGGTCCTTCCATTGCCCAACGCTTTGATTCATATTTCGAACGAATATACGAATCCATTTTACTGATATCCTTCCGGTGAGTCGTCAAAACACCCGGAACAGTGGCAAACATACTGGTCCGGCGGGATATGTCCAGCTTTCAGATGCGCTTCCCAGTACAAGTTGGCCAAATGATTCCCCCATTTCTGGACAGACTATCCCAGCACATGAGAAGAGTCACGCAAAGGCATGTTGTCAGACTCACAGCCATTTGTTCAGGTGTCCACACATCAAGGTCGACAGACTTCACTTTGCTGATATGCGTGCCCATAGAACGGTGGATTCCCGAGCAGCGAATACAGAGAAACACGCCACTGCAGGATGGAGACGTCAGACAAAATTATGTTCCTTAAGCTGCCAGCATCTTACATATTCCAGGAAGCCCACCGGGGATCTAGCTAACACTTCAGCAGGCATCAAGAATGTTTGGAAAGTCGCGACTGACCGTTTCGTTTACAATCGGCACACACTTTATTCTCTGGCCGTTTAAGGAGCTCTCGAAGGGTCTTCGCGTTCTTTTCTGTAGTGGCCTTGTCCTGGCGTGACATCGTGGTGGTATGAATGAGATATTGCACTGCCTGCCTAGGAGATGGTGTTCGCAAAGAGCGCGCACCCGGCCCTGTGCTACTAGCACAGTATTTGCGGCTGTTGATCAAGTGGCACCGACTTGACACGGCTTCACCACACCCACCATGTCTGCTGCAGCACGAGCAGAAGCCCGCAGAAAGGCGATCCTTGCTCGCGGGGGCGACCGCCTTGCAAAACTCACCTCGTCAGCGAGAGGAGACGATGCTCCGGCATTCAAGTCCGATGGTACGTGCTCGTATATTCCTGGGTAGATCACCCTCAACGTGTCACACTCAGATCCACCGTTGGCCCCATTGCCCAATCGGCCCGGGCTCGAGAAATTCGTAGGCGAGCAGACAGACTTGCCCACTCCACCAACTTCAAGGAATGTGAGCGGCTCGTACATTTCGAGCGGCTCGCAGCGATCAAGGGATGCCAGCGGTTCGCGCACCTCTGCATCTTTCAGTGCTGCAGGTCTGGGCGATAGTGCACCAGACCCATCCGTCTGGTCCGAGGAACAACAGACACAGTTCCTGAACGCGCTACTAGGCGGAAGTCCACGACCCGCCGCTGCTCACGGGCAACCAAGAATCCCCTCTGCGTCCGAAAGCTCTTTACCTCCAGATGACAATCCCATGGCTGCACTCATGGCGAACATGGCCCAGTTCACCGAGGCGAATGGCTCCGTTCCTCCAGGCGGCGTAATGCCGGGATTCGAGAAAGCTGTTGTATCGAAATCGAAGTCGACGCTGCAGAAATTTATGCCGATCATCCATCTCATAACCTGTTGGGCATTACTCGCATACTTCGTACTCTGGAGGGAACCCGCAGCATATGAGACTCGGAGTTATGGAGCCGCGCTTTCAGGAGGGCGTTGGCAGCGCTGGGCAGAACTAGGCAGCAAACGACCAGAGGACGGTTGGGGCGTGCAAGCCGTAGTGAGCAGACTCCGCAGCCGTCCTACCTTTCAATACCGACGCTAATATTGCAATAGCCATTCTTCTGGGCATTCACAACATTGACACTCGTCTTGCATTCCTGGCGTGTCTTTTATAAACTGGTGCGCTTGCTTTATAGCCGTTTCTGATATACCCACTGACTAGCTCCAGGACGTAACTCAACCACCTATGCTTCTTGCGCTGGCCCTTCCATATATGCCTCCACTTGTGCGGGCGATCATCACAAATGGTCTTGCTTACGTGCAGATCGGTGGGGTATTGCTGGATGATATCGCCGGATTGATGATAGGTGTCGGGCTACTGGTCTGGATAGCGGGCTGGGTTGCGGACTCGTAGATGTTCTGTACTTTCATGGACCATGAACGACACGTAATTTCGGGCAATGACCGCGTAATCGACCAATGTATCACAATAATGGAGGATGTGAGGATTATGGTAGGACAGCAGCAGCGCCCGTTTTGCCGACATTGAGGAGCTGGCTGAAAGTATTTGGAGACTCTGAGGGACGAGGAGCTGGTACGTCCACAATGGGCAGCCCAGCCGCAAGTCGCTCCTTCTTCCACCGCTGCCAAGGGGTGCCACCTGCCATGTCCATGAGTTCTCCGAAAATCGTTGAGGACCACTTCTTGTCGAGATTTAACGTTCGTGTCGACCCGTCACCTGGGTCGATGGACACATCAGCATGTAAGAGTTGAGCACTCAGATGACACAGATATTACTTACCAAATTCCACCGCCATTTCTGGCTGCCACAGTTCTGCCGCGGTCTTGGGCACTTTGTTGACCTGAATGTCCACAGCAGGATTGGCGTATTTTATACGCGGCAGATCTTCCTTCACGAAATGTCTAGTTTTCAGTGATGGAAAAAAGGCCCAGAGTGGCATAATATGATCATGAGTCTCTGAACACACTGCAAGCAGGTATTCACGTACCGTGCGCCGAAGTGATCGTTTCGCAATGCCAAGGTCAGCCTGAGACTCTTGACATTGGTCAACTGTGGGCGGGGCGACGCCGTCAACTGGGCAAGAATCTTGGACAACCTAGAGGGTCCCGGGATAGTTTTTGGTCTGCGCGGCATGTCTACGGTTGACTCGGAGTTGCTGGTCACCGTACGTGCAGGCGTTCTGGCGTTGTTTGCCTTTATTATTTCTTGACAGAGATCCGATCGAGCACATACCCTCATGGCACGGGGTGGGTATTTTCCGCCCTTGGACGCGTCACATCCGTCGCAGTTCCAAGGGCCTCGCAGACCGTTCCACCGTCAAAATGGCCGATGCAGATGACTCCCTAGTCATGCGCAGGTCAAAACGGAGCACTGCAGGAAACAGGTTGGCTACTAAATTATTCCCGACTTGTGCTCTGACGGGAACTATGGCAGGATGGAGGCTGCTTTGGCCGAATTCCATGAGGAGGACGTGGGCATGGACGTGGAAGAAGACGTGGACTTTGTTGTTGAAAAAGGTGAGTGTACTTATGCCCGAATGCGCCGTTGTGCTGACTCTTCGGCAAGCGTAGACGAAGAGGATGCGTTCGGATCGGATTTTGAGAGTACAGATGAAGAAGCTGTCCAGGGTGATGTGGATACGGCTGCAGAGAAGGTAATCAGGGAGGATGAGCGTACAGTTCGCAAGGTACTGTTGTCCAACTCTGCCATGACCCTTCTCTGATGATCATGTCAGACCGCATACTCCAAACTAGACAGAATAACGGCGGTAGCGCATGCCCGCAACAAGGCTACATTCAATCCTGAACAGATGGCATCGACTTCGCAGACCCCCACCACAGAGAAAGTCAAACGGCGTGTTTCTCTTGGGGTTGCCGTCAACGCAGAAACGGGCGAAATCATGGAGAAGACCAAAAGATACAGTAGAAGGAGTCATACCATGCTGAACACCTCCGCAACTGTTAGTCGTATGAAAGATGCAGAAGAGAAGAAGGTGAATATTCATCTACGGCACATGTGTGACGGCCGCGCTGATCTTGGCTCTGTTCCGCAGTCCGCACTACCTAAGAAAGTTAAGGCAAAGGTCCGCGCACCTACTCAAGATGAGCTCATCGCTCGAGCGCTGGACATGGAAGAAGGCAATATCATTGAGCATCGTGATTACCTCACGCTCGAAGAAGAAAAGCGCAAGCGGGCTCGTCTTGTTCGTACATCCGTTCAAGGCCCTCTTATTCGGTGGGTGAGCAGAGGCGAAGAGATCAAAGTCAAGGTGGACTCTGTCCCTCTCGCGCCTTATGGATACACATATCCTTCCGGTACAGCACCCTCTGGCACTACTGCATACACACCACCGACCTATTTTCACCCTTCCGCCTCTCAATACCCAGCCTACCCTCCTTCGACGTCAAGCGTGTCGGCGGTCTCCGCAGGCCAATCGTTACAGTCGTACTACTATCAAGCGTACGGTCCACCCTATGCGCCAGCGATGCCTCCTCCTGGACCCACCGAACGAACAGAAAAGGTTACCAGAAACTATGTTATTCATGAGTTGGCGCAGTCAGAAGATGCACGCAGACCATTGTGGCCCAGTACGATGAAGGCTTTGTTTGGCGAGCACGTCAACTGGGAAGAGTTGCGGGTGTATACTAGCAAGGGCCGACCACTATGTATTTCGTCCCTTCTGCGCTTGTTGTACCGCTCTGATGGGGGATTGTTTGTAGCTCGACCAACACAACTTTGTCCCATCTCTGGGAAGGTGGCACGTTACTTGGATCCTCGCACAGGCGTTCCATATGCCAATATAGCAGCATTTGAAACGTTGACCAACATCCTCGCTCATAAATACGTGTGGTGCGCCGATCTGGGGTGTTATATCGGCGAGGAAGGAGACGCCCCTCAAGCAGACGAGAATTCCTTGTGCAGCAGTCAGCACGACATCAGTGGTCGTTGAGGTGCTGAGTTCCGCGGCCGGCAGACGAGTTTATGCCTGTACGTTCCCTTGCATATATTGCGAATGCACGCGGGTATGCTGAAGACATGCACATTACTAGTTGTATGTTCATTTGCGTCAGCTGTACAGTTCAGTAACAAATGATTCCTATTGTCATCCTGTGAACATATAAGTGCTGTCGGCGCTGCTGTATCACGGCTTCTGTATGCACGCGATATTCATCGTTCGCCGATCGGAGCGTGACAAGTCTTGTCGCGTTGTGTCACTTGTGACAGAGGTCTTGTCACAGGCATTACCGCTTGGACTTGTAAGTACCTCGACTTGTTCCTTCCAGTGGATACCGAGCGGACTAGTTGGCAATCTCGCCGACCATGTCTACGTTGTCTCGTCCGACGTCGGCGAGACCTTTGTCATCCCGGCCTCCCACCAGCGTGTCACGACTCCGGACTGCCCCATCTCGTCCCGCAACTGCGCGTCCTCAAACAGCTGCTTCCTCCAGGCACGAATCAAGCTATGTTGTTGCAGTCCTCGAAGGTCGCGGAGTCGCGCGAGAAGTAGGCTTAGCCGCGCTGGACAAGGACACGGGTAGAGTAGCTCTCGTACAAGTGAGCGGATGACCCGTAACACGCACTATACGACTTGTTCTGATGTATTCTAGCTCGCAGATTGTCCGACATACGTCAAGACATTGCATCAACTCCATCTGCACTCTCCTTCCCTTATTCTTGTTCCTGACACGTTCCTGTCGCTTTCTGATATCACCTTGGCGTCCGGCGGGAAGAAACCCTGCACAACATCTGTTCTTGTGAAGTGCATCATGGAGGAATTTGACACAGTGCCAATTCAACCAGTACTCCGCAAGTTTTGGAACGAAGGAGTTGGTAGGTCTTGTGACTATATGCGTTGAACTCGACTTGCTTAGTAGGACACTTCGTCCAGGTCTGGAATTCGTGAACCAGTTTACAGTTGAGGATGACGAGAGAGCTGCCACGCTCGTCGCGGTATCGAGCAAGTGGGTATATGCGCCTGTCGGCCGTTCATGTTTACATTTGTCTGTCGGCAGGTACTATGCGCTGTCTGCTGCTTGTGCCTTATTCAAGCATGCTGAGACCAAGCTGAACACGCGTTTTTCGGCCTGCTCACTCGTGATTCGGTATGTTCAAGTAGAGGGCACCATGATGATTGATCCAGAGACCGCTCGTAATCTCGAACTGGTCGGTAATATGTCACATAAAAAATCCGCCCATTCTCTATTTGGGTGAGTTGTGAATTCCTATACTCATTCACACATTCGCTGATAATTGTGTACTTTCTATTAGACTGCTAAACCACACATATACCGCCATGGGAGCTCGTCTCTTGCGAGTTAACATCCTTGCTCCCATCAGCGGTATCCACTGTCCGTCATGAATGCGCAATGTCATACCACTAAAGCAGCTTCGTAGTGCACACATCAATAGAAGCCCGCTTAGACGTTGTAGACGGTTCGAGCCTCCCCTTTCTTTTGACTCTCGATAATCTTACGCTACGTTGCAGAACTGGTTCAGACAGAAGAACGATTCAATGAAGTCAAGGATGCCCTCAAGACGCTGAATAAGATGGATTTTGACAAGCTGATATCTTCTGTACGATATCTGATACCGTCGATTGATTACCGTATTCACTACCTTTGATGAAGCTCGCGGCTCATGAAGTGCGCGAGACAAGCTCGGCCAAGTTAGCTGCCTCCCGGGTCGCGCAGATGCTTAATCTGCGTAACGTCGTCAAGAATGTGCCCCTCTTGGCAAGGGCTCTCGCAGGCAGCAGATCGGAATTACTCAGGATCATTGCTGAGGTAGATTCGATCATCTCCTTATGACGCTTACACATCTCACGTAACAATGACAGATGCTCTCCGATGAACGTCTGGAGAAGATTGCACAGCTCGTGTCAGAAAGTTTGAACGAGGAAGCCAGTCCGACTAAAGTAAGCCACTTTGTTGTATATATGACCTTCTCTTGCTCACGAGATCTCAGGGAGGTCTATCTGCGGTCAATTCCCGGGTATACGCTGTCCGAGTAAGCCAAACTGCCCTCCATGAGAATGGCAGTTTTCTTATCAAATATTACAGGCCAACTATAATCGTCTCCTCGATGTTGCTCGCGAAACGTACAAGGAGAATGTTGGCGACATATTCGAGTTGAACCGCCGCCTCTCGGAGGAGCACAACTTATCGCTAAGCTTAGTGTATCAAGGTACGGGCTTCGTGTTTGCGCTTAAGAAGAGTGATCTGGAGGGGGAGCTGCCGAGAGGCTTCGTCGACGTAGTTATGCAGAAAGGTCGATGGCTGTTCTCGAGTGTGGAGTTGGTCAGTAGTTTCTCTTTTCAAGTGAACCAATCAGGGGACGCTTGGAGATAGAAACAGAGGAATGCCCGTATGAAGGATGCTCTCGACGAGACGCTGGTACTAAGTGACAAGTGAGTCCATCTCGTTGAGATCTCGAAGCAAACTAATGAGGTTGTAATGCGATGTTAGGATCATCCAAGAACTCACCGCCGAGATCGTTGTGGACATCAGTGTTCTGTATAAAGCTTCAGAAGCTGTCGCTGTCCTCGATATGCTATGGGCCTTCGCCCATGCCTCCATCCGTACGCATATGGCACCTTATTAGTGTTTCCAGACTGACCTACCTCCAGTGAGAAACTATGGAAAGTTATTTTTCTCACTGCAATTAGACGTCGCTGCTGATATCCCGACTTGTGATGCATCATATAGTGCGTCCAGAATTCACCGGGACACTAGCAATCAAATCAGGGAGGCACCCCATCCTCGAGAGTGTACAGGCAGCAGGGGCATTGGTGCCCAATGATGTCTACTGCTGTGAGACATCCTCATTTCAGATTGTGCAAGGACCGAAGTAAGTCTATTTCAATGTTGGTCATCGTACAGCTGCTAACCCTAGTGATCAGTATGTCAGGTTTGTGATATCAACTTGGCGAGATCACGGCATCTGCTACATCTGTGTGCGAAGGAAAAAGCACATATCTCAGACAGATCGGGTTGCTGACTGTTATGGCGATGTGCGGATGCTTCGTACCTGCAGAGTATGGGAGCTTCAGGTACGGTCACCAGTTGTTTCCTTATTCCTTCATTGACTACACGTTACTGTACTCGATCCAGACTTCACGACGCTCTACTCACCCGCCTATCGAATGACGATGATATGGAGAAAAATCTAAGTACGTTTGCAAATGAGATGGCGTCTTCGGCTATGATTCTAGGTACGATAGAAATACGTGCTGTCCTCTATACAATACTCACAGCGAGATCAGGCATCGCTACCTCGGATTCGCTTGTGTTGATTGACGAAGTTGGCCGCGGGACCACGCCGCGCGAAGGCGTGGGCATCTCACACGCGATCGCAGATGGCCTGATCAAGTTGAAGGTGACGCAGTATAACATTCTACCTTATTCCCAAGTCTCAACGTGTCGCAAGTCCTACGTATTTTTTGCAACGTGAGTACATCAATGTCCGGAGTCCGCCTAAGCTTCGATGGTATCTTCGCAGGCATTTCAACGAGCTCACAACAACACTCTCGCGCCAGCCATCGGTTGTCAAGTGAGTTGTAGCTCGATCGCACGACACTAGCTGACACCATTGTGTAAGCTTGCACCTTTCAGCACAGGTATGTGTGACTTCGTGGTGTCCGACTGACCTCAGTAATTCTTCGCAGAGGACACGCCAAACAGCGTCCAATTTTGGAATGACCTTTCAGTACAAGTACGTGAAGCTCGACACGTCTTCTCATGATCTCAACACTCTCACAGAATTGTCGACGGAGCTCCGGAACATCTAGAACACTACGGTCAGCCGTGTCGGCCGTCTGTTTCACAGCGCTCACGAATATAGCACACATTGCAGGGTTGGATCTCGCGCGGCTCGCCGACCTACCAGACGATGTCCTGGCTGAAAGTAGGCGAATTGCGAATAGCCTCGTTGAGCGCGAGATGCGCGAACGACAAGATAGCCTAAGCAACAAGATCGCTACGAGACGCAAAGCACTGCTCAGGGTGACCGCTCTATTGTTACGCTTTCACGCATAAAGTGACAGTGATTGTGCTGTTCTTCTCCCTGCGTTCATGTAGCTTCGCACACACCTCACGCAAGCCCTGGAACACTCGTCTTTGCGGGATGAAGAGCTAGCTGCCTACCTTGCCCGGGTCCAAAGGGACATCACGAAGGTTCTGCATGATACGCTCTGATTGATGTTGCTATGAACCCGATGTCATTTCAAATAACCCAGAAACGGAGAAATGGATTGAGCTACATGATGCGCACATGCGCAATACACGTTGCGGACTTCCGTGGTATATGTACAGTATGATGTCTGCGATAGATGGAAAGCGGCGAGAGTGTGATACAAAGCATGAACGTTGAAAGCGAGGCGATAAACATGGTGATAGCACTGACTGCATAGCGGCATGGACCGCTGTCAAACGAAGTAACCTGCTTTTCGGAGGAGCTCTCTGACTTCGGGAGTGTCTGGCTTGATATTGCCATCGTACGGCCTGAACAAGTCGCTCTTCTTGTTGCGTCCGTAGCGGACGTAGAACGACTGCTCAATTGCCTGGAGACGCGCGAAACAGTCAGCACTGTCTTGTCAGGACGTAAAATCTCTCGAATAACCCACACGTTCTGTGTACGCCGTCGGGCCTTCGAACTCCACGGTACCGAGGCACCATTTGCCTTCTACCGTCTTGACCCATACGGTGAGTCCCCACTGAGTGAGAGAATGGCTTTAGTGAGGTGATCAGTTGGTATGATGTGGCGCAGGTGAGCTTACCTCGATCCCTCCCCAGTGGAAGGGTTCGTCCAGCGACCGAGGATGCACGTCCATGAGTGTTTCCTCGATGGTGGGTGGAACGGTCTCTTTCCAGTTGCGGAGCCTCATTATGATGGAGTCAGGTTTATAGGCGTAGGGGGGTCCGAGATATACTATGTGTGCCCCGAAAAAGAAGGTATGAGACGCAGGCTTGTGTACATCCTACGGCATCTGCTCGCTTTTATACCCGCTCGTAGGTGACGCCTCACTGGAGACTTCTAGAGTATTTGGGGAGTAGCCGACGGAGGCACTGGCAACCGCCACATCGCAGAGCTGCGCTCGAGGACAATCAAGACCGAAACGGGACAATAAGTTGTGCGTATCCATTCTGGGAGGACAAAGGAACGACCGATGGGATGCACGCTCAGGCGCTGAGAACTCCACGTGTGCAGATGGACGTCAATTGTGTTGCAGGTTGTGGCAGAATCTGACTTTCGAATCCGGCAAGTACAAATATTGTGGATGTGTTGTGGTGGTCCACATGTCGTCCCGTCCCGAGCTCACGATTCAGATATGCGTCGGGCCCCGCGCCCGGACGGTGATGAACCTGGCTCGTTAAATCCTCCAGACGGCTTAAGCTTATCGTATACAGCTGAGGCTCACACGCATGCAGAAGACGTAGCGGCCCCATACATATGCCGGCCCCTGTGCCCGCGATTGCACATGAAGACAACCCCCAGCGTTCGCTAGACCATGGGTAACCTCGTTTCCAGAGCCACACTATTGTTCCAGGCTACTCGCCGCCTCAAAGACAGTTATGACATCCTTGTCAAGCGAATCGCAGTTTCCCCGGGCCTGCCTGTTCCGAACCCAACTCTCCCTTTCTGGACGGTTCCCGCTGTTATCATCCCTGCCTCAGACACTGCTCCTTTGCCGGAGTATGCAGACATCGTGATCATCGGCTCTGGCATCACCGGGGCGTCCTTTGCACACAACGCCCTCAGCCGACATGGGTCCCTGAATGTGATCATGCTAGAAGCCCGCGATGTCTGTTCCGGCGCCACGGGGAGGTATGGACAATGCTCCTCTGGCCTCCCCATTGTCCATAGTTCTCATCATGGGACTCACAGGAACGGTGGTCATATCAATGCCCCACTGTATCATGATTATAGTCAGCTCAAAGAGAAGTATGGCGACGTCACTGCCAAGAAGATGATTAGATTCCGTCTCGCTCACTTGCGGGAAATGCGCCATGTCGCAGACACGGAGGACACTCTGAAGGTGTCGCAGTGTCGCGGCACGGAACACATTGATGTGTTTACGTGCCCTGACAGCTTCGCGGAAGCGAAAGAGCAGCTACTGAAATGGCAAGAAGACATGCCCGAAGAGTCTGAAGGTTCCGGATTTCTCGATAGGAATGATGCCATCAAGGTACGTCTGCGGGATTGAGGTACTGAAGGGGCGTACGTGGTCCGTACGCCCCCTCTGAATTCTGTCCAATCTGCCGACCTTTCTCGGAAGACCGAGGTGAACTGATAATTGGATCCACGTTTCCCTTTTTTCGTTTCCAATGATAGGAATTCCGCCTGTCGGAGGCTACGGTGGGCTGCATCTACGATATGGGCGGAGCAATACATCCGTATCGCTTCGTCACGTCGTTATTGGCCAAGCTGTCTGACAGATACTCTGGCAAGTTAGTAAAACGACATAGTTCACAGCGCTCATTTTGCTCACTCATCGTCGCGACAGTTTCTCCATAGCCACCCATACACCATGCACAGCGATCGTCGCTCCCTCCCCCTCTTCACCTCGGTACAAGGTCATCACCCCGCGCGGCACCATCTCCACTTCCCATGTCGTCCACGCCACGAACGGGTGGTGCTCGCACCTCCTCGAGCCCATGCGCGGCAAGATCATCCCGTCACGGGGCACGATGTCCGCCCAGCGCCCAGGTACGCTCCTGCGCGACTCGACGGCCGACGGCTCCCGCTCCTGGGTGTTCTACCGTGGCGCAGGTGCGGGCTACGACTACCTCACGCAGCTCCCGACAGGCGAGCACGAGCTGATGTTCGGCGGCGGGTGGGCGCAGCGGTGCGAGGATGGGCTCCCCGAGCTCGGGCTCATGGACGACTCGCAGTACAACCTCGACGCCGCGGGCCACCTCGCGGGCGCGCTGCCGCTGTATTTTGGCGCGGAGAACTGGGGCGGGGAGGCTATGCCCGGGGCGGAGGGCGACGTGCGGTGGGGCGCGGGCAGGACGAAGGCGCAGTGGAGCGGCGTCCTTGGGATCTCTGTCGATGGCCTGCCCTGGGTCGGACGGCTCCCCGGGAAGGTCTCTGGGCGTGCGGAGCCGCCTCGCAGGGCTGCTCTAGACATGAAGGACGAGAGCGCGGTGCTCGCAGCTCCGGGAGAATGGATTTCCGCCGGGTACTCGGGTGAAGGCATGCCGCACGCCTGGATGAGCGGGAAGGCGTTGTCGTGCATGGTGCTCGATCGGGAGGATGAGCTTGAGTCATGGTTCCCTGACGTTCTGCGTGTTACGGAGACACGGTGGAAGGAGGCCGATCTGGACGCGCTTCTCGAGCGGTTTATCTAGTCCGAGTAGGATTCGCCGTCGCCCATGCAGAAGTTGGATATCTATCTAGCTGATTGTGCCCAAGTTGCATTCTCAATGCTGGTGTGCCGTATTGTTACATTTCTGTAGCGCATGTTGTACGTCACTGGGACGCCTTCAGGCCTTGTCTACTACCTCTGTCATCGCGATCACACCTTCCTCCTCGAACGGACGCCCAATTAGCTGCAGGCCCACCGGCATTCCGTGGAACAACTCCGGGTCATCTGGAACCATCTAGCATGAGCCGAGGAGCGGCGCTCGAGCAACAGCATACTACATACAAAGCTTGTAGACCGCCTCGTCCTCGTGGTTGCGAAACTCGTGGGGGGGCTGGACCACATCGACGTCCCTGTTCGCAGACGTCACCGGGAACGTTGCACACGTGTAGTCGAGGGCATTGCACAGCGTCGTGTAGAATGCATCGCTGCAGCGGCGTGGATCACGTCAGCGCATCCTCCACAAACCCCGGACACACAGCGAAGGGCAGGAGAGGACGACATGAATCAGAAATCAATATGATACGTACGAGTTGCAGCCGTGGGGGCACGCCGTGTACGGCGCGACGGGACTGATGATGGCGTCGACCGGGCGGCCTGTCCCTGTTCGTGCAGCGGTCGCCTCCCAGTGGTCGAGGTAGGACTTGCGCAGTGCGCGCTTCTCGTGGTGCAGCTGCCACAGCTGGGCAGGCACAGATCAGCGGATGTGAACATTGCCGTAAACGTTGGCCGATCGCTCGTGTCTCGAGCGCGGCACAGAAGACGGACCTCGTAAGCGCTCAGATGGCGGCGCTCGCCGACGATGGTCCGTGCGAATGGCTCGTCAAGCGCGTATTCATGTTTGTCTGTGGTTGGGCTCATGGTTTGCAAGAGGGGTTCGCCGGACAATGCGCATTGTGTGAGGTAGTCGTGTCCGTCGTCAGCAGCGAATATTCGTTCCTGTGAAATGCGATGTGTCTTTGCTCTCAGCAGCCAGGGCGGGCATACTGACCACGACCTCATACAACTCCAGGTGGCGGTGGTTCTCCCAATCGATGACTGCAAACACGGTTTTGCACCAAGTGTGCAGTGGACGAAGCGCGGAATATACCTGTGTGTCCCGCCGCCTCCAGCGCCTTCTTGACCACCTGCATGCCCCTCAGTATGGGCGGCTGTGGCTTGATGACTCCGTTGTGCCACATTATCGCGAAACACATTTTGCGCCCAGTCCCGTGCTCCGCGAGCGCATACTCGCGGTCGGACCAGTCCTTGCGCACCGCGAGTGGGTCTCTGCGCCACGGCTTGGCGTCAATCACAGCCTTGACAAAGACCTTCACGGCCGCCAGCGAGTTCGCCATCGGCCCGAGGGTCGAGGAGACGGACTCCTGGCCCTGTTGTGCATTCAGCGCGCCGCAGTACGGGAGGCGCTCGTATGACGGACGCAGGGAGTACAGGCCGCAGAATGCAGATGGGATGCGCACGGAGCTGTGGCGAGGTGAGGCGGAGAACGGAGGATCTAGGAGCGCTGGATACGTGCCCTCCGATATCGGTACCTACCCCGATGGGGCTACCGTGCATTGCGACTAGCGCACCCTCGCCGCCGGAGGAGCCGCCGGAGTCATGTAGCGGTTGTGCGGATTCGTGGTCCTGCCGAAGACGGAGTTGTAGGTCTCGCCCCACTGGGCCAGGCCGTCAGCGATTTCACGGAGGACTGGGTGCATGGCACGTACCTGCAGAGTCTGCGGGACGTTCGTGCGGACGAAGGGGACGGCGCCGCACTCGTACAGAATTTGGACGAGCACGCAATCGGACTGGGCGTAGCGGCCGATCCAGCCCGCGTAACCTGGTAGAGCATGCCGTCAGTCTGCGCCCGGCGCGAGGGGCGTCTGCTTTACCCATGATGGTCTCTAGCCCCTTGATGCAGAATTGGTCCTTGAGGGAGATGGGCAGGCCATGCAACGGGCCGATAACCTTACCGGTATCCTTGAGGTAGCGGTCGACCTCGCTGGCGCGTGCAAGGGCACGGTCCACGAATATCTCTGTGAGACAGTTTGTCTGGGAAGAGATGGTGCGGAGTTCAGCAATAGGCACGGGAGAGGGGGGAGATGCGAACGAGCTGGTGGGCGACGAGGGCGCGCTTGTAGAAGGCGGTGGTCACTTCGACCGAGGACCATTTTGCTGTGCGGAGGTTCGCGAGGAGGAGATCAACATCGTCTGTGTCTGTGATCTCTAGCTCACGAGCGGAGAGGAGGCCGCAAGAGGCGGGGACGCCCAGGACATTCTGTCGGTTGAACGGGGACGGGTCGATGAGCCACTGTGATGGAATATCATCGTGCTGTTTCGCCTTGCGGGCTGCACAACGAGCTTTCCAATCCTGTGCGGGTTCGGGCATGGTTGTGTGTGATGCCTTACTGTGAGGGGCACAGACGCTGGAGATCATCCGCTGCACTGGCAGCCGACAGATAAGGCGATCTGAGATGAGAAGATCCCTTTCTCAGGTTGGACTTCTCTCTCCGTCTGCGCATGTTCGTGGAAATGAGTGGGAGCTTCGAGGAGCGCGCTATCACCGAGGGGCATGTACTAGGGGCATGTACCTAGGGGCAGGTACAACACTACGGTACGAAATTACTACGAATGGTGGCACGCGGAAAAGGCTAGCGCAAAGATAAGTCGGGATGAGCGATCCGTGGCCTCGGACATGCATGGTGAGGGAGAAAGGGTGGTCAGCAGGCTGGCCGTGTGCGCGCGGGCGGTGTGCTGCAGTGAACTATTATAATATGTTTTTTGAAGTGATGGCGGCGCAGGACGGCCAGGAAAGGAAATAATGTGCTTGCGCGTGTTTGGCGGTGGCAACCGGCGGTGGGATCGAGTTCCGATTCGGGTCGGGGCGACGACTGTTGTCGACGTCGCTGCTCTCGTTGGCCATCGTCCCTTCTCCTCCCCGTCGTCCTCGTCCTCGACGCCCCCCTCCCCCCCACCAGCCCCTTTCTCTCTTTCTTCTTCTTTCCTTAAAAATTGCTTGTCGTCCGTGCGTCCTCCTGCTCGCTTCCCGAGCATATCTGACCCTTATATTGCTCATACACGCACTCCGCGACCGCGACCGCATCCCCCTTTTTCCCTTCATCATTGGCGCTGGCAGTCAATTCCCTGCCTTCTCTACCCACAACGCAGTCCATGGCCGTTCTCGTTCCCCAGGACTGGCATCCACCTAGAGATCAGACAATGGACGCAGCACCTTCAAATTCCATCAATTCAACAGTCCCCCGTCAGCGATCTTCCCCAGCCAACGATCAGCAACCCCAGCTTTCCTCCCCCGTCCAGCAGCAGCCGCCCTACCCCTACCCCGTTCAGCAGCAGCAGGCAGGATGGTCTCCCTCTCATTCCCAACAGGCCTATTATCCTGCCTTTTACCAAAACCATCCCCAGCAATCCTACCCGCTACACGGCCATCCTGCACACCCTTCCCAACAGCAGCTGCTTCCCCAGAACGCATATTACGACCCAGCTAATGCCCAGTTTGCCCAGTGGGCTTATCAGCAGATGGTGTACAACGCCCACCAGGCTCATCAGATGTCCCATGTTCCCACTCCTATGGGCAGCTCTCGCAGTCGTGCCAGCGCCGCCAACTCCAGCGATTACTTTGCACTCAACCAGATGCCCGGCTTTAACCCCTTCCCCAGCGGTACTCCACCTCCCCACCCCTCGCAGCTCCCCAACGGGATTCCAAACGGTTACCCTCAGCCCAACGATCACCATCAGGCGCAGTACAGTGGATTCCACCCCTACCGACGTCCACAGCGCCAGGGCTCGTCCACTCAGGAACCGTCCCAGACAACTGTTGGTGAATGGCGCGCCGGCACACAGATGGGCTCTTTCCAACCACCTTATGCTCGTGCGGATGCTGCGGGTTCGTCTACCTCGCTCAACTCGGGGTCAAGTCACACCAATGCCCCCCGACAACGAACGAACAGCACGCAGGGTTCCACGATCGGTGGCCGCAGCAGCAGTCCGGCGCCCGCACCCAGCCACAACCACACTAAGTCTGGCAGCAGCAGTGGGCACGGCCGAGGGTCGAGCAGCACGTCTGCCTCATCACAACCCTCCAACGGCTCAGTACCGAGGCCGCATATCCGCACCAATTCGTCTTCATCGTCCTCGTCCAATACACCTCGTACTCCATCAGCGCCTCTAGCCCCTTCGGTCACGCCGGCGTCACATGGGCCGTCCACGCTCCGGAAACCGTCTCCCTTGTCTCAAGGTACCTTCACCGCCTCCGAGAAGCGCATGTCGCGCGACGACAGCGATCTCGCAGCGATGCTCGAGCCCATACCGAACGCCCCGGGCGTCCGGAGCGGTGGGCTGAAGGGGCGTTTGCGCCGCGCGCTGTCGCTCAACGCAAATGCAACGCTGCAGGAGGAAGAAGACGACGATGACACCCCGGTCAAGAGCACCGCTGCGCGCACGACGCCGAGCTCGAGCGCAGGCGAGAGTTCGCAGGCGACGCTCACAGGCGGGGACGACGCGGAGTCGACGGCGACGGTGCAGAAGAAGAAGTCTCGCTCGCTGTTCAACTCGCGCCTGAATCGCTCGACGGACAACATCTCGCTCTCGTCGACCATGTCCTCTGCGTCGATGGTGATCCGCAAACTCGGTTCGATCGGCAAGCTCGCGCGGCGCAACTCGCTCGCGGGCATCACGTCGCTCTTCAAGGACAAGGAGAAGAAGGACGACGAGGACGGCGGCGGAAAGAAGAGCAAAAAGAAGAAGGGCGAGAAAGGTGTGGCCGCCGAGGCCAGCATCTCACACGTTACCGCAGAGCTCGACCGCTCCGACTGGAATGCGGGTGCAGATTTGGTGGGGCTTAGTCCTGCTGCGCGGCTCGCACGGCAACACACGCTCAAGAGCAACGCGGAGGCAGCTGCCAAGGCGAAGGCTGAGCAGGAGGCCCGAGCTGCGGCCGCGGCCGCGGCTGCCGCAGAAGATGCTGTTCCGACCACCTGGGAGAAAAATACTACCACCCGACAAGGTGAGAGCGCTGCGGCCGGAGGCTCCAGGGTGAACGAGGACGGCATGCGGCTTGTGGTGGAAGACGATGATTCGGACAGTGACGGGGAAGGCGAGGGTGCCAATCTCGCAGGGCGGAACTATAGCATGGATGGATGGGATGATGATGAGGACTGGGGTGAGGTGCATGAGGAAGAGGATGTGACCATCCGGGCCGATTTTGAGGGCGTGACCTTGGATGACGGGGAAATGGAGCCGTGGGCCACGAATGTGCGTAGGAGCGTTGAGAAGACGCGGCGACCAACAAAAGGCATCTTGAAGAGTGAGTAGTAGTTGCGTCTTACGTTTGTATCTCACCGTGTTCATTTCAGTGCGGCCAGATGGCTCGGCCTACGAGCAGGACGCCTTCTTGCCACCGAACCCTGCGTTTAGCAGGGTCCGGTCTAATTCGTACGATTCTGCTCCTTCCCACGCAGAGCTTGGGCCTCTCGCTCGCATTCCATCGCCAGATCCGGATCACATTGATGGTCTGCACAAACACAGTGTGCATTCTGCAACGAACGGGCATTCGACACCGGTCCAGTCTGACTACATTCCTCCGCTATCGTTCGAATCCAATGGGACGACCGTCGATACGCCGAAGGAGTCTTCTGACGCGAGTAGTACGCATTCACCGATTGCGGAGAAGAGTTTGTTCAGTCATCCCAACTCATCGGCGCCCGCGTTGTCCACCGTCTTCTCGCCGAACCCTCCTACACTCGCCCATCGTTCGGCCACGGCACCAGCGAAGCGGCTGGCCTTCGCTTCCAATTTGTCCGTCTACGATACGTTCCCTGCGACTGTTTACGATAGGCGCAGCGAGCCGGCGACTTGGAGCCGCCTGACGCCTGCCCTTGCGCAGCGCATCAAGGAGGAACTCAACTCGTACAAAATGGAAGAGATGGAGGTGCATGCGGCTAGCCGTGTCCAGTACGTCCGTTCGCCATTGCTGTCCTGAGTGACTCGCTAACGTCGTCCGTCGCAGTACTCAATTCTTCGTTTGATGGTATGCGCATATCCGTCTCCACTCATCACGATCTCTATATTTCTCATCTTCCCCTAACGAAAATACGAAACAACAATACTATTTTCCACTCAATACACATCCTGCCCTTCGCTTCCATCCCATCCTTCCCCTTTCCCCCTGCCCCTGGCCCTCCCCCTCGCTTGCACTGTTTACGCACTTTTTGGATCAGATATCCTCGGTCTCCGATCTCATTCCAAGCTATAGTATACCCCATCAATCCCGCACGTGTAATACTATGACGCATCGTCGTTCCGGTCCCTACGTATTACATGTACGCTGTGCCGTACTTATTTCCGTCTCCGTTCCTTGTGCATCCGTATGGACTTCATGGGAGCGCCCATCATAGCTAACTGCCGTGTCTACTACATTGTGCATGCTTTCTCTTCATTGTCTTGACCGCTCCGATGTCCACTATTTTATTTCCTCACTGCGTAACTCGTTCTGCCTTTTCTCAAATCGATGAGGGCATACGACTGCAATTCTGTCTTGAAATTTAAAAGCAACGTCTTCTCCATATGAAGGTCGGTCACGAGCTAGAGCATCTCGCCGAATTTGTACGGTTATATCTAGCGACATGTATACGGATTGTGAATACTCTACAAGGTTGCGTGCTGAGAGCTAGATATAAAGGGGTACTGCGCATGTAATAATAGTATATCAAAAAATACCCAATCAGTCCCATGAGGGCGACGTGCTGTAAGAATGGTGACTCGTATTCCCATTCTGCTGCTGTGCTGGGCTCGATGGCGACCACTGCGGCGAGGTCGGGCTGTATGCAGGTGAAGCCGGGGCTTGCAAACAGAACATTGTCAGTGACACCATTAAACCGACTACAAATGTGACTCTTACAATATGCAGGAGCTTTGAGGAGGAGAGTATGTTAGCTTGTCTTCGTCATATGAATATATAGGGTGACTTACATGCAGGGGAATAGGTTGGCGATGTGGGGGCTGAAGAGCAAGTTAATGACAGTACGTATAGTCGATGTTAAGCGGTAGACTCACAATACTTCGGCGATGACGGTGAAGTGGGGGAAGTAGGGGAATACTTGGGTGATGATGGCGACATCTGTGCGGGGGCTGAGCAGGACATGAGTGGTTCGGTCTTAAATTATCATGCATGTGAACTTACAAGCTGTTGAATGAAACGGCGCGACCATCGCATTGATCAGTCACACGACCAAAATAACAACGAAAAAGAAACTTGCTCGGTGAATCTAAAGCAAAATGTCAGTACGATGATGTCATTGACGTATGAGAATACTTACATCGCGGAGATGCTGGGCTGAATGACGGGCTTGTGGGAGAATAACGTGGAGACGTGGGACTGAAGGACGGCGATTGTGGACTGTAGCGCGGTGACGTAGGAGAGAATGAGGGAGACGTCGGGGAGTATCGAGGACTCGTGGGGGAATACCCGGGTGATGTGAGGTTCAATGCAGGTGACGTGGGCGAGTATGTTGGAGATGTCGGGCCACGCGAACGATCGAAGAAAGGGGAAGTTGCGGCGAATGGCGAAGTACCGAACGGCGACGTCGCACCACCAAAAGGTGATGCTGGGACATAGGGCGAAGTCGGAGAGTAGACGTTTGGTGAACTCGGACTATAACCAGGCGCCGCGGGAGACATCCCCCCAGCACCCATCGGACTCTGACCGAATCCAGAATACGAGAAACTCGCAGGATCTTCGCCACCATTAACGGCAAGAGGAGTAAAGGCTGAGGCTTCAACCTTGAACGACGCGTCTTGGTTCCACATGGGCGAGTTGCTATCGTAAGGCGTCATTGCAACTTGGCCAGGAGTGACACCTCCATCGACTTGAGCCAGCATGTTCTGGACGGGTAAGCGGTGATCGACGATGACGTCCTTCAGCATGTCGATATCAAGAGCAACATCGAATGCGCCAGTTCCCATCGGAGCCATCTGCCCGAACATGACGTTCTCCGCAATTCCATGACAATCGTCCTTTTCTCCAACTGCTGCGGCTTCCATAAGGATCTCGACGGTTTCCTCGAACGAACATCTCATCAATGCTCCAGTATCGGCCCTGTTGATACCGTGGCGCGTAATGGCCATCAAGCTCCCGCGATGTGTCATGAGATCGCAAAGGAGGGCGAGATGGCGGTAGTTGACATAGGATCCATCGAATTCGATGACACCTCGCAACTCCTTCATGATCGCAGCGCGAGCAGCTTCGATCCCAAGCACATTGAAGACTTCCACGCAGCTGTTCGAGTAGGTACGCTTGAAGTCGACTCCATCGATGCACATTACGGCCTTCAAGTTGACTCCATCCGTCTCGAGTACCCACTCCTTGTGTTCGCGTGCCTCGATATTTCCGTCCGGCGAGACGACAACTTTGTCATGCTTCTGCAAGAATACACGGTCGATGCCAAGAACGCCACGCAGGCTGATGGTGTTCAGCATAGTGGTCTCGAGCTGCCGAAGGAAGATGTCCTCTTCGACGGTGTCCATGTCGTCGTCGTCCTTATCAGCGCCACCCAACACACGGCAACGGATGATCAGCTTCTGGGAATTGTCCTCGCTCCAGATCACAAAGAGATCGGTTTTGAAACTCTCCGCGATCCTGCCTGCAACGTACGCCATCGTCAACTTGCGATCGATCATCTTCGCGCGGTCCAATTCCAATCGAAGCAACCAAGGAGACTGTAAATGAAGTTTTGATTCGACCTCCTCGTCAGGAATGGCAAAGAATGATTCGACGAAGTCGGAGTCCTCCTCAATGATGGTGGAGGTAGGATCTGGGTCATACCAGATCTCGACAGCCGCAGTGACCGTTCGCAATGACGTATACGCAAGCTCCTGCTGTACGTTTTTGGCGAGGTCTATGTCTGTTGCAATCTCCGCATCGAGGTAGACGGAGAGAGAAGGTGTCTTGACGTTGGTGGCGACGTTGATGATTTCCTTGAGCCGGGGGACACCAAGCGTCACATTCTTGCTTGAAACACCAGCGTAATGGAATGTGTTCAGGGTCATCTGCGTAGCCGGCTCTCCGATTGACTGAGCCGCCAAAGTCCCGCACATCTCGCCCGGATGTGCAAGTGACTGGTTGAACTTGGCGTCGATTTCTCCCAGGACCCACTCGAAGGCCTCGCGATTCAAGTGGTACTTCTCTAAAACCCGACGGGAAGCGAACGTGGCACGCAGATGCATGCGGAACATCATTGTTGCGTTGCTTTGGGCCTCCTTGCTGAACGAGTTATCCCCACGAACGACAATAAGACGGTTCGCTAGATCGCGAACCGAGTCGATGATATATGTCGGTTCCAAGTCGCTTGGCTTGCGACGGTCGATGTGGAAGATTTGTATCGCGTTCTGCACGATACGCTGGAGGTTGACAGGAAGATAATGAGGTATGCTCGGATCCTGACGGGGGAAGATGAATTCGCGAAGTAATCTCCGATCCTCCTTCAACTGGTCAAACTCTTCGTCCAGCTTAGCCTGAAGCTCGACAGAGCTATCATCCAAGCCAACCTGCAGGACACCAGGAAGGAATCCGCCTGAAGGATCTGTGACATCCACCCGATAGTAGTGCTCGAATTCCCGGTTGGGAAGGGCGAATGTCTCGATGTTCTGTCGCTCGATGAAAGCACCGTCCATACCATCCTCACCGTAGACGAACTGAATGAGATCGCCGAGGGAATTGCGAACGGTACCGTCGTAGCAAACCATCACATCCTCCAACGCCTTGACCAGCCGTCGCTGGATATAACCCGTCTCCGCGGTCTTCACGGCTGTATCGATCAGACCCTCCCGTCCAGCCATGGCATGGAAGAAGAACTCCTGGGGCGTCAAGCCTCGGAGGTACGAGTTCTCCACGAAACCTCGGGCCTCGGGACTGAAATCGTCCTTCGTGAAATGGGGAAGCGTGCGATGTCGGAAGCCGAAGGGAATGCGCTGACCCTCGACGACCTGCTGACCGACACAGACGGACATTTGGGAGATGTTGATGAAAGAACCCTTCGATCCGGCCACCACCATCTGCTTCACATTGTTGTCTTCCTTCAGATGTTTCTGCGCATATTGACCGTTCTCGTCACGTGCCACATTCAACTCTCGAACGACTTGGCTCTCGAAGGATTCTCGGATGGTCATACCAGGCGACGGCTTCAGGCGATCGTGTGTAGCGTCCTCGATGCACTGTGCAACCCTCGCCTTGCGCATCGCGGTCTGCTCCTGAATGTGTTGCATCGTCTTCCGATCGGCAATCGTGTCCCCAATGCCGATGCTAAAGCCGTTATGGAACAGCCAAAAGTTGACCACCGTCTGCAGTCCCGTGAATAGCGTCCGCGTGGCCTCTGGACCCTTCTCGCGAAAGACGACATGTACGAGGCCACCCTGCGATGCACCGACCGTCTTTTTCTCCACGATACCGAAGATAATCTCGCCGTTTTCGATCATCATGCCGTCGTCGAATACCGGATGGATGGATTTCGAGTCGGAGGACCGGAAGATGTTGATGCCTCGGGGAATGCACATGCTGAGTATT
Organism: Amylocystis lapponica; assembly: GCA_022376435.1. Taxonomy (NCBI): domain Eukaryota; kingdom Fungi; phylum Basidiomycota; class Agaricomycetes; order Polyporales; family Postiaceae; genus Amylocystis; species Amylocystis lapponica. Next base: position 120,121 of record JABYQE010000015.1, read on the forward strand.
TGTTTCCCCGTCCAGAGCGGTTTGGGCTTGATTATCGCAGGTGTAGGTACGCTACCGTCCCAGTCTGGAACCCACAGAAGAATGTTCTGTACCTGGGTCCAGTCGAGGAAAGTATCACGCAATGTGAATTTGCGAATACCACATAGCGTATCCTGCACGATACCCATGACAGGTTTGTTGGCCTGGGGCGAGATGATCTGCACATCGTCTCGTTTTAGCAATATTCCAAAATTTAACGCACAAACAGACCTGTCGTGGTACCCAAGCAATCTGGCTCAACTCCGCACGAGTCTCTTCGCTCTGAGGTACACTGTTGCAGGAATTGAGGAACGAACATAACCCCACGAGTGATACAAACATACTGCATATTCATCTCGTCACCGTCGAAATCGGCGTTGTATGGAGGCGTTCTGGGATAGATTGCTTCGTGAGACGATGCGATTACGAAGCTCAATGTCGGACTTACACCGAGAGATTCAATCGGAAAGCTGCAAATATGTTGAGCAAGTGAATTTCAGCCGTGTATGTGACCGAACTTACTCGAGTATGGCATCAATTTTACCCTATGGCTCATCATACTCATCTTGTGCAGACTGGGCTGACGGTTGAACAGAACAAAGCTGGAGGTGATGCATTAGAACACCGGGGCATGCTGATCGCGGCATGCTACGCACTCTCCGTCCTTCAAATGACGCTCGACAATCCAGCCGTACTGCAGAAAGGCGTCCGCACGCTTGTTGTATCTCAAATCAATGCGTTCGCCCGTGTCACGCACGACGTATCGCGCTCCTGGATACGCTGTCGGACCATTCCGAACTAGTTCTTGCAGATGCACGATGTTGTATGGAGTGACTAAGAATAACAGTAAGGGCGGTGCCAAACGATACAATGATGTGCTAGATGCTAACCTCGTTCAGGAAAAGTCAAATTCATCGCGATACTCTTTGGAACGCCGACTTCGTCGAGCTCCAGGTTGGGATCACCAGTGATGACGGTTCGTGCCGAAAAATCGACGCGCTTGCCCATGAGGTTACCACGTAGACGACCTTCCTTGCCCTTGAGACGAGCTCGAATGGCCTTCACCGGACGACCCGACTTCTGTAGTGCTTGCGGGATGCCAGCGATGTCATTGTCCATGTATGTAGCAACGTGGAACTGCACATGACCAAGGTCAGCGATCCACGATATCAATGCACGCAGTGAGCATACCTGCAAGAGCTGCTCAAACTCAGTGATGACATGTGCCGGGGCACCCTCTTGTTCACATCTGCGAACATTCGCGGAAGCCTTTATGATGTCACCGAGCTTGTAGGTCAAGTCATCTTCGCTTCTCATGGTGCCACCGTCGACAGCGATACTCGGCCTCACGGGTGGTGGGGGAACTGGCATCACGGTGAGAATCATCCACTCGGGACGGGCATACTCATCCGAGAGCCCCAATAGATGCAGGTCGGCATCCGATATCTTCTTTAGCGCAGTATACACCTCATGAGGAGGGAAAAGCCGCTTGTCGGGCTGCAGCGATTTCACCTCCTACAGAATAGACAACGATCAATACATGTCCCAACCTCGGTTCAAATGGGACAAACCTCATCTTCGTCCTTCGACCTCTTGTACTGCACGAACAACTTTAAGCCCTCCTTCCTGATCTGCGGCTGAGTAGCGCCACAGCCTCCATGGCCCTTCTTCGGCTCCTCGTTCTCCATCCCGTCATTGTCTTCTTTCGGTTCATCGGGCTCGCAAATCATCTTGCCTTTGCACAACGACCATACTGTTTGCATCCGCGCCTTGGGGTCACGGACGTGCCTGATTTTGTCTGCAAAGTTTGCGTCCGACTTAAAAATCGATGCACAATAACAAGGCATTGAGGGCGCGATTGAGGGATATGGAGGTCAAGACGTCAGCACTACGTCACTCCATGAAACAAGACGACAGTGTCCTGCCACCTTATTGCAAACAAGTAGCACACAGTAATCATCAACACAACAGGGGGTACCGACATCGAGTATCAAGTGCAGGCCAAGAACAAGCCACTCTCTCTGCGTTACAGTGAGGGCTGTTTGACCATCAATCTCAGAGTGGCTCCTGCGAGACCACAACTGCGATGAATTTTCCGCACTCCTCGTTCAGCCCCCCTTTTCACCACGCTACCACGTGTCCAACCAGCCCCGGGCGTATGCAATGGTCAACGCGGCGATCAAGCGATCGAAAACGCGCGAAAACCACGCCACGGGCGGAAGAACGCCTCGATTGTCGAGGACGAACGCAGAGCGGGCTTGGGGTTCTCCATAGATGTGGAGAGAGCCCCCAGAAAATTGGGTGGTGGGGTGCGAAACGAGTAGAGGACTAGAGATGCGACTCACGCTGTCAGCTTTCAGCCTGCCACAATTAACACATATGCACTCCAGAATTTTCTTCACTTTCACGATGAAACCTGCCAATAACCCTTAAGCCACCACCACCAAACAACAACAGTAATGCTCGACGCACCTGGATGGAAGACGGGCCTCGCCAATTCAATATGACCGAAATGCCCTGGACACTCCGACATGCCCTCCCCACAAGTCTGACACTTGAAGTTCCTGTCTATCGTACCCATCCGAGGATCCATCAAGCCGCCCAACTTCGGCTTGTGTGTTGCCTCATCCATCACCTCTGGATGTTCGATTTTTGCGACGGAATAAGCTTTCTGTCATAGGAGGAAACTATCAATATCGAAAGATGCGTCCATACGAAGGCACTGACGATTTCCTCGGGCGATAGGATACCAAATTGAACCTCTTTGACCTTGCGGATGGGAGCCGCAGAGAATGCAAACTGATGGCCCAACATATCGGAAGAAACTACACGAAAGCACGGGTTGTGAGGAGAGCGACGACGTAAAAAAGCAACACTGGGGAGCTAGAATATGGATGTCCGTGACCTATAGAATAGCAACGAGAGTTTCGCGAGTTCCGAGGGTTTCCAGGTCGCCCAAGGAGACTGCAAAGCGATTTTTATCCTAGCCACGCAAGCTGAGTGAAAGTCGTTAGACGCGGTTGAACCCGGCTAACTTGACAGCTGCTGAGTCAAGCAGCAACCTAAAGCAAGCTAGAGAAATTATGAACGTGCGCCAGACAAGAGGTCAGCGTCGACGACAGGGACGAGGAGGTGGTTGTTGTCCAACCCGGAGTTGGGTCACAAAAGCGCGGGACCGCCATTTGTCACGCTCTTGACGGAGTTTGAACGCAATTGGCCGGGGACAGTCACAATATTGTCACAAATGTCACAACGCGCCGCGCAGCCGGCTACGGAGTGACTGACATCAGCCACCTCGCGCGCCTCACATCGGTGACCGCAGACACCTCTTTCATTCCTTCCACCATGTCCTACTTCAGTTCGTTGCTATGGGGGACCTCTCAGGTTGACGATGCAGTTGGTATGTAGCAATTGGTCAAAGCTGTAGTGCGGTACTCACCTAGGCGATCGGTATAGACAAGGCAACTTCAGAGCTGCTACCATCCGGTGCCGAAGACATCGCGCTCAACCTTGAGATATGTGATCAGATTCGGTCCAAGTCTGTGTCTCCTAAGGACGCAATGCGTGCGCTGAAGCGTCGTCTCAACCACAAGAACCCTAATGTCCAATTACTGGCGCTTGGCGTACGTATACGTTCCACCTACATGCAGGGCATCTAATCAATGTGAAACCTGCAGTTGACTGATACATGCATTAAGAACGGCGGAGATCTCTTCTTGGCGGAGATTGCATCGCGGGATTTCATGGACAACCTAGTGTCCATCCTCAAAATACCGACACTCAACCATGATGTCAAGACCAAGATCCTCAGGTTGGTTCAAAACTGGGCGGTCGCCTTCGAGGGAAAATCAAACCTTTCTTATGTTGGAGAAATTTACAAGACGTTACAACACGAAGGTGAGATTGAGAGGGTCATACATTAATTGATTCTCATCATCGGTTTATAGGCTTTAACTTCCCGCCTCGGGACCCGGTCGTTACGAGTTCGGCCATGGTCGACACACAGACCGCACCGGAGTGGATTGACTCTGACGTCTGTCTCCGGTGTAGAACCCCATTCAGCTTCACAAATCGAAAGCACCATTGCCGTAACTGTGGTCAAGTCTTCGATCATCAATGTTCCTCCAAGACTATGCCGCTTCCGCATTTCGGTATCACTCAAGAAGTGAGGGTCTGCGAGAGTTGCTATACCAAGCTTAACAAAAAACCAATCAAGTGTGTATTGTCTGTCGTCCGGTCGGGAGGCGATTTAATCCATATCTGCTGTCTTTAGGAATCATCGGACTTCACAGAGCGTGTCCTCCTCTCGTCATCGCTCTGCTCGTGAATTTGCCGATGCTGAACTCCAGCGTGCTATCCAGCTCTCCCTCGAAGAAGTTGGCGCCGCAAGTAGTTACCGGCCAGGTTACATCCCACCTCCTTCCCCATGGCAGCCCTCTGACCCTCCGCTCGTTGATCATTCAACCCATCCTCGGTCGAATGCCTCGCCATATCGTTCCCAGGAAGAAGAGGATGACCCTGAGCTCAAGGCTGCTATTGAGGCAAGTCTCCGTGAAGCCAGTGCGCCAAGGCCTAGCGCTCCCGCAATTCCCATCTCGGTCAGATCGCATAGCCCTGAACAACAGTCCGGCGCCTACGGAGCAGGATATGGCTATCCGCAGTCGTACCCACCCTCTGCCGCAACCCCCAAACCTAGAGCGCCTACAATACCAAACTACGATCTGGAGCCTTTGGAGGCCGATGCCATTTTGACTTTTAGCCAAACGGTAGATCAAGTTCAAGCACAGGGTGGTAGGGACCTGTCCAGGTATCCTGCAGTGAGCGAACTCTTCGACAAAGCGAATTCGCTAAGACCGAAACTTGCTATGAATCTGAGTGATACTGGGCGGAAAGAACGTACGTCAAATACGTGTTGTAATATCGTGTTGCGATACTTACACTTTATATTCAGAGATGCTATCGGAGATGCACGATAAACTGTCGCAGGCTGTCAAGCTATACGACAAGTTGCTGACAGAGCAGCTTTCCCGTCCAACGTGGAGAACTACCTCTGCAGTACCCTCCACCAGTTACCAGCAGGTCAATCCTGGCTATGATCCCCGGTATCAGTCTATCGATACTTCTTATAATCAATGGACTTCCGAGCAGGCACAACAACCACTCTCACCACGGATGCAGACCGCCGAGCCTTCCCATTTCGCGAACGTACCTCCCCAGCATGCATCGCTCTCTAGTGGCACGTACGTGCCGTCGCTTGTCGCGGATACCTACTCCGCGCAAATGTATCAGCCCCAGCCACCGATCATATCACAGCAGTCGTCTCAGGATAGCCAGCAGTACATACATGACGCAACCCGGTATGGACCCACGTCGCCTTTACCGGTGACTGTACCACAATACGGCGCGTCCGTACCGGTACCACCCCCACCGTTCTCGCCGCCTGTTAGCCAGCAGTCATACCAGTTTCGCGACCCACCTGTGCAACAGCCTATCGCGACACAGCAGCCTCCGAATCAGCAGATTCAAAGTGGACCTCTTCCGCAGGTTCCACAAGTATCTTCCCCACAGCCTCCCTTCTCAGGTATTTCTCAGCCGCTGGTGTCCGCCTCTTCTCAACTATCCCGACACAACACCGTGGCGGCGTTCCCATCCTCAAGCCCTGCACCTAGTTCGTCTCTAACTCGTCACGCCACCATGTCCCACGCACCACAGCAGCTTCATCAATTGCAGCAGATTGCGGTCCCCAATGCTCAGCTTCCGAACTTCCCTATTGTCCCTACCTCGTCTCCGCAGGGATACAGGATGTATGGTTCGCCAATACCGGCAGGGGCGGAAACGGAACGGAAAGAGGCATTGCTCATTGACTTGTAATGTCACGACTCTGTGGTTTGTATGCAGCGTCTGCATGGGATGATTTTATGCTAGAATTTATTGAGTTTGCTAGGAGGATCGTACTCTGCCGAACTTGATATTATGTCGCTCGTTCACCTGCCCTTCTCACGTAAGCGACAATAGTATATGCAATCTGCACAACTCAAAAGTCCACCGTGGTCGGCAATTGAGAGAGAAAACATGTACAACGATTATATGCAAAAGAAATACGAATATGTACCTACAACTAGAAACAACAACTGCCGAAGATTGTGTCCGTCTTCCACTACCGTGTGATCCCCATCTTGAGCATCGCACCCACAACATCCACCTCGTCCCAGCGTGCAGCCGCAGCGCCCTCGCCCGAGCTGTTCTTCTTCACTTGTATGTACATGAGCGTATTCCGGAAATGCCGCGAGATCATCTCTGGCGTTTGTACACCTTCAAGCAGCCCTGGCGGCGCACGCTGCGACGGATGCACGTCTGGCGACGCGATATTGTCGATGGCGGACGTGATCAATTCCACGAGACTGTTAACGAACTTCGGGGTCACCTGCATCAGTCCGGCCACTTAGTACGACTGCGCAGGGAAGAGATCAAAGCTACAGCTTACCGCTGGGGCACCGCGATCGAGATAGTACAAGTATTGGTCCAGTGTATCGCAGTACATTTGCACGGTGACGATCTCCTCGATTGCGGAGTTAGCAATGCGCAAAGCCTTCTGCAAGCACTCCAGTACACGTTTGCTGTCCTGGTGCGGGAACTGTCGAACGACGTGAATATCTTCGCAGACTGACGAAAGAGAGACGCGAAAATACGCACTGCTTTAGGGTTCTCAGAACCTTCCTCTTTGGGTGCAGCCGCTTTCTCGGGTTCCTTCGCCCCGGCAGGCGCCTCCTCCTCGGGCGGTACCTCCTGCCACCACAGGTGGCTCGCGAGATTCACAGCAGTCGCCTGGTGCGGCTTCTTCAGCAGCTTTGCAGCATGCAGCGCAGCCTTGGTAATGAGTGTATCATAGTTGTCAAGGCCGAAAACCCGCGCGCCTTGCAGTGTGCCGATGACGAGCGTGATTGCGTTGAGCTGTGCACGACTCTCCGAAATGCTCTCCTCGTATACCGTGAATGCCTGCACGTAGAGATCGTATGTGAGGTCCTCGAACCCGCACTCGTCTGCGATCTGCGCTGCGAGCAGGAACAAGCGGAGCGCAATTGACGGCGCCTCGACTTGTGTGCAGAGAATTGAGATCAGTTGTCGTGTGAACTTCAGGATCGTGGAGACCTTGCTCTGCCAATCCTCCTCCTGTACACTCGTCAGCTTATGCTACTGATGCTACGAGATAGATGGAGTAGACGCACGACATGCTCCCTATTCTTATACCGTCGACATAGCTTAATCGACGAAGTGATGAGCGCAGGGTATGTGAAGCGCATCCGCTCGCCTCCCGCCTCAAGGTGTCTGCGAGCAGTTTGCAAAAGCTGCAAGACAGAAATGAGTCCAAGCATCGCGGATGTTAACAAGTGCACACACCTCAAATTGCACATCAAGCGACTCCGCCCGGAACAAATGCACCATGCGGGCAACCCAGCCCTGCTCCTCCGCAAGCTCCTCGCGCTCGTAGTACGGGCCCGTCCGACGTGGATCCTTCACACTCTGCTGCCCAATGCTGCCTACGCCCGCAGAATCCGTCTGATCACGTATGAGGACATGACACAGCTCGAGGATGCCGTGCACATCTTCAGGTGTCTCGATGACGGTCTCGTTCTTCAGTACAGACGAGATAAGCGCATGCGCGAGAGATCGCCGAGTGGAAAAGGCCTGTTGTGTAAGCAGCGGAGAATACCGCTGCAACGCAAGGAGTGTAAGCACAGACTGGTAGGAGTTGATTGGTGCGACGAGCAATGCTGCCAGATTGTTTGTTGTCGCTTGTGAATGGAGGTCAGGGCTGAGGTGCCAATATTAGCACAGAGGAGTAGGGCTGAGAGATGTGCGTACCTGTCTGTGAACTCCTTGATCTTATCGTGTGCAAACCCGAGTATTTGGTCGACGTATTCCAACCGATCAGGATAGCAGCTCAACGACAAGTTCGTGAGCGACACCAAGAGCGCTGTGATGTCCTGTATTGACAGGTCTGGTCGAGCCTGATGCAAGGTTTGAATATCCCTGGTCACAATGAGAACACCAAACTCGCCTTGATAAGCTCAACCACCTGGCGCCAGAACACCTCGAACAGCTTGACATCCTCTGGCACACCTCGGAACTTCCTTACATGGGACTCCTCTGTCTCCTTCTCCTTCCCCTTCGGACTCGGACTCTTTTCGCCGTCTGCACCCTCCAGTGTGCCATTCACAGCCGGCAACTCCGCCTCCACTGCCGCTTCCTTCTCCTGGCTCACCTCGACGACAGGACTCTGCGGGTCCAAGTCCCAATCGCCGTTGACGGCTTCAGGCACAGACGTCACGACGCCGTTCCCGTTCTGCCGCAAGCGCGCTTTCTGGATCTTGACCTTCTCTGCAAGCCGTCGTGCCGCCGCCTCCTCTTGCCGCTTTGTCTCTTCCGGGTCCTCGTTCTCTGCCTCTCGTGCAGCGTACGCTGCAAGCCGGTCGATGAGCGCGATCACAATCTGCTTGATGTTCACCTTCGGGTGTAGCTGCGCAGTCGCGGACAAGAACGGCCCGAGTGAATGCAAGTGGAACTCGTCCGTGAATACCTGCGACGGCGTGAACAACATTAACGGGACAGAGGCGACGAGCGCACCTGAATCACAACCTCCATGAGATACTCCTGTGCGATGACGTCCTTGCAGCTGACAACTTGCTGGAGGATGCTGGGGAGGATGTTCTCCTGGTACATGTCGAGGTCGACGCCGTCGAGCTGGGAAAGGCGGACGAGGTTCGTGCCGACGAGGATGCGCAGCTCCTTGCGCTCCATCTCGCGCTTTTCGCGGTCGCGCGAGTGCCCCTGGTGCTGCAGGCGTACCCATAGTTTGTTCATCTCGATGAAGTTCGTCAGCACGAACGTGATCGAGTCCTGCAGGTTCCCGCCGGGGCTACATGCGGTTTCAGCGGTGAACGGTTCATCTACCCACGAGTATGACCCACCCTGCATCCTCCCCAACTGGTAGGTGGTCCCGCGTCTGGCCGCTGAGATAGTGCCTGAGGAATAAACCCCTGATGGGGTGCAGCACGCCGCGAGACATCTCCATCATGTCCTTCATGATCTCCTTGACTGGCGCATCGGGGACAGACATGTAGACAGAGCCAACAGTGATCATGAGGTAGAGGCGGGGTACGATGTTCCCCGCATATTGTACAAGCTCGTAGAGGTCGGCGAGATGGTGTCGACCCTGGGAGTGGGCATCGTATAGATAGTTGGATAAATGACGGAGCGCATCGAACACGGCCATGTCTGCAAACCTGTGAGCGGACCGCGACGGAGAGATAAACTGGTGCAGACATACAAAGCTCATAGTATTGCTTCGGTGAGAGAGAAGACGTCCGCAGTTCGGCCAGCATGAGACTTGCACTCTTAAGCGCGTCCATGAGCTGGTCCATTTCCTACAGCAGACTTCATGAGGATCACCGTGAACGATGAGGATATTAGAATGCTCACAAGATGCCTCTTCATCTGCTGGACCTGTATTTTGACGGTGCTGAGCGACTCGCTCAGCAGCTTCCCTTCCTCTGCGACTACCGCGGGAACCGCTGTCGACGCCATTTTCGAGGAGTGGGATGCGATAAGCTATGGGTGGGAGGAGTTGAGCAGCGTCTGCTGCGCCGAAAGCCAGCAGAGGTGTAGTTGGTCGTCAGTGCGCGCTCCGGCTATCATACACCGTCTCTCGATATGGGAATCCCACGACGCGCAATCCCTCGAGTCCCCTCATCGGCGTACGAAGTTGTGTTCAGAACATCGAGCTCAACAGTCTTGCAACGTTCAGCGCATGCATTTCGAAGACCGCGACAACCCCCAGATGTTGATCAATCTCATGGTCGACGAGCCGACATTCAGAACGTGGAGATATACAACTCGTGGTCTCAATGCTCCAGCATGCAGTCAGTACAACAATGATTGCGAGAGTAAGTTTGAACTATGACGGGGCCGCATATGCTTCGCTGAGCATCGCGACCAGCTCGCGCAAGCGATCTGCAGGAACAAGCATCATACGCCCGCCCATGTCAAGTCCAAATGCGTCTTTCTCCCTTGGTTGTACATTCGTGAACGAGTAGTCCAGCGCGTGCGTCGCAACCTGCACAGGTAAATGAGTGAGCAGTACAGCTAGTGATTGAGGACGTTGATTCTGCATACCCTGCGTATTAGCTCGTCTTCAGGGTGGAATGGATACACGCCAGAAGGCGGGGCTGCCACAGCCTGTTTCCGGCGCTTCGTGCGCGGTACTGGTGCCTGCATTTCGGCCTCCTCTTCCGGGGATAGACGATATATTCGCGAGAGGAAGAGGAAGTGCGTGAAGTTGTATGGCTCGTTCTGCCAGAGCAATGCATCAGCTATAAGATCCCATGTGATAAGGAAGGACGCGCACTTCGTCGAGGGCCCATTGGATCTCGTTAGCAAGCATACGGTACATGTGAGGAACAACCTGCACAGGCATATTGATGAGGCGCTCGGAGAAGATGAATCCGATATGGTTCGTAGAGGTAAGTGCGGGTGGGCCAATCAGGCCTTGGAGGGCAGCATAGAAGGAGGGTTCAGGCGCGGCCTTGGCGAGGGTGTACTCTATGAGAGCTTTTACAGATGGGCGGGTCTGTCCACGAAGTCAAGCTGGATTAGATGCGGGACAGTGGGGAACAGGACACACTTGATGAACATGTAGATTGAGAGCGGTGAGGAATGCGTACGGGTCGCTCTCGCGGCCATCGCACTTGACAGTGGTGCCGACGAGTGGCTGAGAAAGAATAAGATCGGCAAGGTCTGTGGTCTCGAGCAACTCTGCATCTGTTTGGAAGAGCTGCGCTAGAAGGCGTTTTAATGCGAGATAGTCGACATCTGGGTTTGGGTCGAAGAAGTCAAAGTCGACGTCGACGAGGCTCTACTGGGGCTGCTGGTGAGGATGGCGAGACGGGCCACGACAGAAGGAGACATACGCGGTCACTGTCCTCGCCACCATCGTCGTCGTCCATTTGATCTGCGCGCTGCTTGCGTTTTGCCATTATTGTCGGAGAGCCGGCGGCGTCGAGGGTGAAGAAGAGTCTGAGACGCCTGCAGGCCGCGGACGGGGACCGGCTCTATGGTCCGCCCGTCGATGAACGTCCCTGTACAGGGCATGGGCCCGCTGATACTGAGGTCTCTTGCCTTTCCCTCTTATCCCTCCATCCCCCCAATATGCTCTTTCGACTGGCCTGCAGACGACTTCCTAGGAGTCCTCTGGTACATTCTGTACGCACTCTTGCATCACCAGCCCGCTCGCCTCACCGCCCTTCACTCTCGCGTTTGTCTCGTATCGGTATCGCATCGGGTGCCATCTTAACTGCCTCTGTGGTCTTTGGAACTGCTGGAAGCAGCATATATGCCGATGCAGAGCATCCCGAGTTGAACGCGCACTCTGGGCGCCCGCCTACTGCGCTCTCCAGCCTCGTAAGGTCGTACATTGTATATTCTATATGCTCCGTTCCTACCCTGGTCGATTGGTCGCCCTCCCTACTCTCTGCGCTCTTCTCAGTTCCGGTTCTCAGAAATATTACTCAGGCAGTCGTCCGCGTCACATTCTTTGACCAGGTGCGTACATTCGGTATGTCAGTGGGTGGTGTTAATCCTCGCCGCTCAGTTCGTAGGTGGCGACACCGCCGAGGACGCGATTCCTCTACTTGAACAGCTCCGCGCCGAGAACAAGGGATGTCTATTCGCCTACAGCGTCGAGGTCGATGAGGAAGAGGCCGCCGGCGGAGCCCGCGAAAGCGGCCGTCCCGTCCAGTCTGCACATAAGCAGATGGTCGAGGAGACTATTCACTGTATCGACGTCGCTGCTGACTTCGAAGATCGATATGCCCATGGGAGCCCCGCGGGGCGCAAAACTTGGGTCGCTGTCAAATTGGCAAGCTGTGTATCGTTCGGCGTGATGATGTGCTAAGTACTATTCGTGCAGACTGCTCTGCTGCCGCGTGCAGAGTCGCTCATCAGCTTATCCAAGTACCTGGTTGCGTCCCGCCCTGCCCCCCATCGGCCCATTGCATTCCCGGGTATCCCGCTTCCGACGGACTTGGATGTTCTCTCCGCTCGCTCTGCTGGGCCACTGACAGAAACAGACATCATTGCTCTGCGGGAGTTGCGTGCTGACCTTGGCACGATCTGCAAGCGTGCTCAGGAACGTGGTGTACGGATCATCATCGACGCCGAGCACAGGTCTGTTAATCTGGTCAATTGTGTCCTCTGGTCCCGCTGATCTTTTCGGGATCCAGCTGGTATCAGGTGTGCCTGACGTGCTCTCGTCTCAACAGATCGCTGCCGCTGATGCGTCCTAAAGCCCGCGATAGACGCGTTCGGGCTCTCACTCATGCGTGAATTCAACAAACTCCCCGTCAAATCCTCATCCTGGTTCCGCTCCTCAAAGCCCGCGCCATCTATGAATGCGCAACCACTGGTCTACGCAACATTCCAGGCGTATCTCCATCGGTGAGTTTCCCTTTCGTATCCCGTCGGCACGCACTCACACTCCACAGCAACCCGGAGTACCTGGCGCAGAGCTTGGAAGCCGCCCATGCGGGAGGGTACGCACTCGGCGTGAAGCTCGTGCGTGGCGCATATCATCCACACGAGCTCGCCGCACACGCCTCCGCAACGTCCATCTCCACGGACGCCGTCCCCCCCGTGTGGCTCAGCAAGCCCGAGACCGATGCGTGCTACGACGCATGCGCAGCGTTGCTTGTAGGGTATGTGGCTCGCGCGCCTGAGCACGGGCTCGGGATCCTCTTCGGCACGCACAACTGGGCGAGCGCAGAGCGCGTGCTCGGCGAACTTGTCCGATCGGGGCTGGCGGGCTCGAAGGATGGCGTTGTGAGCATCCCGGATACTGTGGCGGAGCACGTTGCGATCGGACAGCTGTATGGTGCGTATTTGGTGTAGTGCACTTCGAGCAGGACGGTCGTGATGCGCCGTTGCCAGGTATGAGCGATGCGTTGACGAACCATCTTGTCGACCGCACACGCTGCTCGACGCCGTTTGTGCTGAAGTATATCCCGTACGGAAACCTCGCCGAGGTATGCAGAACACCGTGGGCCTGTATTTCAACCTCACTTTTCTGCAGGTCATGCCGTACCTAAGCCGAAGGGCCATCGAGAACAAATCGGTATTGGGTAATGGCGGTGCTGCAGACGAAAGGCGGAGGGCTGGGGCAGAGATATGGCAGAGGCTCTTCGGCTAACGTTTTCTCTACGTTCGTGGTTTCTTAGTGTTGTAGATTTTAGATGTATGGAGTACTTTGGAAGGGCAATTAGTTACACGATGCGAGAAACATGTACAGGAGGGACTTGGCCATCGCCTGGCGTCCACAAGAATAAGTACATCTAAGGATAGCTTCCCTTGTTTCCCGTAACACAGACCATGGAACGGCATGGTTACAACATACACCAGGGAAATGATAAGAGCCAAGAATGAGCGTTTACAACAATACATTGAATACCATTTTCTGTCCCCAGCACTTACACTTACGCTCCGACAAGCTCCTTGAACTCGCCACCCCAGTCATTTGACCTCTTCGTTGCCTCAACAAACGCATCGAACTTAACACTCGTACCGGTCTGCGAAATCTTGCTGAGCGCAGCGACAGCGCGGAGTGTGCTGCGCTGAAGCTCCGCCGCACGCTCGAGGTCCTGCTTCACGGTGTCCTTCGTGACCGTTGCACCCTTCATGCTCCTCTCAAGCGCCGGCGTAATGTCGTCAAGGCGCTGCGCGACGGCGGTAGGCGCGACCTGCGCAAGGCGGAAAAGCATCATGTGGCAGATCACCTTGACCTCGTCCGAGTCGTCCGCGAGCCCCGCGAGCACGCGTGCAAGAAACTCGTGCAGGTCCAGCTTCGACAGACATGTGTCGAGCTACGTGCCTGTCAGTTTGTGGCGCGGCGAGTGGGAACAGAGTGACGCACCAGAGTGTATAGCGTCTCGTATGCGGTCTTGCGGGCCTCGAGACCGTCGTCAACCTTGTGTGTCCATGGTCCCATCTGCACAGTGCGGATGAGCTCCGCGTTGACGACTGTCTCCTTGTACAAGTTTGGTAGAATCGACGGCAAGTGCTCGCGAATGAGATGGGGCTTCGAGCGTGCGGCCGAGTTCAACGCAGAGAGCGCCAAACGCCGTACGGTCTACGAAAAGATGCACCTGATCAACAACCAGTAAGACTGTTGTGAGAATGCACGGCATACTAGATCGGTGTCGGCAATCAGGGACAAGAAGTCCATGAGCACCGAGTTGAGCAGCTCATCGTATGAGCTTGCGGTCTCAGCGAACGTGTATCGAATCGCCGAAAGCACGGTCGCTCTCGCAGCTGGGTCTTGGTCGCGAATGCGGTCCTAAGAATGAAATCTATGAGAAGAATTTGCACCACTACTTCGATGCCACATACGTGTAGCTGTGGCAGATATCGTGACGGGTGCGTCGTTGTCAATTTTCCAAGGCACGCCGCAGCAACATTGCGAGTAGTTTCCTCAGAGTTCTCAGAATTCTCGAACAGAGGAACCCAGAGCACGTCTGCCACATTCTCGAGCTGGCCATGAGAGCAGTGTGTCACGACCTAACGAATGGCAATCAGACACGCAGATAGAACAGACTACGCGAATTTTCTGACCTCCTTCAGAGCATGCAGTGATAGAAGCCGCTTCTCCGGGTCCGTCTCAACCATTTTGACGATGATAGGTAGGAAGTGATGCAAGTTTCCGACAGCGATATTGCCTGAGATAGGATGAGTACGCGCCATTCCCCATCATGATAACACATACCAGTGGCGAAGGCAGCAGCCGTCCGAATCTCTTCCTGCTCGGCCGTAAAGCAATCGATAGAGTGAGTAAAGATATCATGTTGGGGCGACATATCGCTGAAATTTTGATTCAATTGAGATCAAATAGGATGAAGTAGGAACCATCGCACATAAATCGCCCAATCTCTCCCATGACCAGCAAGCTGAGCACGATTTGTGTCGGCTTAGCCTTCGACGATGGCTGTCGAACACCAATGTGATCAGACTACATCCGCGGGCTTGTCGAGGCGCATACCTTCAAATGCTTCGAGAATTCTGCAATGGTCCCGGCAGCAACAGCACGCTGGCTCTTGACGACCTGACCGATACATCGCGCAATGTTTGAATAAGATGCCTCCGCCCTAGGCGCCCTCTCGACGGAAATGACGAGGTTCGGAACAACGTGTGTCGCAATCTGCATATCCGCCTCGACGAGAGCAGCAAAGAAGGCCAGGACCGAGTCGAATGATGTGCCAGACACTAGCGGGGAGTGAGCAATGGCATAAATTTCCTTGAGAAGGTCCTGTTCGACTTCCGGGAACGTTGTCACTGGGGCCAGCTGAAGCAGCAATGCGATCGTGGATAGCGATTGCGAGAGAAGGGGGATATCCGTCGTGGTGACATAGCTCCTCAGTGGGGGTATCAACACCGGTGGAAGATCGGCAGGGACACCAGTTTTGTATCTGTACGATTGTTAGAACTATGCAATCATGACGGATTTATCGACATACCTCCTGAGCAGTGCATCCAAGCAGATGAACATGTCGCTCTTGCCCGTTCGCCCGCTCTTCCGCAGGAGAGTCAACAGCCACTGCACGCAGCCATTCACCCAATCGTCGCCGATCTCCACGTCCTTGGCAACCCTTGTGACGACCTGCACCGCGCCGTCCGTGCGCCCGGTAGTCCTGCACATTGCCTCCCACTCCTTCCTGTTCTTGCCCTTCACCAGATCTGTCGCACATACCCACAGATCGCCAATGCAGGCCTCTGCACACGCGCGGACCTCCGCATCAGTATCATGGTTGCTCAGGCGCTGCGTCGCCTCGTTGTACACTCGGTCAACCCAGTCGCCACTCTTGATAGGCTGCATCGCGCCCAAGAGCGCTGAGAACACGCGGAATGACTCCGACGCCAGCCGCGGGTGCTTCTCGCCGAGCGACTTGAGTAGCACGGGTGTGACGCTATCCAGAGAACCGATATAAGTGGGAGGAGAATGCGTAGAGAAGAACCGTGCAAGGAACGACATGCAAGAAATCTGCAGTACGGCTGCGTTCGTCTTTGATGGCTGCGACAGCACAGACTTTGTGGTTGCGAGGATCTGGGTTGACTGACTGGATAGCGAGCCAGGTAGGACACTGAGCAGCTGGTACAGCAACGTGAAGCCGGCCTGAAGCGTTGTAGACGAGGTCTTGGGCGACTTTAGCTGGTTCAATAGCGCTTTCGCCAATGAGGGTACCTGCGCGCGCAGGAGTGTGTACGGAGTCTCCTCAACATCCATGCCTTCATCACGTTTGCGTTTACCGCCAATGCTATACTCTGTATCCTTGGGCTGAGAAATTCCACCATATACTCCAGTTGAGGTCAGAAGGGCGCCGTACGTCGCCCATACTTCTACGCGGACAGTTTCTTCGCGGTCGCCAAAGCGGGATATCAGCACAGGTGAAACATCCTTAAAAAGTGTGACAAGCAATTCCGGACGAGTGCCTATGACGGCAGCGAGTAGCTTTGTAGCGGACCGACGAATTTTATAAGACGTATCTTCATCATCGGAGTATCTGAGCCGGAATGAGTGACTTAACACCAGAGTAGGTATGATGATTGAACTTACTCGTCATCAAGCTCTGCTTCGTCATCCTCGTCCTCATCTGCCATCTCCTCATCCTCGTCTTCATCGTCTCCGGCGTAATTCTGCACTCATATTGTCAGACTACGCCAATATTAAGAAGGTAGTTCTGACTAACGGGATCGTACTTGATGAATTGATTTCCGATCTGGATAGTGGGGGCGAGGAACGGTGTAATTTCTGCAGGGGCTCTCAGGACCAGCGCCTCCAAAGCCTATGAACCCAGTTCAGTCCTAGCGGCCGTATACAAGACGAGGCACACATGCCTGTAGACATCCTTCTCGCAGCTCTTCATCCTCGCGTTGTACTGCCTTGAGGATTCCCGGAAGTATATCATTCAGTACGGGACTAATATGGTGGGGGGTGTGGCGTGCAACAGCAGCGACCAGTTGTACCGTGGTGCGTTGCTGTTCTACATTCGCAGACTGGGCAAGTGCAGGGAGTATATTTGAGCTGAGCAGGGTAGAGAAGACTTCTGGTTGAGACGTCGGCAAGAACTGAGCGAGCGTCGTGATCGCACGCTTCCGCACAGCGGTCCGAGGGTGTGAAAGTAAAGGAGTGAGAATGGCAATAGGTTGCGGTTGCAGGCTTGGGTTCGAGAGATATACAGGGAAGCGGCTAATGAGAATGGACAGGATGGACAATGTCTCGATTAGTGTCTCTGGAGGGGTGTCTGACTATTGAAAGCTACTGCGTGAAGACTGGTCATGAGTATGGAAGAATGACAACGTACGTTTGATAGCTGCTGCAGGAGCTTTGGGGTTAGCTTCTCGCATGCCTTGGCGGCAATCTTGCCTTCAAGTGGTAACTCAGCCGTGATGGTCTTCAACGCTGAAAGGACTCGTTGAGTGAATGGATGTGGTCTATTTCGTGGATACTAACCCAACCCAGATATGTCTCTCAGTTCCTCATCCTTTCCCGCAGAGAAGTCGATCAGGCGATCGACAACGTATTCCATTTGAGACTCGCGGATGATCTTGATGAGTTGACCCAGGCTATCCCAGACGTTACACATGGGATGAAATCAACAGCAGGACGGACGTACCATTTGACAGCTTGGTTCTTAACCTCCGAGATCTTGTCCTCGACAAGCTGCAGAACCTGGCGGAGGACCTTGTTCTCCGTGGCCTCATCGCCGAGAAAGGTGGTCGAATCAGTCTTGATCTCCACCATAAGGTCGTTCAGACCCATGTATCTAGGAATAATGGCATGTAGCGTGAAAATAGGAACGAGGGACGCGTCCACATTAGAGAACGCACCGAAAATCCTGGTCTGGAGATTGCATCTGGGAACGCACGATCAGAGCGGCTGTAGCTCTGCATAGGGAATACACCGACCTTTTCGATGAGACCATTCATGATGTATGTTTTTGTCATGTTGGGCGAATGAACTATGAGGGAGAAGGTGATAGGAACCTGCTTCAAGTTGAACGGCTGGAGTGGCGCCGGGAGCGCTGAAGACTGAAGAAGCGCCACCGGAGGCACGCGTCGCGACTAGCCCATGGCACGCGATCCCCGAATGCCTCGGATCCTACTCTAGACTGCCACGAACGCAGACATATTAGCCGCAGCTGGCTTAGCCTAGATCTCCACGACACACGGCTTCACTAGTGACCACCGCTGACGGTTGCTCAACATACTACGTCGGCTCCCGTCAAGAGCCTCCTGGCCATATGTTGGACCTTAAACTCTCATACTGCTTGCACGTCCGAGTCCAGGTGAACTGCACGTGTCGAATGTCATTATTTATGATGCTTTGTGATAGGTCTAGCCCAGACATGGTCCTGTTGCAAAACATGGCCCCGTGAGGATATTGTTTATAAGTTGCCGGCGTGGACTCCGGAACAGACTAATGGTTCGCGCCTCGTGCGTTCCAGCTATGACCGCGCATCCTGCCGCATCCCGCCTGACAGATGTCCGTTCAATGAAGCGCAAAATAACTATGTCATGCGAGAGAGATCGAAGTCCCGCTGTCTAGGTAACGGGTATTGGGATACTCATGATAACTCCCCTCCCCGGCCGGAATCTATGATTCAGCAGAAAACAAGCAGACCTGTACGCTTGGGCAAAAGAGCACAGTGGATCCTAGGCCCCATCACGCAAAAGCTAGGAATACACGCTCAAGTAGCATCGTCTCCGTTGCATGCAGCAGCCTGCGTTGTCTTCGTGCGGCCTTACGGACCTATGATATGCAGCGAGACATCACACCCTGTGTGTGATTGATGGTATGTCAGATGTTGAGCGCGGCGCCAGCTGATTCTCTTGCATAACTTGCCGCAGAGGCGACGAATGCGTTCAGTGCTGAAACGGCGTGCTCGCAAGGACGGCGCGAATGGTCAGACGCAGAGGACAGACATGCAAGACGTTTCTTGCGAGAACGCTCATCGGAATGTGGCCAAGTGGGCTGATGATCCAACAAGATGGCACATCGCCAATCCGGTGAAACTGGTAGCGATCGAGGCGCTGCACATCGGTACCATTTCAATGTAAATGTTGGCTGCCACTCTCAGTCAATGAGACTTTGAGCCTTTTCCTGCCCGCGCCTTCTACTCATCCTTTGGCACAGCCATTCGATCTTCCGCGTCTCGTGGTTTACGCTCCACTGCACGAGCGTGCCGATCTCTGGGGCGCCGACGGGGACACGTTTGTCCCCATGCGCTGCGCGTGTCGCAGAGCGCCTTTCCGTGTTCGTCCTCTCATATCCGGTGCGTCCTCTGTGCATACCGTACTATTCCACCGCTGAGTGCGTAGGACAACTGGCGGGTGCGCGTACACGAGACAAATCAGACATGGGAGTGTCACACCTCCTTCCCCCCGTCGGTATGGCTCATGCGCATATCCTCGTGAGATGTACGCGCGCCGGTTGCACTGGTTGTGGGCCGTTCTGTGTGCATGATGCTCTGTGTCGGATGGTCTTGAGGCAATGAGTTAGAAATTTGTGAAGCAAAATCTACTTCAAATTCATTTCTGTCACGTTCCTAGCGCTGGAAGATGCTGCATCTCCCCTCTCTTACATGAATGTGGTTGAAGCTACATATTACCTATGGCAGCCTAACATGTACATTATCGCTACACGCTTAGGGAACCTGTACTGAGGGCAACTGGACTTGTGACGATTGAAGGAACTCACGAAATGGACAAATGACGGTATGATGCAAACAAGCTTTAAGTAATGACAAGAGCACCAGTGTGCGGAGCGGGACGGGACACTAGTAGTATCGCTAAGCACGGGAAGAGCGATACATTAGATGATCGATGACAGCAATGGGGAGCTCGACTTGCGCACTGAGACACTCGTCCAGCACATCACAAAGAGACAGAATCTCCAATGTCGTTGCCGGGTCATTGATAAAGAATAGTTGCCTTGAGATGAATACAATAACAGTACAAACACGGCACGGACGGTCATGCGCCCTCGTTCCCTGAAAGACAACAGCAGAGACGTATGATTAGACCCACGCCACGGATAGACACTCGACCGATAGACTCACCCGACTCGAGCGTCCACTGGTCATGTTTCTTTATGTCGTCTGCCGAGACAGTCGGTCGCACGCTGTCAAGTGACTTCAGGAAATCCGCGATACGCAGTGGTGGTTCGAGCAGCTCGTCGCTTTCGATGCTCGACCACGACTTTTCTACCGCTTCGGGGTCGCCTGGTGAACATGGTGTCCATTGTGTCTTGGTATCGTCGGTGGGGGACGGAACGCGTTTGAAGTGAGTGGAGGAGAGCACTTTGCGCACAGGCTGCATTAGGGCGTCTCGGACCACGATAGAGATGTCAGAGCCGGAGTATCTGCGACGGCAGGGTGAACGGGGCCGGTTGAACAAGAGGAACGAGGCCGACCTACCCATCTGTTCTATCTGCGAGCAGGCGGTAATCCTTCTGTGTGAGGTCGCACGGTGTATCTCCGACGTGAAGTTGGAACATGTGTTTGCGAGCTTCTGGGCCAGGCAATGGTATATATATTCTCTTCTCAAACCTAGAACGCTGAAATATCGGAGGGAGTAATGTGAAATCGCGGAAGACATGGCTGACCTCCGTTTGATGGCGTTGTCGAGTTGCCATGGGATATTTGTAGCTCCGAGTACAAGGACGCCTGTGTCATCGTGGCCAACTCCGTTCATCTGCACGAGGAATTCGGTCTTGATTCTCCGTGAACCCTCGGATTCAGACTCATTACGCGTCCCCGCGAGTGAGTCCACCTCGTCGATGAATATAATCGCAGGCTTATTTTCGCGCGCCATCTCGAAGAGCTGTCGTACCAGTCTAACCAAGCACGTTCATATGAGTCTCCTGGCCCATACCATGACTGACGACATTACCTTTCAGAGTCACCCTGCCACTTACTGACAAGGTCACTAGAGCTGACGCTAAAGAACGTGCCCTTCGCCTCCGTTGCGACCGCCTTCGCAAGGTACGACTTGCCCGTTCCAGGCGGTCCATACAGCAGGATGCCGCGCCAGGGCGTGCGCTTGCCCGTGAACAGGTGCGGAAACTTGATCGGGAGGATCACGGCCTCTTTCAGCGACTCCTTCGCCGCCTCGAGCCCAGCGACGTCGTCCCACTTGACGTTCGGCTTTTCTGACACAATCGCGCCTGCGAGATTTGCACGCAGCTTCTTCACCTCTGGGTCCTGGTCATCGTCGTCGCTGTCCTTCCTGGCACCGCAGGGCGGCAGCTGACCTCCCTCAATACACGGCGGGTGATAGCGAGCGCACTCACTTCTTGCCCGCACCAGCTGTCCCGCCACTCGCGCCGTTCACTCCGATGGCCTTCTTTGCCCGTTTCTCCTCCGACTGCGAGAGGTGATTCTTGAGCATCTCCGCGCGCCCTAGATACTCTGTGACCTTTGTCCGGATGAGCACCTTCGACTTCTCATTCCTCTCCCCTGTATCATATAAGAAGTTAACACGCGCGTGTCCGTGAAGGTGGAGACATACATTTGAGGGCGAGCATGAAATAGTCTAAGGCATTCTGATACTGCTTGTACGCCTCGGCATAGTTCTGTTTCTGATCCTCTTCAATGGCCCGTTGTACAATCTCAATCGCACGCTTCACGGACACTGTCAGTGCACGGACATTATGGGAAGAAAATGCCACTCACGTCTAGGTTTGCACTCATGGTTGCCGCAGTGGGGCCGAAGCCACTACTGTCACCAGGAGACTGACTGCGTTATTTGTGTTTGTTAGGATCTAAGGTTGCAGGACAATAGGCGCAAATAAACATCGGTGCATGATCGTGATAGGCTTGATACAACTAGTAGAATAGATTACAGTGTACAGCGCTAGATTACAATGAAGTGCTCTAGGGTCCTTGAATGTACGAGTCGTATAAGAACTGTCGTGGTCGTGAGTAAATCGCATGCCATTGCTCGAAGGAAAAAGCACACATGCTCCGCCTTGCTACCAAGGCGGCAGCCAACTAAGAGAATCGTACTACATCAAGGATGGTGAAGACCGCGATAGCAGAAAAAGCCACTCGCCCGATCGTCAAGAACACAGAGGATCGCCTTGGTATCTTCGGAGAGACGAAAAGGGTGAACGCATAGAAATCTGATGCCGATCTCCTCCACGGGGGATCACGAGACGACCTGGACCTGTGCCTGCGCCATTGCGTGCGCGTTGACATGGACGTGCGAGGGGCGAGACACCGTGTGGCAAACCTCGATGCTTTGAATCCAGGGGTGCGCGATCAACTCATCGATCAGCGCGCGCGCCTTCGGGTTCGGCTCGAGCATTTTGCGGATGAGCGGACGACACGCACGCGGCGAGAGGTTATTGATCGTGGGCGGGCATGATCCCTGTGACTGCATCGCGCATGCAGAGACGTACGCAGCAAACAAATGGTCGGTTTGCTGAGCAACGGTCCACGGGAGCTCTTGGAAGTGCAGGCAGTAGTAGACAACGCCGCACGCCCAAATGTCGACAAGGCGTGCATCGTATGCTGAATGATAGTACAGCACATGACGACAAGCGCATTAGGTGCACACCCGTGGGGAATGCAAGTCGTCTGCTTACGTTTGCCTAAAAACTGCTCCGGCGCGATGTACGGTTCACTTCCGCAAAGCCCAGTAGACATATGGACTGTTGTCTCCCAAGGCAGACGATACACCGTCGATGCACCATAGTCACCAATCTAGGCGTATCACACACGGTTCATCAGGGCCCACAACCGCTCCAAAGGAAACGCACCTTGAGGTGGCCTCGTGTGTCGAAGAACAGATTCTCCGGCTTGATATCACGATGAGCCACACCTTGACTGTGAAGATAGGCGACGCCGGTCAAGATTTGCTTGAAGCAGCACTCAACCTCGCTCGGCGACATTCCTCCTCTCTTGATGGCTGCGTACAGATCTCCGCCAGGGCAGAACTCCATCACCTCACACCAGTGCAAGTTTTCGTCCTGAACTAGGTCCACGGTTTCGACGATGTTGACGTGATGTAACGTCGAAGAAATGCAGAACTCGGCAGTGAGCTTCTTGACGTATTCTTTTTCTGTCTCGTTCTTTCTCCGCTTGCGGAACTCCTAAAGACAAAGGGTGATATTCGTAAACGAACGTGCGAGAGACCTGACTGCACACGAACCTTGACGGCGTATAACTTCTCTTCGCTCCGATCCCACTTGTGCGCGAGGCGTACGACGGAAGTAGCACCCTTGCCGATCGCCACCTTCTCACACACGCCATACTTCTTCAACAGGCTTGCTGTGGTGGAGTCCCCAGCTGTGGAGCGCCGATCGCGGTCCGAGTCCGACTTCTTACTGCTAGCGTTGGAGCGCGCAGAAGATTTGCGTGCCAGCTTCGGAGCGCCCAATAGGTCCTTCAAGGTGAATTTCTGTCCTCCGCTGTCGGAATGCACAGAGGGCGGGCCTTTACCGCGGGCGGTGCTGGCCGACACGGGGTCGCCAGCAGATGGAGTCGGAGATATCCGTAATGCAGTGGGAAGAGCGGAGGTGTCCTTCTGAGAACTTGGCTCCTTCTTGTGACCGGCTTTCGACGATGAGGGCAGTAAAGCGTCTAGCTTGCCACCGGAAACACCGGCTGACATACTAGCCGCTCTGCTGGGCGGCTGAGTGGAAGGTACGCTCCAACTCTCGCATTCTGAGATGGAAGGAGAGTCACTGGTAGACGGCGTCATGGAACCAGTTGTCGATGATGAATCGCGTTTCAACTGGGGCGCTTCAGTGAGCGTTAGCTTTTCGAAGGAGTGCAGCTCTTCGAGACTGCGCCTGGTGTGGCCTGGCGCCTTCTGGTAGGAATGGGACTCTGGCGGAGGGAGAGGGATGTGGGTGTCGGCAGTTGCCTGGATGCCACCCGTCACCGCCTGCGCAGACTGCTTCGGAGAACGTGCACGTGGGTGCTTGATACCGTTGGTACGAGACTTGGTGGGAGGAGAGGTGTGATTGGGAGTCGAGGGTTTGGCTCCATGCGGAGGTTTATCTGAGCCGTCGGGGCCCTCGCCCTCGGTCTGGGCGGCGTCGGCGGAATCGACTGCGGTCATGATACAAGGTGATGGTCGGAAAAAGGTCGTGAGGGGTGTGATGTCGATGAGGAATACGAGATGGGTGCTTGAGTGGAGTGCTGTAGCCGTGTGGGGGGTGAGAGGATTCGTAGGTGGGAGACGGGTTTATTGGGATATCATGACGGCAGACACGTTGTAAGAGCACTGCTGGGGGTCGGGTCGATGGCGAGAGGGCAGAGGGGGCAGAAACCCTCTCGCTGGAGCCGTTAAAGAACGGCTGAGAGGCGGAGGAGAAGATGCTGGCTGCTGACGGAAGAGATGGCTGCGACAGAGATTGAACCGGAACAAAAGTATGCACTGCGCCACTTCCTTCCTTTTTATTCCATGATTACGTAATACACACAACTCTCCAGCCGGCGTCTGCTTCTCCCGGCCTCAGCGCTGTCCAGTGCGGTGTCCGCTGCCGAGCACGATCCCCTCCCCTCAGACTTGGTTGCATCTTCCTTGCATCGACACGAGGTGATCAGGACACGGACAAGAAGGTTCGCAACGCGATACATTCAACATCCCAATCTGATAGAAGCATTTCATCTCCTAAACTAACGAGATGGTTCATGTGTGAAATGATACAACGAAGCAGTCGTGTTTGTCCCATGCCGCGACACCGGCAGTTTGATAAGGCGGCCTTTTTGCCATGGGCACGCTGGGAAGGGACTTTCCCGTCGCCGTACGGTATGGCATCTCCCTGTTGAGGGTGTGCTATCACCGCTCAAATTCAAACGTCGGCACTTGATGACGTTCCTGCAAGACAATGAGACGTATTGAGTCCCGTAAGAAACGCTATCCGCAGACGTTCTTCAATGAGTCTGTGCCGCCGTTCTAGGCAACGCCCCAGAAACATCGAGCCACCGGACGAGCCCGGGATTGGTCAATCACAGAGCCGTGCTGTTCCATGTTGGCGTCAGCATTCGAAATGAACACGACCGAACCCTAGCACGACTAATAGACTCACATGTCCGGCTAACCCGGTGAGGGGCGCAGAAGGCCAGTGGCACCCTCGAACCTGGGACCTGCTGGGGATGTCGGAAAGAGGAGAACAAGCCAAAGACATCAGAGCGCGGGCGTACAATCCTCGAGAGAGCCAAATGCAACCAGCAGCACGGAAGAATGAACTCACGGCTTGCGGCCCGGAGCCAACCAAAAGCTGTATAGTACCACTTCGGTATTCTCCGAGTGGCTGAACTCACGTAAGCTTGTGTGTATCGACTGTTGCCCACAGTGCCGTCGCTCCCTATCGATCCTCCTCAAGACCCAAGGTCAGTCTCTTCACCGTTGTCATTGTTTATTCTGTGTACAGTGCATCTCATCTGGAAGCACGCTCCGCGATACTTAGACGCTATGGTAAATCTTCGCTCGCAGAAGCGTCTTGCGGCGTCCGTCGCGAGCGTCGGAAAGCGCAAAATTTGGCTCGACCCCAACGAGCAGTCTGAAATCGGGAATGCCAACTCCCGCACGCATGTCAAGAAGCTCATCAAGGACGGGCGCATTATCATCAAGCCCACCACCGTCCACTCCCGTGCTCGCACTCGCGACCTACTCGCCGCCAAGCGCAAAGGTCGCCATACTGGCCCTGGTAAGAGGAAGGGTACATCCGAGGCACGTATGCCTAGCAAGGTGCTTTGGATGCGGAGGCAGCGGGTTTTGCGTCGGCTGTTGAGGAAGTACAGGGAAGCGGGCAAGATTGACAAGCACCTGTGAGTTTCGCATTTCAGACCACTTCGCATGTATATCTCCTGACAACCCTCGAGCTATCACTCGCTCTACCAGAAGTCCAAGGGTAACGTCTTCAAGAACAAGCGCGTGCTAATGGAGTACATTCACAAAGCGAAGGCGGAGAAGTCCCGTACAAAAGTTCTTACCGACCAGATGGAGGCTCGCCGCGTCAAGAACAAGGTGCGTTACCCGAACTTCTCCATTATACAATCCCATTCACGCTTGCGTAGGCGGCGCGCGAGCGTCGGGCACAGCGGGTGCAGGAGAAGAGACAGGCTATTCTTGCCGTGGAGCACGACGCACCCGTCCAGGAGTAGTTTCATCGGCTCCCCCTTCATTCTTCACCCGCGCCTTATCACGTCACTTGTATCCTATGCCATGCAGTCCTCACAATCAAACGCCAGGCCCATGCTCGCATGCTTTCTTTCAGTCTCTGACACAACTATCCATCGGTCAAACGTATTCATGCCGCAGCATTGAGTTGCAGTCGCAGTCGCTACAACACATAAGATCCGGTGCGCAAAATCGTTCGTAAGCGGTCGTCTGTCAGTGGCGGTGGCCAAACGTAAAACGCAAGGACGGATAGATCGGACATACCCATCGGGGAATCCTAGGTTGTTATGTTCAGGGTGTCCCGCTCGACATGGTGTCTCCGTAGTGGTTCCGCAATCGTGATTGTCTTAGCCGCAGTCATGAGACAGACACGAGACGAACATGAGCAAGACAGGTGTACTGATTGGATGGATGTTTAGCACGATATCGGGCCACACGAACGAATCTATATCATGTATCTGTACACAAAACATATTCCTGCGCCGATGGCAATCCATCAGCTACAGCAGCACATGCGCTAGATCCATGCACATCCTCTTCACACGTCTTTCCTTCGCTACAGCCTCAACCATTGCTCGCGACACCATCACTAAATCCTCTTGCCCTGTGCCATTGGTGCGTTGCCTATGTACAAGCAATCCACATTCATTCAGCGCAAACGCTGCATCGTCGACGCGGAGATTCGTCGCACGCGCGATGTCCGCGAGCGTGCAACGCACCACGACGTGTGCAGTCGCACTCCCATCTGCGTTCGGGGTTGTTTCTACCGTGCGGAACGCCGTGAATATTGGGTCTGGGTGCGCCGAGGAACACGTCAGTATGTGACTGAGGTGAGAAGCAGCATATATACCTGACACATCCATCAACCGCGCCGTCCCTGCAAGGCCTTCGCCGTCCCAACCCTTGTGGCTCTTCCTGCGCTTCAAACGCGAGCCCGAGCCGTCCTCGTTCAGCTCTCTGTCAGGCGAAAACATGAACGCATCTTCAAAATCTGGCCCGCCGCCCACGGTGATCATTTTCGCCGCGTCTGGGGGCAGCACGGAAAGCAGGCGACTACAGCACAGCGATGAGTTAGCGGGACGTCTGCCTACGGCGAGCAGGCGCAAAACACTACCGGAAGAACCTGATGAGGGTAGACACCCAGTACGTGAGATAGCTCCGGAGACCGAGATCGGACAGCGGTCTCTCTGGCGTGCCAACCTTGCCTGCGCGTCGGGATAGTTCGTAACCTACGGCGCCACCACACGGACCCGGTCAGCGTGAATGGCTGATAGTGCGCGGAGACACGTACTGAATTCGATCATGAGCATACCATAACCCTTCTTTTGATAAGGGGGTAGCACGACGATGCACGCCAAATTGTAGTCGTCGTAAGACACCTTCTCCTTTAGCGTGCGGCGTCAGCAGCCGCTTCGCCACTATCAGATACGGGAATTGGTTACCTTCGAGAAGAACCCTAGGACGTGATCGCGCTGTGAATCGGCATCGGTGAGGATGTAAAATAGGACTGTCGGGCGATATCCCCGTCAGCACCGCAATGGGAGGGAACGTCACAAGTCACAGCTTACAGTTGTCACAATCGAAAAACAGGGTCTTGATGTCAATGAAGAGCTTGCCAAACAGCGAAAGATTCTGACAGTACAGCTAGCGGAACGGGGTCAGCTGTGGACGGCCGAGTAGTGGCAACATTCATATCCGCATACCTTTTCCTTGGCACCGTCTATTTCCCAGATTATGTGCGCCCCGCGTTGATACACTTTTCGGCCTGGGGGATGCTTCCGGGTGCATTTTCTCTAAATGTCTAGCGTTTATTAGAACGCTGTACACGCAAGATGTACCGATTGCCCACGTACGACGTGAAGTTCCCAGGATAGCCCCTCCGCCATGTATTTGAAACACTTGTCGCAGACCCAAAGCACCGATCTCTCGCCTACTCCAGAGCTGCGGCCCAGTCCACCGGCCAATAGATCGGAAGTGCGGCCATGCGAGCGCACAGTCGAGCGACTGACACCCGGGATGCGACCCGTAGAAGAAGGCCCATGTGCGCCAGGTGTGGCAAAGTGGTCTTCTGCCTCCGACTCGGTCAGAGGATACGGAGAGAAGTACCTGGCCAAGCAACCTCCATGAACCAAGCGCGCCAGCGGACACACGTGCGGCACACTCACCACGTCTTGATCTGCCACCTCCCGAAAACGACCTTGTCGAAGTTCCTCTTTGCGGTGATCTGCTTGTGATGCTGAATATCGTATTCTTCTTCGGTAACCGAGGTGGGCCCAGCAGCAGCCGCGTCGTCAGGCAGTGGCGACCCCGCATCTGAGCGACCAGGCGAAGCGCGGCCGTTGGGAGACCCGTCCCCCTCGGTGGGCCCCCTCTTCCTCTTGCGAGAGGGCGAATTGCTCGCCATGCGCGCCTCGTGGGAGTCTGCAGGCCGAACGGCGTCTTCTGGGACCCATTCATCGAGCCTCTTGTCTGTATTTACATAATGCACGTACACTTCCTCTGTGCGGCGTTCCAGGATGTACGCCTGTTCTGTGCGCGTCATGCGTGAGCAGCATCGGTGACCCGGGGAGACGGGGAGACGCGTACGATCAATGCCTTTTTTGCTGACGAGGTAGAGTTCTGGGGCGACTGCCTGGGAATCAACGTGGTGAAAAGCCTTGGGCATGATGTGTGGATCCTGATTCCGGGCCTGCGTCCAGGGCAAGGGGACTCTTCGCAGGGTTGTTGGGAAGCACGCGAGCCAAGACTCTGAAGTCTAAACGGATGTTATTCTGCCGCTATCTCCAGAGCTGCGCTGACGTCGAAGGTCGGACAGGGGGGAAAAATGAAGTTGGGTCCGAGGGCAATCGCAACTGTGTCTTGGGAGACCGATGTCAACGGTGGGAGAGTGGAACTTGGCCGTGTGGCCCAAACTTGGGTGTGGCCCAGGGTTGAATTGCTCATTCCAAGCGCAGCATCCGACAAAGGCACCCTTCTACATCTGGCAAACTCATTGCATATACTGTACGACCCAGTACTCTCTCCCAGAAGCACGAGTACGCAATTGTGCACAGCGCATATCATTATGTATTACCGCTACAATAGAAGGGTTCTCAAATAACAGGCGAATACAACATGCTCAATGTACGTGAACCGAAAGGTGTTCAAGACTGCCATGACAAATACAAAAAAGAAAGGGGGAGCGCGATGATCATTCAGGGTCGGGAAATTGGAATGACGGAGCTAATACCCGAGAAGTCCAGGAGGAGGTAGGATTGCTGCATGCGTCCAGAGTTCTCGCAAGCCAAGAGACGACCAAACCCAGAGATTGCCAGATAGAGACTGATATCCCGCGCCAAGAATGCGCCCAGCTAGTAGAATTCCAGGCGAGGCGTCGACGGCGAGACCAACCGCAGCGTGCTGTTCGGACTGAGTGTCGCCAATTCCTTCGGGGGAGACGCCCGCCGCACGCCCCTCCCGAGCCCGACCGCCCCCTCTCCCCAGCCCAAGCCGACACCTGGCCGCGCCTCCGCCGCATACGTGCGCGGGTCGGCGGCGGCGGCGGAAACCTCGTTGGCGGACATGCCTAGGCGCCACGCACTCCCGTACATTTCGTGCATGACTGCGTCCATCTGGTCCTCGCTTGTGTTCGCGCTGCCCATCACGGCCACGCCAGCGGGCGCAGCCGTGCCGACCCTGCTCCTCGCGTTTGCATGCTTTGGCACGCCACCCGTGAAGAGCGCATGGCACGTACGCGGTGTGAGGGTCGAGAGGGAGAGGCGTGCATAGCTTGTTGGCTCCACACGGCGAGTGTACCCGATACCGTTGCCGATTTGTTCGATGCCTTCGGGAAGGACCAGTCGTGATTGCGGTATGAGCACTGAATTTGGCGTGCTGTCCGGGCGAGCTTTCTTGCGCAGTTTGTTTCGGGTGCGAGGTGAGCCTGTGCCAATTGAGAGCGGGGAGGTATAAGCCGATTGCGACTGTGGCAGCTTTTCGGAAAGATGCGCGGATGCTCCAGATGAATTGGTGCGGGATACGGAAGGCGCGGACGGCAGAGTATCCGTCTTGTGGTCAGCATCAAAGTGGAGGCTAGAGTACTTGCGCAGAGTTCCAAAGCGGGTCTTGTGTTCCACGACACCGTCGGAGAGTGGGAGACCACCAAATTCTGCCGGAATAGAGAGGTCGCCGTCGAGCTCTTGAATTGTCGGCATCGAACTTGCCGCGCTTTGCATCCGTGTCCTAGGCCCGCTATCGAGGTCCATATCCATAGTCCCAGAGGTCCCAGTAGTCTCTTCAGGTATTTCCGGGCAATGCCCGCTGGATATCTGTGCTTCGCCATTCTCAGACGTGCCCGGTGTCCAGACGTACGGGAAGAATTCATCGTTGACACTAGTTCCTATCGCAGAAGACGACCCTGTCACAGCTTCCTTAGCTGCCGCGATAATTTCTTGGTGCAAGCTCGGAACCGGAGGGACTGAATTAGAGAGAAAGTTAGATATGCACTTCAGACGAACCATGATAATCTAACCTGGCAATTCCTTTGCTTGGACTTGTTCCCAATCCCTGCCAAGCCGACATTCAAACATCGATGTCAATAATCCAAGATGAAGGTACGCACACATCGGCAAAGTATGGATGTGCTAGAACGTTGTGTATATCACATCGGAACAGCGGGTTGCGTTGAAGGCACTGCAGATACACCGAACACGGTCTTAGTTCTACCTCACACTGTACTACAAAAATGACATGCATACCTTCCAGATCAAATCCAGAACGTCCAGGTCCGATGACAGTTGATCAGCAGCCAGCCCTCCATGCAAGATCCGGCTGCGCACAAGGTCAATGTGTGTCCCATCCATGTCATCCTCGTCGCAAAATGGGTACTAAAACCTTATTAGCCCCGCATCATCTGCATCTGACATCAGCAGCATGTAGTCACGTACCCGGCCCGTCAGTATGTAGAACAATACCACGCCGAAACCCCACCAATCCACTGCGCAATCATGCACCCAACCGAGGACGATCTCTGGTGCCTGATGGGGCCTCACTTCCTGCGTGTCCACTACGTCCGGATCGTCTGAGATGCATATGCCGTCGTCGTTGATGAACAGCGCTCGCTCGAATCCAGCAAGGACAATGTGTCCGTCTGCGCCGATGAACACGTTCCCCGGGTTTAGATCCCTATGGACGACACCGAGCTCGTGCAAGCTCCCGAGGGCTCCGACCTGAGTAGGTATGGCCAGTAAGTCACTCAGATGAGGTGAATTGATTATTGATCCTTACAATCTCGGCAGCATATATGCGCGCCTCGTCAGGGCAGACGGGACCGCTGTGCTCTACAAGAGTGCGCAGATCCCCTCCTGGACAGAACGTCTGTATAAGTCTGTGAGTACAACTTGTACCCGAGGCAACATCGCAAATCACCGTCACAAGAAAAAAAGCGCTCATGTCTTGCCAACTGCAATGCAGCCTCGTCGTGAACGGGACGTCGTGCTTCGTGAGCATCCGCAACGCCTCCCGCTCCCTACGCGCCTTGCGTGCAGGACCGTCGCCGTTGCCAAAGAGGCGTTTGACGTGCGCCTTGATGAAGTACAGGTCTTGAGTGCCCTTCTGGCGCGTGACGACTGCTTCGCCCTCTATTCCAGGGAACGGACAAGCAATATCAAAGTCACCCGAGATCACATGCTAGCAAGATATTCTGGGTGAGAACGAGGACGAGACATCGAACGGGATGTGCAAACCTTCAGACCGGGATCGCACGGTAGTTCTGCGGTTTCCTTGTGCATCCGAGGTGTCGTCTTCGGCGATAGCACCATCAATTCCTGGACCTTGGTCAGTATATGCGCTACAGTCGTAGCCCGGGGAAGACGAACATCCACTTCGTCGTCGTCCCACTCCGGAACGAGTTCCTTGATGTTCTTCACTTGCTGCATGCGCACACATCATACATGCAGTGAGACCGAGCAAGATACACGGATGCGCACAGACACACCTCCACCTCGAAGCTTTCGTGAGAAGTAACGCGCTGCTCGTCCGTCTGCCCAGGTTTGGTTACCACACACGAGTTTTCACCTATCTTGCCAATGAGACATTTCGTCTAAATATTCCCAAAGTCGTCAGCCAAGGTTTCCAAATTCTGAATGCTATCCGCCGCCGAGTGCGCACCTTCAGTGGCGGCGTCGCCAGTACGACAGAGGCACATGTCGAGGGCATAATTCCGGAACGCATATAACTCTGGTCCTGTGTGCATTGTCTCGCCTCTAGAATTGGGAAGCTGGCTAGCGGCAGCGTACGCACCTCGCGGGTAAGCCCAAATAGAGCCGTACTATCTGCCATTTTAGCTGTGTCGACAATCATGTCAATGAGGCGACTGTCTTTGTCTCAGAGCGGCGTAGGTAGGGAAGACCAACTCGAGATGAATGTTCAGTCGTGCGTCCAACTTTGCCTCAACATCCAGATCTAACTTGGGCCATATCACGTGTCCCAGGGACCCGATCGCTCGCGAGACTAATTTCCTAACCTCGAATGCGATCTCTGGCAAGCTGGTATGCTATTTATGCATATGCCTCTAACGTTCCAACTTCTAGTTTGAAATCAAGTCGCACATGATAGCATCGTGGACGAGTAGCAACATTGTACAGTAATATATATCAAGCGGACAGCGCACAATTAATCATTCGTCTTTGCAGTGGAACATCAGCACTCCATGCGCAAAGGTACTGCATGTTGTCCATCATCAATATCATAAGTTGTGCAGGGTTCACCATTCGCCACCGCTTTCAGCCCATCCGCCGCGATCCCTTATGCCGCCGGATCCGCCCAATTTGTTCTTTCCCCGCGCCTTCCGCCCGCCGAGCTCCTTGTACATTTCGCGCATCTCCACCTTCGACATCTGGGCGGCATCCGCCTCGAGGCGCCACTTCTCTTCGCGAGCCTCGCGGGGTGTCTGCTGACCTGACCGCGAAGGGGAGGAATAGCCGGAATGTGAGCTAGGGTTGAGCGGCCCAAGACGAGGAGACCTCGTTGCGACAGATTGCAGGTAAGTCGTGCGCTATTCACCGTAAGGAAGGGAAATAGGAAGGAGGGCATATTAATGGAGATTAAGAAATATAGGAGGTAGAAGACCGACCCAGTTCTGCTTCGACTCGCGTTTCGTCCACTTGCCGGGGGGCAAGCTTTCGTCATGGAAATTCTCTTTCCTGTAATGTTGGAACCAGACTAGGAACCCCGCATAAGTTTACAGATTAAGTTCCATGGACCAGACATCGACGGACCGTAATTTAGTGTTTGGCTCTTGCTCCACTTCTTCGAGACTCGCGCACAGTTTGCTAGTTCCTTGAGGGTCAAGCGTGCGAAGATGCGCTGCGAAAGGTCTGTGGGTAGTACCCTAAGTGGGTCCCGGCTCTGCACAGAAGCGGACGTGGGGTGCAACATGCGCCGCAGGGGTCTCCCGGCCGCTCCGCGAGTGGGCGACGTCGGGCGGGAA
Organism: Amylocystis lapponica; assembly: GCA_022376435.1. NCBI lineage: Eukaryota > Fungi > Basidiomycota > Agaricomycetes > Polyporales > Postiaceae > Amylocystis > Amylocystis lapponica. Next base: position 153,842 of record JABYQE010000015.1, read on the forward strand.
GTCGGACGTGAGGAGGGGGAGGGTGTGCCTGGCAGTGACACCTGTGGGTCGTTGAGCGTACGAAAGAATAGGATGTAGGATCGGACGCACAACATTGACGAACTCTTCGTCTGAATCATCAGCCTGGGGGGTGCTTCGTCCGCTCGGGGAACGGTCTGGCGCAAAGCCAAGTTGCCTGTCCAGAGAATCTAGTGTTTGTGTGCGCAACACGCCTTGTAGCAAGCTCATGATGTAGAATGCTTGTACTGGGATAGGCTACGAGGTGGTGGTGGTGGTGGTGGTGGTACCGGTTGAAGCTGTACTGAGTGACTGAGTCGAGACGGCCCTAGGTGGACGAATCACCTGACCCGGATCCGCTTCCGTCTGACGTCATCAGCCCGCATATGGAAAGTCTCCTTGATCGGTTCCTGACAAAACCCTCAGGTCTCGGCGTAGGTTGGCAGACCGCACATATACGAATTCATGTATACCCTCACGCGCTCTTGATTGAAGGAGGTGAGGGAATTTATTACCCGGGCCTTCAACTGAATATGACATTTGCATTCTGTGGTTGGATTCCCAGTCTGTGCGAACTTCATCCCGGATGGCGGCTTTTCACACCAACAAATGAAATAACCCAAAAAACAGAAGGATGACAATATATCATAGCATGATACACATATTACGAAGGCGGCAGAACATGAAGAACACAACAAATCGACAAATACATGCTGTAAGTGATAGTGGTACAAATGCTTCCGATGACGCGTACTGAGTGGAAGATTAAAGGAGGTATGATAGATGTAATGGAGTATAGACAGAACTCGGTTCAATCCCGACAGGACTAGTCGTAAACCGTGGCCATCTGCGTCGGTTTGAGGCCCTTCTGGCGGAGCAAATTCCGGATGTGGCCCGTATCGGGCTTCATGACCCCGTCTAGAGGTGCGAATCTTCCTTGCTGATCGCCGTCGTAATCAACGATCCATGACGCCTGCGTGTAAGCGTCAGCAAAGCCACAATTTCTGGCAAAACTCGAACGAACTTTCTTAAGCTTCCCCGATGGGGCAAGTTGGTATGGGGCGGGCCGTACAATGATGCCGTAGAACCATGTTGAGCCTGCTCTGACCCATACGGGCTCATCGGGCTATAGAGATAGAAGCGCGTCAGCACCGTGACAAACAACCGAGCGCCGTGGCGAGTGGCACCTACCTCGAACATGTACGACCATGGCTGATCGATATCCTTGGGTTGGCGTTGGCCGGATGTCTCGCTACTACTATCAGAGAATTCCTCGGATAAATCATCGGGCAGGTCGCTCTCGCTCTCGCTGCTCGACATCCAGCCTCGTGTGTAAATCTCCTTCTCCTCCCTTTCAATGCCTATGATGGAATTTCCGGATCTGCGCTGATGCATGTTGTTTCCTGAGGCGGTCCGTTGTTTGTAGTAATGTAGATCGAAATGTGGCGGAGGAGTGGCAACTAGACTTTTGTCAAGTTGCGGATGAAAGAGCGCCCTTTATAGTCTTGTGGCGTGTGGCACTTTGCCAGCCTCGAGGCGCGGGTCCAGTACTTCGTTGTTTTTGTTAGAAGCGTGATCGTCCTAAGCGTGTGGCCGTACTTGGATCGTGCAGATATCCACACAATGGTTCCTGTTCTTGTCCTAGCAAAGGCGGCTATAGCAACGGCCAAATAGACGCTGAAAGTGTAGCGTTCGGCGCCTAGCTTGTCATTGTACGACTCTTGCGGCGGTGCAAGTGGGCAAGGGACGTGGAGTCAACGTCTTTCTTGTACAATAGACTGAACCACGAGAAATATAGCACAAGCAACGTTTCAGTACAGCCCAAGCACGAGAAGCATATTCCAGACAAGTCGCAGCACAGACCGCGTCTGAACTGTGAAATGTGTCGTGTCGTGTCCAAACACAGCTGGACATGTCACCATCGCGTGGGGTCAGTGTAAAACCCCATTGGACTAGGAAAGGATTACCTGTGATATGAACGTATATTTTCTTTGCTTTGAAATGTTCCAAAGTCGATTTGTGCTTCAAGAACGTGTGTCCTCACCTGGAGAACCTAGTGGCGTTCATGCGAGACAATATTTTCTGTCTAATCAGCCTGAGAATGGAAACGGAGGAAAATCACCGCAACCTCGTGGCGCTTTGTTACAGCTTTGGTCTCGTGGGGGCCGCTGGGCCACGCTGAGTGTAAGTTAAAATGCAGCGTTCAGGTGTGGCTGCAAACTGTACTCTCTTACACTCACTCTCTTCAGTTGCTCGTGCGCTTCCTCGCAACATCCGTAGTCTGTGTACCTCAAAGAAACATATCTATATGTAAGTCTTCTAGACCTCCATCGCGAAGAACCACTCACTTCAATATGAGAAGTCATCATCCACTCGACAGGTTCTGAAGTCAAGCAAAATGTCCACGGAACAGAATGAGGTGAGTATAGCAAACACCCCTCGAGTCGAGCTGACCAATAAATGACCACATACAGTCACTCGCCTGGGATATGTTCGCTGCACACACACATCTAAATGAAATGAACAATGCGTCCTGGATGAAAATACACGGTACGACAGTCTTCAAACACCACGATGAACCCGAGCTACCCCAGACAACCTGGGTAGAAGCCGTTTCAGAGCAGGCAAGTCACGGATAAACCCACAACGGACCATATTTGATGTTCGTTCACGCACAGATGGTGTCTCGAACCATTCAGCATCCTGGACAGTACAGATGGCAGACGCCCGGAGGATCGGAAGCTCTGGGCACCGTCGATGACGAGCCCAACACATCGAAACACTATCGTCAAAACCTGCGGTTTGTACCCGGGAACATTTCCTTCCAGACGTACCACGTTGGCGGCCTTCCCCTCGATCACGCGTTTGTAAGCAATTTTATGGACCTCGTTGATCGAGACCAGCCGGCCTTTCCTGCTCTAGGCCGAGACAAATTTGTCTTGCGCGTGAAGGTCTGTAACAAACATTCTCTCTTGTGAAGAGACAACACACTCACAATTGCACGCCAGTGGCCTGGACCTACGGGCAACGGAGTTGGCTATGAGCCCTACAACCACAGCATACGCGCTGTTACCGATAGCGGACAGCCCGTGACCAAGGCCATGCTGGGATTCCAGGTCGCCAAAGCTGTGAAATATTTCATCGATGTAAGCAGCCATACAGTTGTGGAAGGATTGTTGCTGACCTGAAGAGTAGATCAATGAGTTTGTGGCCAGCTATGATGACAATTGGAGAGTGGGGCCAAATCATATCAGATTGGAGCACATTTCGTTGCAAGAGGTGCGCTGGATCGACGGAGGCTTTCTCGAACCTGTACTGTTGGTGAGAAAGTAGACAACGGCTACGAATGTTTTCTGCGGGTGTGGATGGCGTAGACGATCAGAGGCGTGTTTTGTTTTACAAGTGAATTCGACCATTGGCCCCATGGGTGATGTGACCTGCAATGATAAGAGCGAGAGGAATTGACATGCATCTATTAGACATACGGGTAGCTGGGAATATTTGTTGGCATCGAATATGGTCGCGAGCACGCACGGAGACAAGTCGCGTCGGGGAACGCACGTGAATTGACATCTATTTGGCTCGACGATTTCTGGTCCCTCGCGAAGATCTCATTTGAGATCTCCTAGTGCCCGGGCCATCGTCCTCAGTACCTGCCAAGTACTAGTTGGCAGGCAGTAAGTACTTACCAAACTGCATGGCGGTGCGCCCATCTTCCGCTGATGTATAGCCACTCAGACGCGAACAGCATTAGTCTTCGTTCACCCTTTGGGCAGCGCTTAATTGCCTCAACAAGTTTCACAGGTTCATAAGTACTTATGCATCCCGCTATGGACCAGTACCTAGTCCTCGGTTGCACAGCCATATTACAGGCCTAGGTCCGGCGACGCGTTCACGTAGTAACTCAATCCCTTGCCCTTCACTCAGTTTGAAACGGCGAGCTCATTTTTGATGCGTCTAGTGGCTCACAACTGTCAATCAAATGTCATTCTGCTGCAGAAGATCCTGAGGCCGCTGAGAGTGTTCGCCATCACGCTGACAAAGTCATGGGTCGTGCCCTCTTTCGCCATGCGCCGCTGTCGTCCGAGTCAGTGCACCAGACGTGGTGAGCATGTCTCGGTCGTGTCCCTGCCGTAATTCCTGTTGCAGCTGTCCGGACATCTAGTCCGCATGAGAATGAACAATGCTTATAAAATGAGAGCTCGACATCCCCTAGACTGCATAATACGTTCTGCTTTCTCAATTTCACTTCAGACATGCTTGCTTTCCTGTCCTTCGTCTCTCTCGGCCTGACTGCCTCCGCCTCCGCCATCGCCAAACGCGCGGGTGTCTCCTGCGAGACCATTCACACAGGCACTCTCCGTCTCTTCTCCGTGAACCAGACGGACACGACGTTGGACCCCGCAGGCGTGAACGTCTCCTTCGCGTCCACCGGAGCCACGCCTTCCTTCATAATCGCAGGCGGGCCGTCCACGCAGTTCACATTCGAGCAGTGTAAGCTCAGCCCGGTCTCCCAGCCAATACCAAGCTAACTCACGTCCAAAGGCAACAGCTCGTTCATGGGCTACACGCCCTACAATGGTGGACCCATTCTCAACTACGGGCACCTCTCGCCAGTAGGCCAACCTGCGCCGATCGGTGCGCCCAAAGGTGCCGCGGGTTGCCTCACCGTGCCGCTGGGCTCGTCCTCCGGTTCACCCTTCCTCGTCTTCAACGACGCGTGCGAGCAGGCCGACGACGATTCGCAATTGCTGGACTACTGGGTGCGCCCCGCCCCCTCTGGCCGTGCTGTGCAGACTGACTGACGACGCGCACGCAGGGAATGATAAACGACACGACCACCGGGCGCGTGTCCGTCAACTTTGTGGGCTCGACCGAGAACGGCACGACGTACAACAACAACCAGTACACCGCGTGGCTTCTCGAGGTCGACGAGTTCGAAACGGAGCCGGCGATCAAACGTACGCAGGCTGCCCAGCTGATTACTAGGCGGACGTTGTTCGGTACTGATGTTGTGGTCTTGCAGTCGCGGGCTACATTGGGCCGACTCCGATCTCTTACCAACTCCGCTTCGTCGACTAGGCTGAGCGGTCAGAAAATGAAAGTGTTGTCTCGGTTGATGGACTTGACTGCAGGAAACGAGTGAACATTTTGGTATCGGGCTGTTATTCTTCCATGTTGGGTGTATAGGATGGACTTCTATCGTACACGTGTTAATATTCTTGTCATTCATTAGCACATCTGACTGTGGTCTAATATATGCATAGTGCTTGCGTGCTGGTTCGTAATGCCATGAGTGAGTGGTGTGGAGGATGGCGGACGCCACCACGTCCACGGTCCTCCAGCAGTAGACCGGACTGGTTCCCCGGTCTACTGCGGGAGGAGAAGAGAAGAGGAGCCCACTGTAATATTGTCTTTGCTTACGAGAATACACAGTCTCAGAGGGGAAGATATAACCGAAGAGTGCTCTGTGGGGAGTTCCAGGATACTCGTCCTCCGTAATAGAGCCCAGCCAGATACAGTGGTCGTCCTGTGTGTACAGCATGAGCCATCCGCATAACACGACGACCCTCCTCCGCGGTTCATGCTTCAATAGTCTGATTGGTGGCGTACAGAGAGCGATGTGGCGCGAGTCAGTTGGATTCGTTAAATGTCCATACGAACTGTCAACGCATCAATCAGAGTTGAAGTAATCAATATTGAATAAAAGAAAGGAGCGAGTGCGATGGTGAGCAAGAGGAGGAAGACAAGACGCCGTGTCCTTGTACTAGAAGCAAACAACCCGCGCAGTCATGAGGGCACTATGGGCCCACGATCAGCCGCAACGCAATGCGGAAGCGAGCATGCCATCTCGTCACATTCTGCACCCATATCCACAAAGCCAAATTATTCGACTTCGATGCATAACCAGCAATTCACTAGCCAACATGAAGCTTCCCAACCGTGCCACAACGAATCATAGTACCCCAGGCTAAAAAAGGGTAGAAAGGCTCACCCTTAGCCTTTACGGCGCACATGAACGACGCGAGCGTGTCCACCTCAGGAACCGCGTGCTCCCGAAAATGTCGCTGAGCAACCGCAGCGAGCGTTGCACGTACGTCTTCGATGTCGGCCAGCACAGGCAATGTGCTCATGTCTGGACCCTGCTCGTCCTCCACGAGGCGTGCACTGCGGCGCCTGCCCACAGCCTCGCGTCTTGGCCGGTTCGCGGGGGTGATATGATGAGACGGCCCTGGACTCGCAGTTGATGCATGGCGATGCGCATGACTGCGCGGACGCAAAAGAGATGAGGGCGCGGGAGGGTCATCCGCAACAAGCGGGGATGGGTCCACCTCTGGAACAAGGTCAAAATGTACGAGATACCGGTACAGCGCGTCTGTTGGCAAGGTCGCGAAATTGATCTGTGTAATGGGAGCAGAAGATGTCAGCGAGTGGGTTCAATGACGTCCTCATTGCACATCTAAGCGGATCCATTAAAAAGGTATGAGCAATAACGACTGGAGAGTGGAGCACAAGAATGTAGTCGGGACATCACCTCGATGCAATGCCGAGCAACGGAGGCACAACAAATACGATCGATCTAGGCTAGTTCAGCGCCTCATATTTGGGAGAGTTCTGCAGTATTCCGACGATATGCGTAGCATTTCCACCAGGGTAGAGATATCACTGCACCAAGGCAGGAAGGTCACAAAGGTGGCCCCACACGCCTACAGTGGGAGCGGCATTCCGGGCAGGTAAACCCTCTCCAATCTAGCAGCCAGAATCCAACGCGGCACTGCGAGAGCAATAACTCACCCGATAATGGCGTGCATCTCCGTCGACACGCTCTCTCCGTGCGGCACTCGTGACGGCGCTGCCACCTGCGGCTCCGATGCCTGCGGAAACATTGGTCGCGGCCCCTCCGTCAACTCGTTTTCTCTTGACTCTCGGCTCGCCTTCCGCCCGGTCTACGGCCGTCCGCTTTGAACCAGCGCCCACACCCGCGGACGCGGACACGGAGGCGGAGGCATGGTATGCCGCGTCGTCCGCAGTTGCGTTAGGCCTTTTGCGCGAGGCTTGAGTTCGAGACCGGGAGGACGACGATGTTGGCGTGATTGCGGTCGTTGCGACGCCGGTGTGCGTCGAGGGTGGTGCCATGCTGTGGAAGCGGAGGACGGAGGATGCAGCCACTCTTCGAGCCCCGGAGCACGGGCTGCCGAGGATAAGCCGGGCCTGGTGCAGTACCCGGGCGCCGACCAGAATCCTCTGCTCACAAACGGCTCTCCTTCCTGTTCCTTCGCCTTCTTCAACTGTATTCCCTGCGCCAACATGGCAGGCCTGGCCTTGCCGCACATCTCAGGAATGCTATTTCAGGTCGTGGGCAACAGTAGAATGCCCTTGCCAAACATCATTGCCCACCAGTTATACTGTCGACCTAGCCTCGGTCTTTCCGTCAAGGCATCGCGCTAGCTAGCAAGCTGCATTGCCCTAACTGTATCGCGTCCATCATGGAAGAAAAGCGGAGTACGCCTGCCGCAGAATACCCGCTCTCGTCTTCCCCGAGATCGGACACACCTAGCGGTACTCTAGATGACACTGCGCCACCCGATGGCGGTCTGATGGCCTGGGGTTCAGTCATCGGAGGGTAAGCCTTTTGTTTTCCCATGGGATAACACAAGTAATCCAGTGGTGTCCCTTCCCTAGATGGATAGTAACGTTCTGTACATTCGGTTTCGCGAGCTCGTTCGGTGTTTTCCAAGATTACTACGCTACAGTCAGTACATCCAGTTCGTCAGAAATCAGTTGGATAGGCTCTCTTCAGGTGCGTACATGCAAATCAGACAGATGCGTGAGCATGAATCTGACGCAGCCTGAGCCAGCTTTTTTTCCTGTTCGGAGTAGGTCTTCCAGCCGGGCAATTGTATGATCTGGGTTATTTCCATTATACGTCAATATGCGGCACGATACTCTACGTTTTCTGGTGCGTACAGGCAACACGGAGCTCACAGCTGAATCTTACCTGGGCTTTGTAGTATTTTCATGCTGTCCATCGCGGATCCCACCAAATATTACCAACTCATTCTCTCCCAAGGCATCGGGCAGGGTCTCGGAAGCGGATTGCTTCTCGTACCAGCATTGTCCATCCAAGCACAGCACTGGCGCCGTCGGCGCTCCCTTGCCATGGGTATCGCGTTGACCGGTATGCAGGTTTCCCGGTTTTCCTGAAGTGGTGCATCTGCTGACCCCCTTGATGACGCGCAGGCTCTTCAGCTGGAGGAATTGTCTATCCGATTATGTTAAACCAGTTATTCCATAGCCCGGTTGGGTTCGCATGGGGCGTGCGCGCAGCAGGGTTCCTCACCCTCGGGCTCCTGGTCATTGCCAATTGCATTATGACGACGCGTGTGCCTGCCATGACAGCAACCCAGCGAAAAAATAGGCCGCAGCTGAAGCATATCGTCACCGATGGCGCATATATGCTGGCCGTATTTGGGTAAGTAATTCTGCACCGGATAACGAGCGAAGCGCTTACGCTCACGCATCGCAGGTTCTTTCTCGGGCTATGGGGGATGTTTATGCCCTGTAAGTATTCGTCGTATACACTGATTACGTGTGCTGACGTCCCGTACAGATTTCTATCTGCAGCTCTGGACCAGCCTCCATGGACTCTCCAGCACGCTCGCATTCTACACAATTGCTATCCTTAATGCTGCCTCGATTGTCGGGCGGACGCTTCCCAACTTGTTCGCAGACAAAAGTGGACAATATAATTTCCTCTGCCCAATTACTTTCATCTCCGGCGCGCTCATATTCGTGATGCTCGGCGCGACGAACACAGGCGCAGTCATCGTGTTTTCGATCCTGTATGGCGCGTTCTCAGGAGCATGTACGTCTTTAAAATATTCGAACTAATCTTCTCTGCTCTAATAAATTCCCTCGCCAGTCATTGCGCTGTACCCACCAACGCTCGCTTCGATGGCGACAGAATCGAACGAAGTAGGGTACGTGGGCATATATCATTGTCCCTCCGGCTTTCCCCTACTCACAATATGTACCCTTCAGCCTCCGTATCGGCGTGTCCTACTTTCTCACCTCGTTTGCACTCTTGACGGGTACACCGATCGACGGCGCGCTGCTCGGGCCCGAGCTGCGCTGGGACAGGCCCATTATATTCAGTGCAGTGAGTACCCATGTACCATGTATGTGCCGGCATCGCGTGGCTAACGTATGTGCGTAGGTCACGTATATCGCTGGCGCGGCGGTACTCACAGTTGCGCGGTATTGGTACACAAAGAGGAGGGGCACACAACGTATCTGAATATTGCTCGGGGGAACTGTACGACATCATGGGGTTCCGGTGGTGCTCACATACGACATCCATAGACATTGGCATGACTGGCGTGCGGTTGCGGTGGCACTTGGCTACTGTCGCAGGAGACCGTGCGTTGTTTTGTCCCCGCATCATACTGCATATATAATAGACACACCACTTATAACATAGTCGCACTAGTAGATTGACCTGCATGTTTTCTTGACGAGACTCACGATGATAGCACTTCCCTGTGGCCTGAGGCTTCAAAAGACAGCCTGATGCTCCCACTCCATTTAGCATGTGCTCAAGTCGTGCGAGTTACTGTACTGGAGACAACCATACTCTGACACTACCACTACACAAGGGTATCTAATAATACAGCATAAACAAAGGGGGTATTATTTCCGGCAAACGAGCGAGAGTTTCGACCATACTAGTAGCAGCGAGGACGTACGTATGGTGCAGACAATCGGAAACAACGCATGGGATGTCACTTCTCCTTTATTGATACTTCTCTTTGTAGATCCACGCCAGGCCAATGTCGCTCACACCCTGAGCTACCTGGAGCGAACATCAATTGAAAATCAGTATTCTGCGCCATTCTGTGCACAAGCATACCCACCGCTGCGCGATACCACTGCGCGGCCTCCCGCCTGTCTTTCTTGCACCCCTTCCCGTTCGCAAGGCAAAAAGCGAGCTCTTGCTGTGCATCCGGATCCCCTAGGTGCGCGGCGGTCCGGAAATAGCTCTGCCAACCCCAGCGCGAGTCATCATCCAGCCGCGCGAACACCGAATCAAGAGAGACGCACCACCGCCATCTTCTTGTCCTTCTCCACGCCCCACCCGCGATAGAAGCTCTGCCCGACCTCATAAATCGCCAGCACAAGCTCTGACTGTCCGCACGCCCATCAGCGCCTGCCATCTCACCCGGCGACTGCACGCACCTTCACCGCACCAGTGTTCACGCCCTGACGCGTGCGCTCCAGATCATCCACTGCAACCTCCGCCGCGCGGCGAAGCCAGCGGAAGCCCGTGTGTTCGTTCTTCTCACAGCCCCACCCGTGGCGCTGCGCGAGCCCCCACATCAACATCCCCACGCCGCACCCGCCCTGCAGCGTCGCACTCTGCTCGAAGCACGCCGCAGACTCGACGAGCCGGTTCGCCTCGTGGTGTTGGATCCCGAGCTGCAGGTAGTCCTGCGGCGTTGTCGGCGCGCCTGGCGCCGTCGTTGTGGGTGTTGTTGGCGCGGAAGGCGGCTTCGGTGCGGGGACATATGTGGGGCTGAGCGTCGCTGTGGGGGACGGAGGAGGGAAGCCACGGAGCGATGAAGCACCCGGGCTTGAGGCTGTCGGAGAGGGCGCTGCAGCATCGGGCGCGTAGTATGAATAGGCTGAATACAGGCTCGCGGGAGAGGGAGGGCGTGGTGGCCGCGAGGGTACAGAGCTGGACGTCGACGGCGAAGGCGACCCGCCTTGTGCGCGCGCGAAAGCTGCTTGTGAGGGCGGCGCAGACCGCGTGAAGTCAGGCGTGCGTGACGGGGATGCCGGACCGCCGCTTGCGGACGGGCGACCGCCGCCTAGACTCTGTGCAGAGGGCGAACGCGAGGACAGAGCGGACGTGGATGGGTGCTGATGACGCATCAATACCTGCCGTTTGCGTTCCTCGAGCTCCGCACTGTCTATTGCGGGGAGGCCGGGCCTCGAGAAGTTGACAGACCCAGAGGCCTGCACACGCGAGGGCTCCCTCCATACGCGCGGGGGAGACTCCGGGGTGATGTACTCAGAGTTTGGATCTGGTTCAGGCCACGGCGTCACGACGAGGGCGGGGACAGCGTGCGTACCAGCACGGGTCTCCGGAATGGGTGTCCCTGCGTGCGCTGGTTGCGCAGTATCGGTCGAGTTCCATGAGTCGCGATAGTGCTTGGTGATCTCGTCCACGTCGTAGCTGGTGAAGGAGAGGAGAGACTGACCTCGAGCGCCTGCGTTCACGGGCTCACGAAGGCCGCCTACCATCGGAGGCGGCGGCGGGGCGTCGGCGGGCGTGTAAAACGAGTCGTGCGGCGATCCCCAGGAGGCCAGTGAACGGGCGTCGGTGCTCGATTCGTAGTCATCGTGGCGGGATGATGCGAACGTCGTCGTGGACGTGCGGAAGCGTGTATGTAGCAGCGGAGAATCGGGCCCGCGCGAAGTCGAAGGAATAGACGGCGGTGGGGCAAACTCGCCATATGGATTGGGTTTCGACCTGCTACGAGAAGAGGTCTTGCGAACGAGGGTATCGAGTGGTGATGGCTGGCTGACGACGGGCGAGGTGGTGTGACTGGGCCCCATTCAAGGAGTCGGTTGCCGCCCAGCAACGAGCGAGCGCAGGATGATATAATTAATGAAATGTACAGACACGCTCGAGGACAAGTAACCTGGCGCAAGTAAGAGCTCAAGAGACAAGAAGATAGGCGGAGAGGCATATGCCCCAGAGAGCTCATATGCATATGCTTGGTCCGCGGCAGAAGGTCAAGCACTTCCGGCTGTCACGAAAGTATGCACTTGGCCTAGGCGGCCATTCCCCGCCGAGGAGACTTGGCGCAGCAGTTCCCGTTTCTCAGCTCACTCAGGACCACTCAGCTGCCGCGATATCGTGTCAATTATACCGAGCGCATGTATGATATCCCAAGGTGCTACGGATACTTTTTCGCATGCTTCAACTCGGCATACGGGTCCTCCTTGGGTTGTCTCCCAAATTTCGGTTCCTCCGTCTCTACAGTCCGACGATCAGTAAATTTCCGACGGCAAGGGCGTTGAACTCACTGAGCACATCGCGGTATATCTGCGATACCGTCTCGTTCCACACTTCTCTCCACATATGGGCACCACCACCCTTGCTCCCATCAAGCTCATACCGCTCTGCAAAAGTTCGGAAGTCGAACCCAAGCCTCTCTGCGTCAGAGATGACGGGCACCGAAATAGGCTCGGTAGATGAGGCCTGAGGCAGCAGCAGAATCACGTAACGATGGTACGGTGTCCCGCGCTGCGGATGCGGGGGAATGTACCGCGTGTGAGAGGTGGCTAACGGGATAGGAGAGGGAGAGAAAGCAGAGAGTGCTAGATTGGGTCTACGAGATGTGATGTCAACAGCAGTGCATGAAGGACTGTTATGACAACTCACTGCAACCAGTGCAGGTATGTCTGATAGGAGTGTGTCTCCGGCTTTGGCACGTCTACAGACAGCGTGAGCAGGACAGAGGATTAAGGTTGCTTGAAAATCACTCACCAAGGTCGACCATCAATAAAGTATAGAGGCGAGTGTCTGTATGAAACACTGTAGTATATAGCACCGGCGGTCTCCACGTCTGACGGCGATGAGCTTTGGCAGTCACTGATGCAATCTAGTGATCACATACCTGCTCAGGCAGTAAGAAAATACCAGGCTCAACCTTCTTGTAACGACGTTTCGTACGTGCACGGAGAACGGGGTCCTCCGGGGGAGATTCTGGGAAGTTGAGACGAAGATCGAAGGATGGATGGAGTGATGGCAGCAGGTCCGGAACGACGTTCATTTGGTGAATACGTTCCATCTAGCATGCGCAAACCCGTGTTATGTTGTGACCTCTCAATGATGATCACAGGACATACCAGCAAATCCAACGCGCCCTCCTCTCGCCACCGTTTCTCGATTAGATGCCTGTAAACAAGTTCCTTCATGTCGCCTGACCACTTCGTCAGCGAACTTCAATACTCCCTCTGCTATGCCACTCACCCATCCCATTCGCCGCCTTCCAGCGGACCTCGGGCAGATTGATTTGACTCTGAATCTCCAAAATAGCCGCCTTCTCCGTGAGCTCTTCCACCTTCTGCGTGTCCCTCTCGCCTTCGGGCGCGCTCATCGCCACCTTCAACTCTTTCTGAAGTGCCTTCAGCTCGTCCTTGATCTGTGCCGCATCCTCTCGGACGTACGCCAGGGCAAGGTCATACACGGGCAGCACCCCACGCGCGATGGGTCTATTCCACTCCTTCGGGTGGTCCAACGAAATGCGCGGGCGACGTGTCGGCCCCGTCCAGACTTTCGGTTTTTCCTTCTGTGCACCTGCGTCCTCTGAAGCGGCAGAGGCATCTGGCGTCTTGGCCTTGCTAGCAGTAGGCGTGGGTGTCACCTTCTGTGCAGTCACTTTTGGTGGTGACGGAGGTGGTGGGGTCACCGCGTCCGCTGTAGAGGAGGCCGCCTGAAGAGAGGCATTGCCGCGGGCCCCAGAAAGGCTGGCATATGCCCGGGGCAGTCTGCGAAGTGTTAGCATGACCAGAGCGCGTCGACAGCGCAAGACTCGACGCGACCCGCGCAGAAATTCACGATCCTGTGGGCTTACATAAGCCTCAGAGTGGGCGCCAAACAGATGGGCGCTACCTCTGAATCGAGGAAAGCGAAAGAATCCGACATATGCATGGACTGTCAAGACCTCTCGTGATGATTCGTAACTAATCGTATATAATAATACAGCGGTGCGAGCAAAACATATGAGTAATATAGCATAACGGGATCTGCGTCAGCCTGAGGGTTCCAGCTGGAATACAAGGGTTTAAACGGGGAGAACGAGAACAGAAACGATCTGAACTGTGTACTTGGCAAACGTCTAGTAGTCCTCGAAGTCGGAACCCGCGTCGTCTCCCACCGGGGCCTCAGAGTCAGACAACACCTCCACGTACTTCTTCGTGCCGCCCCTCGCCGCGCGCCTTGGTGCCTCAGTCCGCACAGGCGGTGCTATGACGACGTCTTCCATCAACTCGACGTCGTCGTCACTGTCCACGATCTTCGGGGGAGCTTTCTTAGCAGGTGCCTTCCCCTTGGCAGCAGTCCCTGATGTCTTCCGCGCCGTCTGCTTAGTACGCGGGGCAGGAGGTTCGTCGTCCAAGGTCGCGTCCTCGTCATCGATCTCGACCACCTTTGCAGGCGCTTTCTTAGCGGGTGCAGCTTTCGACGACGGCTTGCGAGCGACTGGCTTCTTAGCCGCTGCAGGCATCTTGTCAAAGAAATCCGTGACAGAGGCTTGTGATGTATCAGTATTCCTCTTCTTGGCAGGCCTGAGCTCCAATTCATCATCAGTGCCGTCTTCCTCCTCGATAGTAAGGCTAGGTTGACCATGGGTCAGGCTACATTGACAATCGAGAGGTCGTGTACGTACCTCTTCCGCTTGGCCGTGGCAACGGCCTTGCCCTTGCCTTTGTCCTTCGGTGCCGGGATGACCTCCAAATCAGAATCTGACTCCTGCTTCGCCGTCACTCTCTTCCGTGGCGGCGGCGGGACAGGATCATCATCGTCAACCAACTCGACGTCCGACTCGGGCTCCGCCTTTGCGGTAGGCTTCTTCACGGGTTTTCTCTTTGCAGGGGGAGACGCATCGTCATCGTCATCCAGACTTTCTTTGAGCTAGACGACGCCACCGCGGCGGGTTTGGCTTTCGACTCGGGTGCCTTCTTCTTGGCACCAGCCTTGGTCGGCTTGAAGTCATCGTCGGAGTCATCATCACCCTTCTTCTTCGTAGGCCCCAGCAACGCTTTGAGCGTGGCCTGCTTGCGCTTGCCCTTCTTGGTCGTCGCGGGTTCGGCCGACGTAACTTTGCCATTCCATCGGTCACAGGTTCCCTAGACGGCGCCGTAAGCAATATGCGTTACGTTCGCAGCAACTGCAACTTACTCTCCACTCCTCAAGGAAGCGATCGAGGTCGGTCTGCCAAATCTGGTTTGGGGTCAGTTCGAGGAGGGTAAGGAGCTCGGCCTCTTTGCCCTTTGCTTGCTGCAGCAGCTTCTCGATCTATTGAGGGAAACAGGAGTTAGACACTGGTGATGCAACGGACCGCGCGCTGCTCGCCTTCTCGTAAGTCAAGCTGTGGATGGCCATGCCCAGCAGGTAATCAAATCCGTCGAGTTGTTTGGACCGTCCTCGTCATCGTCCCCGTCCGGGAGAACATCCTCTGTCTCTCCAGCAGCCTTGGCCTTCTTGATCTTCGGGAAGGACGGAAGCCCTTCTTGCGCAACTCAGCGACGATGTCCAGCTTCTTGCGTCTGGATACAGTGAGTTCCCCTTCCACGATCATCTTCACGAATCGCGCCTGGTTGTTTAGCCTCTCCAACTGCGTCTGAAGCTCGTTAGCGAGATAGTCCTGCCAGTCGGTAGCTCAAAATGAGAAACGCCTGCAAGGAGACTGGTGAACATGCACGGACCTTGCGCTTCTGATAGTAAGCGAGACGTTTGGGGTAGAACTCCTCGACTATTTCCTCGGGAGAGGCGTACTTCTTGATCTTGCCGTCAAAGTCGAAGCACATCATGTTGCTCGTGTTGATCTTGGTGGTGAGCTTAAAGAACTCAAGGAGCCCCTGCGCCTCGGCCTTCTTAACGTCCTCCGCATTCATGGTGACCACGAAGTGTACGTTCATGTTGTTGTGGTATTCCTTGTAGTCCTATATCCAGGTCGTCAGCATATGCCACCCATCCGTCCGTTTTCCAGATATACATGCCTTCACGACGCCGTCGCCCTTCTCGCCGCACATCGCCTCGAGCTCCGCCTTGTAGTTCTGCGTCCACTTATGAATCGGAAGCTCTGTGATCTCGATCGTTGTGTCGTCTAGCTTCGTGGCGACGCCGCACACGTCGTATTTATGCTCGCCCATCTTCTTGATCGTTCCGGTGAACCCGCGCCACCATGGCATCATCGGTACTTGCTCCTCGCCATTCATCAACCGCCGTATATTGGCTACGATCTCCTCGGGGTTGTACGCAGGAATGCTCGTACTCCAACCTAGAGCAAGCCATCGTTAGTACGTAATCAACGAGGAAGTACTCAGTAAACTTGCCTGTGCCGATGCCGTCAGCACCGTTGATCAAGACCATGGGGACCACCGGGAGATACCACTCGGGCTCGACGGTTTTCCCGTCGTCCTCGTTGTACTTCAACAGTGGATCGTCTGCAGGGTGGTAGATCGTGCGTGTAACCGGCGCGGGCTCGGTGAAAATGTACCTCGCCGCGGCGTGGTCCTTACCACCTTGGTCGCGAGTACCGAACTGACCATTCGGCATCAGTAAGTTCAGGTTGTTCCCGCCGACGAAATCCTGCGCGAGATTGATGATGGTCGCCATTAAGCTCGCCTCGCCGTGGTGGTACTCGGAGTGCTCGGACACGTAACCGACCAGTTGCGCGACCTGAGCAACAGTGCAGTCAGCGACATAGCTTGTGAAGGAGGTGATATGAGTCCTACCTTGATTTCCGACGCAAGCTTTCGCCGGAAACACGACCAGATCACCTTCCTCTGGACGGGCTTCAAGCCATCCGCGACAGACGGGATCGAACGGATGTTGTCTGCCATCGAGAACAGGATGAGTTCGCGATTTATGAAGTCTGAATACGCGATTCTCGAGGCTGTGTGATCCAAGTAGGTGCCGGGCTACACAATGCCAAGTCAAATCCAACGATGCTGCACGTGAAAGCTACAATAAAACCATACCTTAAATTGACGCAACCATTCCTTGCGGTCGTCCGCTCTCTTCTTGCTAAATGCCAGCTCTATCAACTCTCGGTCGCCCTCCTTTGTGGTCGAGAATGGTATCATGTGCTTGCGCATTTCCCTGAAGTAAGCCCGACCGTCTTCATCGGTACTCGTCCCAAGACCCTACACACAAACATGAGCGATTCTCCGCAAATATTCTTGCACAGCCAAAACACCGACCTTGTAGTACTTGGGCGTCCACTTATGGGAGTCTGGTGTTTCCTCCATGAACTTCTCGAATTCTGGTATAGTGTAGAAGTCGATTTTCTGGTTCCCCTTCTTGACCTGTATGCGGTATCAGTACCACGCAGACGCTGTAACATTGCACTTACCCTGACGATTGGCGTGACAAATTCCACCAAGAACTCCGGAAGCTTAAGCAACGAGGGGTAGAAGTGGTCCAAGTAGTTGATGAGCAGCCCCTTGATATGCGAGCCATCGTGATCCTACACCATACCGAGTGAGCCGAACCAATTCCACAAGAAGGATATATGCGCCGACCTGATCCGTCATGAGCATAAGGCGTCCGTAGCGGAGTGAGCTGACATTATTGTACTCCTTGTTGTGCTGCAGGCCCATAATCTTCTTCAAGCTCTGGATCTCCTCATTCTTCATTATCTGCTCGTGCTTCGCATCGCGCACGTTCAATAACTTTCCACGCAGCGGGAAGACGCCGTAGTTGTCGCGCCCAACAATGCTCAGACCTGCGACGGCAAGCGATTTGGCCGAGTCACCCTCGGTCAATATGAGCGTGCAATCGGCTGCCTTCTTCGTGCCTGCGTTGTTCGCGTCCGAGAGCTTCGGCAAGCCGGTCAACCTGTGTAGCTTCAGCACAGTGATACACCCATACTGGACCAGAGTAACCTACCTATTCCGTCGGTTGCCGTCCGTCTTTTTCATCTGCTGGTCAGCCTTGAACCGTGCCCAGTTCAGGACGTGATCCACCAGCGGTGACTTCCCCACTGAGAAACGCAAGGATAAACATCATTAAGACAGCAACGAAACGTAATTCTAACCTTTCTTCAAGAAATCCTCCGACAGCGTAGGCTTCGTCCCGAACTTACTCGCGGGCAGCGTAAGCGTCTCCTTGGTCTGGCTGTCGAACGTCGGGTTCTCGATGAGAGCGTTCACGAAAATCCATATGTGGTTCTTGACCGCGGCCGGCTTAACCGTGGCCGCCTTGTTCTTCTTCGTAATCGACGTGATGAGATGTTTAGCAATCTGGTCCGCGATGTACATGACGTGCGTCCCGCCCTTGATTGTCGATATGGAGTTCGCGAACGACACCTGCTGGAACGAGCCCTCCGACAGAGCGAACGCGACCTCCCAGCGCGGCCCGATCTTCTCATAGATGACGGTCTGCTTCGTCTGCGCCGCGCCGCCCGACGCACCCGCCGCCTGCTCCGCCGCCGAGGTGAGGTAGAGCTCGACATACTGCTTGAAGTTCTTGATTTTCAATCGTTCGTCATTGAGGAACACCTTCACGTCCTTGACCGTTCCCGCAAGATCGTGCACGCGCTTCTTGAGCAGCGCGACGGTGTCCGCGTCGATCGAGTCCATTCCGAAACGCTTGAGGTCTGGGCGGAACGTCACGCGCGTGTACTCCTCGCCGCGCCCGTTCTTCGTAATTTTCGCCTTGCCCATCTTGCTCATGTTCTCCGTCCACGTCTGGCTGTATTTCTGGCTCGAGTTCTTGTCCGCGGTTTCCACGGTGAATTCGGTCGAGTAAATATTAGCGAGCTTCGCGCCGTACCCATTGCGGCCTCCGGTCAGCTTCTTCTCGTCGTCATCGTAGTTGGAGGAAGATAGCAAGTGGCCGAAAATGAGCTCGGGGATATAAATCTTCTCCTTTGAGTGAATCTCGATAGGGATCCCGCGTCCATTGTTGTAGACTGAAATCAGGTTGTTCTCTGCATCGATGGTGACCTTGATGGTGTCCATGCTGGCATCATTAATCTATGCGAAAGTCAGTGAAGAGCATATATGCACATGGCAATGGAATATAGAGGATAATTATACGCAGGAAGTCGTAGGAACGGAGTGATCCCTCCTAACTAAGTGCATGTATTCAAGTGGCACGACAATCTACCACTGCACTTGCGCCGAATCGGTTGCCAACCAGGTGGCGGCATCCAAAAAGTCCCCAGAGGGGTTTCTGAACAGAACAGTGGCAGCGGAGGAGCACATACCTTGTTGTCGGCAGCATTGACGAGGATTTCGTCGACAATCTTGAAGAAGCCAGGGACGTACTTGATGTCGCCATGCACCATGAGCTTCCTCTCAGAGTCCCATGTCCACATGGGCTGCGTGATCGTCTCCACGCTGCCAATGTATGAATCCGGTCGTTTCAGGATGTGTTCGAGTTGGGAGAGCTGCGTGGCTGCGTGAGTGTCCGCGCGCATGACGACGCGTCAAAGTCTGCCATACCTTTGTGTATGTCTCGGAGGCAGTCTTCTTCTTGCCATTGGCAGGTGCAGGAGCACTGTGGCCTGCCTCGTTTGCATCACCATCGTCGCCATCTTCGTCTGAATCCTCTTTCTCGTTGTTGTCCACAAGGACCTTCTTCTTGGGCGCAGCCTTGGATTTGGCTGGAGCCTTTGCGGATTTGGGCGCGGCCTTCGATCTCGGGGCAGCCTTGGTAGCTTTCTTCGGGGCAGGCGCGTAGTCTTCTGACTCGGAACCGGAGGCGGAGACGCCGTCGAGGTCGAAGTTCTCCCCCGAGGAGCTCATCGTAGTCGAGGTGTGAGTGTGCAAAGTAGAATAGTAAGGCCTAGCTGGAGGAGTTTGAGGAGGGGATGTCTTGGGCGCGAAGGTCGTCGTGGGTGTCGTGGTCCAAGTTGAACCCAACAGCAAACACGATCCGCGTGACTACACCGCCATTCCAAGGGGGACCAAATTGGTCAACGATTTGGTACCAAGGACCAATCGATCAATTTGACCAATTCCACCCTAACCTCAAGTGCCCGACTGAACGGCTGTAAAGGTCTGAGGACCCATGTGACTTAAACCTCAGCCAGGCAAAACCCTGGGTACCTAATTTGGCCACGGCGGTGACCCTGGGCCGTTTTCCGGCCCGCCTACGGCGGGCAAAACCCTTGGAATGACCAATTTCTCCCGCGTGACTACACCGCCATCCAAGGGGGACCAATGTCAACGATTGGTACCAAGGACCAATCGATCAATTTGACCAATTCCACCCTAACCTCAAGTGCCCGACTGAACGGCTTGTAAAGGTCTGAACCCATGTGACTTAACCTCAGCCAGCAAAAACCCTGGTACCTAATTGGCCACGGCGGTGGACCCTGGCCGTTTCCGGCCCGCCTACGGCGGGCAAAACCCTTGAATGACCAATTTCTCATCCGCGTCGCCAAGTCGCGTCCGACACGTGACTCCGTGCCACGTGCGATTTGGTGTGGCCGAATATTATTCGACTGCGACTCCGAGTGTGAGGACCACAGAAATGGGCGAGACAATTCCTCGGGCCAAGGAACATCAGCTTCAGAGCGAGACCAGTTGTTGAGGCAGAGACCGTCACCCGAAGAACGTAACACGGGCAAGAAATATGTCAGGCTCTCGGCAAGTGTGCGGATCTAACCGATCTCGACACCCTTCAATATTTTCTAATCCACACGCTGTACACCATGAAACTACATTTCTCATACACACCGTGGTCTGATCTACGGTTTTGCCTTGATGTTGCTCACAATGAGGCTCTGTGGCATCGTTATCAATACAACAGCCCCGCCAGAATATCGCGTTCGACGAACCTTGTACGCCTGTACATCTCCCCTGAACTTCGTTGCATGCCCATCCGCGCACACCCATAGCTGTACGTGCAGAGTTAAATAGCCAACTGGCACGTCATCGATGAGATACTCACCTCCTTCGCGACTGTCGTGATGAAGCGTTCGTCGTGAGAGATGAGGATCACTCCTCCGTTCCATGCGCTCAACGCAGCCATGAGTGCATCAAGACCCTATGAATACCACCAGTAAGCACAGAAGGATGGTAATCGGACCTCTCATGGACACATACCTCGATATCCAGGTGGTTAGTCGGCTGAAAGACGCTTTTGAATGAGTCCCAGGACACCCAGCATGACTAAGGCTAACCCACCTCATCCAACAGAAGCACATGCGGCCTTAACAACGACAGCACAGCGAACGCAACGCGCGACTTCTGCCCCCCACTCAGGGTCCCAATCAGCTGCAAGCTGTCCTGAAGATAAGTGCTGGGAACCCAGCAGCCGGAGAGGACTCACCCAGTCATGCCGCTGATCTGGAAGTTCCCCAGATGTGCACGATACTCCTGCTCCGTCTTCCCCGGGAACTTGGAGGCAAGGAACTGCACCGGCGTCATCGTCGGTGTCAGCGTGTCGACATGGTGCTGCGCGAAGTACCCACTGTGAAACCAACAATGAGACCGACGGAACGGAACACGATGCAAGCCCACGCACATCCTAAGCCGTCCGTTCTGACTGACATGCCCCGCAAAGGGCTTCAGCTCCCCCGTGAGCAATTTGATCCTGTCAGGACATTAGCACCCGCAAAGAGGCTGGGCAATTGTACGCACAAAGTGGACTTGCCCGCGCCGTTCGGGCCCACGATGGCGATGCGCGAGTCGAGCCCGACGTCTATGTTCACGCCCTGGAGGATGATATGCTCGGGCGTATACCCGAACGTGACCTCGTTCAGCTGCAGCACCGGCGGCGATATTTTCTCCGACTCTGAGAACTTGAACGTCTCTGTCTCGTCCACCTCTGGCGGCTGTAGATCTGGAAGCTGCGCGACACCAGTGTCTAAGTCAGCATCGTAGTGCAAGATGCAAAAGACGAACACACCTTCTCGAGGATCTTGATCTTCGACTGCGCCTGCGCGGCGCGGTTTGCGTTGTATCGCCACCGGTCAATGAACGCCTGCAGATGCTTGCGGTAATCCATCTGCGTGTCATATTCTTTCCGAAGATTGCGATCCCGCTCGGACTTTGTTGAGTAGAACTGTGTGAAGTTCCTGAAAGACAATAGATCAGCGCGCGTTGAGCTTCTGGGAGGGATAACTGACCCTTTGTAGTAGTCAAGACGTCCAGAATGTTGGTGAATAATATCAGTCGCTACAGCATCTCTGTGCGGGAACTAAGCATCAGAGAGCGACCGGAGTGACCGAAACTTACAGGAATGCGCGATCGTGAGATCTGTGTACAGGATTGAAATTGTGAGACCAAGCAGGATTTACGAGGTACTAGGCACGCACACCACGAGAAGCGTACCAGACCATGTTTGCAAGTAGTCTTCGAGCCATGCAAGAGCATTCAAATCGACTGCATACACTTTGAGCACGAGACACAAAAGGTTATCATGAACACTGACTGTGATTTGAGGGTTCATCGAGCAGTAGTAGCGCAGGCTAATCAGGCAAAGTCAGACCACACATGATGAAGTCCACACAAAACCCTCACCTTGACGAAGAGTGCCCTGGCAAGCGCAAGTCGCATCCTCCACCCACCACTGAACGACTTCGTTGGCCTGCTCTGGTCCGCCTCGCTAAATCCAAGACCTGAACTAGGTTTCAGAATCCATCTCAACGAGAAGGCCTTCGAATGTCTCACCAGCAAGCAGTGCTGCCGCCCTTGCCGGCCCGCTCTCCGCCTCCATCTCCGCCAACCGCGCATGCACCTCCGCAAGGCGCGTCTGTGCCTCCTCCCGTGCGTCCTCGAAGCGCTTATCATCGCCCTCACCATCGAGCTCCGCAAGTCGTGCATTTAGCGTCGCCTCCTCGCGCAGCAACACATCGCGCCATACATCCGCCTTCAACACCGAATCGAGCGCGGTTGTATCGTCGCCGACAATCTGCACAAATCGTCCACGCTCAGCATGAACTTTTGAAGTGCGCAGCGAAGAGAGAGATATACCTCCTGCTCTACAAACAGAATCGTGATATGTGGCGGGATTGGCACATCGCGCATCGCGATGTGCCGTAGCAGCGTGGACTTTCCGACACCGTTGCGACCGATGATACCGTACCGGCGCCCATGTGCGAGCGTGAGCGACGCGCCAGAACTAGACCATACGAAAGTGAGGAGCAATGACTTTCCGGACGTAAGGTGAAGACATACAGGATCCGGTTGGAGCCAAAGTTGACGTCAATGGACGGCAGGTGGATGTCCTTGGACTTGTTTTTAGATGCAGATGCCGCATCCAGGGGGTTAATCTTCATGAACAGCTCTTCATAGTCTTGCTACAGAGTCGAACTGGATAAGATACGGTTGCTGTGCAATCCAATACGACGCGTACCTGTTTCCTGTGCTGGTCCAGGAGCTTGGAGCCCTCGTACAAATTGCGTTTCGAACGTTTCTCAATTTTGGCCTTCAGCTTTGCTTCCTGCTTCTCTAGCTTCTTCACATCTACACGCGAGGCCCTTGTCCAGGGTCGCATCACAAAAGACTTGACATGTATTCAATGAGCTCACTCACTTTCCCTTGTTGATACTCTCGAGGTCTACGCTCTCCGAGAACGCAATCGTGTTGCTCATCACAGCCGTCTTGCTCATGTCCATGACCTTGTCGAGCCGTACCAAGCCCGACGTCTTCCCCGCCCTGTTCTGCTCGTCTCTCTTCCTGAGCGGCTCCGCGAGCAGCTGGCCGAGTGTGCCCATTACCTTGTCAAGCTGCACGTCCCGGCTCTTGCGCGAGGGGAATGGCACAGCGGAGGCCAGGATTGTGCGGGTAACCTGAAGGACATCTTCATCCTCTGCTGCATCGTCGAGGTCGAGGAGGTAGCCGGAGAGGTATTGGACGATGATTTCCTCTGTCCCCGGGATCGTTGTGCGGATTTCCTCGGCAATATCCTCGGATGACACACTCATGTTCGTAGTACCTGCTGCTCGTCGTTACAGAGATGACCGCTAAGAAGATATTGAGTGCAGAGTACGCAGACTCTTCAAATTCCGAGGCCGCGGAGACAGCAATCACGTGGAGTCTCAGATCGGGAGATCCAATCTCAACATGAATACCAAGTCATGATTTACACCAAAACTACTTTCCTCACCCGCATTACCGTGACTGTCCTAACAATCTCATAGGTTTTCAATGGCCTTGTAACGTATAAATGCAATGATGCTAGGAAAAAGAACAACGGACGAGTGTGCTGTGTGCGAGTGATCGCACGAACCCCACTTTAGGGTTGGAATCCCGTCGGCAACCAGGGGGGCAATTCAGATCAATCTACTTACTTGGAGGACCTGGCGACTTGGTAGTAACGGGGAACCTGCTTTGGGAGAATGAAGAGGAGAGGGCAGTTGTAGCGAACTACGAGAGTACGCTGCATTTGCCATTCGCCCGGAGACAACGCGGAGAATGGCTTAAATTAAGATGGACGACATAGCGCCAGGAACCGCAGAGGTGATGTGCCTGGTGCCCTCCTTCCCGCTGGGTACACCAGCCTCTTCTTTCCCTCCCATCCTTTCTCTCCGCGATAACCTTCAAGTTCCACTACCACGCTGTAGCTGTCCTGGTCCTCTCGCCTCTGTGGCATGCCGCTGCGTCCCTCATCTTCGGCGGGGCCGTCAACCCCGTCGGACAGGCCCTCGAGTGCCCGGCCAACAACCGCTGCTTATCTGGGCCACGATCCTCAGTACACATACTCTCAGGAGTACACTATCGACGAGGATGAGGACGAAGAGTCCGAGGCCGAGGACGTCTTTGCGTTTGGGCCCCCTTCTACTGCCGATCAGCAGTTTGAAGCAGAGCAGCGGTTGCAGAACTCGCTCAACCATTCCGCAACATCAGGCACTATATCTTCGCTACGATATTCATCTTTACCTTCTCCAATTTCGATCCCTCCCCCCACGTTCGACCAATATGGCCGAGGACGCGTCGGTTCAATGCCTGGTCCATCAACGCTGCAACCCCGACATCCTTATCCTTATCCTCTCAGCCCGCCTGCCGAGTCGCCTCCTTCTACCGATTCTCAATCCCATGATGGTGACCCATTCCGACTACGTCGTCTCACGCAGATCCCCGCTAGCGTTCCCCACAGCAGTGGTGCAGGTACTGGCAGGCTCTCCGGCGTTAGCTCTGCCCTCGATTCAAGAGAAGTTCATGTCTCGCTTCCAGCTGCGAATGGTTCTAAACATACACCGCACCGAACATCCTCAAAAAAGAGAGCGCCGGAACCTCCATCGACCCCTGGTTCTCTCAGCTTCAACAGTATGATGGACATTGACAGTGAGGATGCCTCCATCAAGTAAGTGTAGCTTGGGTTTGAGATCCCGCATGCATGCCGCTGACATTTATCACGCGTCCGTGTAGAATGGAAGTTGATCTGGATGAATTGGAGGAGGAGGACAGCCCGTATCCAGAAGTACGCGCCTCTGTCTCAAATATCGACGATCCCGATATGCCGGCCTTGACGTTACGAATGTGGTTCTTGGGGTTGCTGCTTCTTTCTGTCGGAGGGTACGCCCTTCAACGTGCTCATTCTCAACTCTCTATCCTTACCAGTATTGTAGGTCCGCAAATTTGTTCTTCTTCATGCGGCAACCTGCGCCGACAATAACGCCATCTCTTGTTCTTCTCATTTCCCATCCACTTGGCAAATTCTTGGCTTACGCCCTCCCTATTACAACCTACCAACTACCTCGCCTTCTCGGTGGTACTGAGTTCTCGCTCAATCCTGGGCCGTGGAATATCAAGGAACACGCGTTGATTTACATGATGGCGAACGTCGCACTGGGCACGCCTTACGCGATTCAGGCAACCATTACTGCCAATGCTGATTACTCCTACAAGCTGGGATACTGGTTCAACGTCGTGTTGGTACTCTCGACGCAGCTCACTGGTTTTGGACTTGCGGGGCTTTGCAGGCGATTTTTGGTTTGGCCTGCGAGCATGATCTGGCCCCAAAATCTGGTCACTTGCACCTTCATGAATACACTGCACGCCGAAGAAGACGCCGACCGTGGAGGTATTTCGAGGTATAAGTACTTCACCTACGTCGGTGCTGGGGCGTTCGTCTTCTTCTGGCTCCCAGGTCCGTGCTCGTATTTTGTGTGAACGTTTCCCCCCCTAACATCACCTTGAAGGCTACTTATTTACGGCGCTTTCGGCTTTCTCATGGGTGTGCTGGATTGTTCCCAACAACGTCGTCGTCAATCAACTCTTTGGGGTAACATCTGGATTGGGACTCAGTTTCGTCACGTTCGATTGGACAGAAATTAGCTGGCTGGGTAGCCCTCTCATGACACCATGGTGGGCACAGGTTCAACTCTTCGGTGGATTTGTCCTGTTCTACTGGATCATTGGACCCGTCCTCTACTACACAAATGTCAGTGATTTCCTGCGCCTTTCCGCCCAATAATTCTGATTGCATATCCTATGGTAG
Source organism: Amylocystis lapponica (assembly GCA_022376435.1). Taxonomy (NCBI): domain Eukaryota; kingdom Fungi; phylum Basidiomycota; class Agaricomycetes; order Polyporales; family Postiaceae; genus Amylocystis; species Amylocystis lapponica. The sequence goes on from JABYQE010000015.1 coordinate 180,033, forward strand.
GTGTGGAACTTGGCGTACTTCCCGATGTTAACCCAGTCGTTGTTCGACCGACATGGCAAACAATACAACATTTCGCGGGTGGTCGACGAAGAGCATAGATTCGATCAGGTGGCATATGACTCGTACTCGCCATTGTTCATGCCCCTATCCTACGCTATGTCTTACCTCATCACATTTGCGCTCTCGTCGTGCGTATTCGTGCATACACTACTGTACCACGGCAACACGCTCCTCATGGGCCTCAAGCACAAAGTCGTTGAGAAGGACGACATCCACGCGAAGCTGATGCGTGCGTACCCCGAGGTCCCGGACTGGTGGTATGGTACGGTCTTCGCAGTGTGCTTCTCGCTCGCGATCGTTGCGAATGAAGTGCGTTCTCTACCAGCTTCGGAGGTCAGTCTCTGACGAGCATGCTTCAATGTGTAGGTATGGCATACAGGTGTTCCCGTGTGGAGTCTCCTACTTGCGGTATTACTGCCCGTCGCATACATCGTGCCGTCAGGGTTCTTATTCGCTATGGCGGGCCAAGGGGTAGGCTGCACTGATAATTTTCACCTGCATGGATATTAATATCGGTTTCGTCAGATATCGATGAATTTGCTTGCTCAAATTGTGCCGGGGATGCTCCTGCCTGGTCAGCCCGTTGCGAACATGGTGAGCTTCAGTCTGACCCTCAGCTCGGTCGGGACTTACGCATAATGTTTCCCTAGATGTTTAAAGCCTTCTCGTTGCAATCGTTATCGGAGGGTTCCCGTTTTGTACAAGATCTCAAGCTCGCACACTATGTCAAGGTCCCCCCACGAGCGGCCTTCATTGGTAAGTGTCTGAAATCGTTATCGGTCACAATATCTGTTGACAGTCAAGCAGCGCAACTAGTGGCGACGCTGGTGGTACCGTTCATCCAACTGGGCGTACAGCAGTGGATGTTCCACGCTATCCCAGACATCTGTACACCAGGTCAGAAGGATCTGTTGACGTGTCCGTACAGCAACGTATTCTACTCGGCTTCCGTCCTCTGGTATGTCACGACCTCATCAACGCATGTATTTCATCTGACAGTCAGCACCGAAGGGGCCTCATTGGGCCAGCTCGACAGTTCGGGATAAACTCAATATATCACCCGCAGCTATATGCTATCATAGTTGGCGCATTCCTCCCCATTCCGCTGTGGCTGTGGCAGCGACGGTTCCCCAATTCGTGGAACAGGTTCATCAACGCCCCCCTTATCCTGACGTCTGTCTTGGCCATCCCGCCCGCAACGGGTATGAATTACTCGTCGTGGTTCGTCTTCGGGTTCATCTTCCAGTATCTCATTCGACGGCGGAACTTTACCTGGTGGAGCAAGTTCAACTATGTGACGAGTGCCGCGTTGGATACAGGTAAGAGTGGCCTGTGGTCCGAAACAATCGATCGACTGACTGTTTGCTGTGCCTTTGCATAACAGGGACTGTCATCTCGGTTCTTTTCATTTTCTTTACACTAGGGGTGAGTAAATTTGGATGTGCAGCTCCTCACGTCGACTGAACTTCTGTGCGCAGATCCCCAAAAACGGTATCAACCTCCGATGGTGGGGGAATACTGTGTGGGAAAATAGTACGTCGTGATGCCCTCGTGCCAAGGAGCAGCGCTGACCTGTTCGCTTTTGTGCATTCAACAGCTGCAGACTATCTGAACCTACCGTTGCGGAGAGCACCGCCTGGCGGCATACCTTAGACCTATCACAGCGCGCATTCCTGTGTCTTGTACATCCACTATTACAATCGCTTGCATTACTCCATCCTTTTTATTATACTGATCGTACTACAGCTAGAGCTCTGCCTGGCGGATAGTATTGGGGTTCCAGGGCCGCTTCTTTCGTTCTTTCACAGGATTGTGTCGCCACAGCATGTTGCAATAGTTACTCGGGAGAATGAAAGCGGAAAATGAAGTCAAATAATTGTTTGGACGAGTTCTTGAAAGACCTACGTGTCTTGTGAAAGCTTCGAGTCGTAAGGCGCACGGCGGCAGTACATGCGCCTCATGTGACAGCAGGCTTGCAGGATACTTTACACGGTGTGGCTGCAAATAGACACCTCGCGAGACCGCCATACATACCTCTACATGGCTTCTGTTCAAATTCAAGCGTTACTCGAGCGGCCGGACATCCACCAATCTGAGAAGCGGGCTTTGGCACTTCTGGATTCCCAATTCAAGTCATTAAGTGACTTGGAGGAGCAAGTCGCCTTCGCCGAGACAGTCGAGCAGGCCGCGAGAAATGTCGAAGAGCTCAAGTTGAAGGTGCGTGTACGAGTCGCAGGAGTTTCGCTTCTCTCATCCCAACGTCTCAGCTCAGCTTTCGCAATCCCAAGACGATGTGGACACTCTCATAGCTCAGTCAAGCGCGTCTGTGAAGGACCAGCTGGAGACTGCCCAGGAGCTGTCATTGCTTCGGCATTCGCTTGCCGATGAGCTGTTGTCCCTCTCGCAAAGTCTTGTCTCCTCAGTCGGGTCTGAAGGCGAGCCGACGCTACTAGAAGACCTTGAGACCTCACATCGACAATTGAAGGCGCTGGAAAGCGTGAATGGCTATGTCAAAGTCATCGAGCACGCCTTGCATCTGAGGTGGGTGTCGGGCTATCTGTCACCAGATGCCAATGTTTAACAGCTATTTAGTGATTCCGCTGTCAAGCATGTAGAAACATCGCGGTCGTTCCCTTCAACTGGCGAGTATGAGGCTCTTCAGAAACTTGTGGCATCCGCGCATGCAACGTGTGCACCAGTGGAGGACGTTGCGGGTCCGCAGAAGTTGCACATCCTCGTGTTCTTGGAAACGGTTCGGGACCAGACCTGGCTTGACATGAAGCGTATCCTGTCGTCGTGAGTGGGCTGAGTGGGTTGTTTGCATGATTTATCACCTGCTCTTACACAGAGCACTTCTGTCGGCTGCGGAGAAGCTCAACTGGCCTATGCCTGTCGATTACGCGTCCAGTGCACCCAATGACAGGGCGGAATTCGAGGCCACTTTTTCCAACTTGCTGAAGTTGCAGACTATGTTCGTGAGGCTATGATTGGTACGGCTGAGGTAAAAGCTGAATTATTGATTATCGCATTCAAGTGGGAAGAGGATCAATGGGCTCACAAATGAGGCATCAGATAAAACGGGCCTCTATCCTCTTCAAGCCCTTGTCCAGCCCATCTCCCTTCGGTTCAAGTATCATTTCGAAGGGACCCGACAAACAAATAGGTTGGACAAGGTCAGATTATTATGTCATTGCAACAGAAAGTGTGCACGTTTACTGATCATTACCATGTCTCCAATGGCCATTATGAGAGCAGCCGGAGTGGTACTTCACACATATCCTCAATGTCTCACATCAACACCATATATTCATGGAGACCACTGTACAAAGCCTGCTAGCGAATTCTGACTATAACACCATCAATGCATGGGTACGCGTGGAGGCGAATTTTCATCTTCTGCTTCGCCGTTGACTGATCGTTATATGCTTGACGGACAGCGCGAATTTACGGCTCTTCTTTTCGCCCTTCCCGAGCGCAAGCTGAAACGCACAGTCCCCCTTCTTCTTCCGCACCCCCCGGTGCTGGCTCACACCATCTATCAAGCCCTTGCATTCGATAGCACGCTCAGAGACGAAGGTTTCGATGTCAGCGGGACGTCGGCGGGCAAACACTCTGCTTCTACCACCACAGACACTAAGGATAAGAAAGGCGAGTGGATTGGAATCAGCGAGGTGATATTGGGAAGAAAAGAATGGTTCGACGCATGGCTCGAGGGAGAGCGGAAATGTGAGTCCTTGTCGCTTTCTACACATCGCTTAGCGGTTGAGATGTATCACAGTTGCGATGCAGCAGTATATGGACATTATCACCGCTCCAGATGCATGGCTAATTGCGGACGACGACGGCGGTGACGATGACAATTCTTCGACTACTGTTCAGCACGAGCTTAGACCGACTAACTCAGCGAGGAGAGTCAAGGCGCTGGTAGAACAGATCACTGGCACGTACCTTCTTGTCTCGCGTTTAGGTTGACCTGTATCTGAATATTCATCAGATCGCTATTCTCCACTGCCTCAGTTTACTCACCGTACACGTTTCCTCATAACGGTGCAGTTGCCTGTCCTGGAATCCTTCCAAGCTCGGATATCTTCTTCATTGGATGCATTCGAAACACTTTCCTCTGCATTCATGCGTGCAGTCCCAGGTGGGCTTGGCAGCGTAGGAAACAGCAATGACAGTTCAGGGCGTGGGCGCGATACCAACGGACTCACCAGTGGAGTAGAAGGCGTGCAGAGATTGTACAAGGCACTAGTCAGTGCAAAATACATGGGAGTCGCGCTAGAAGCATGGGGAGAAGATCTCGTGAGTCAACTCCCTGTAACAAGCGTCACATTGTCTTACTGCTCGTTATTCAGTTCTTCTTGGAGTTATGGGCTGAGATCAATCACAGAGCGTCCCTGCGTTCTCATGCACAGGCCACTGCTTCTCTGCCTAATCCGAGTCATCGCGATGCACAGCCATCAGAGGACACCATCTTCGAAGAACTTGTGACGCAGTACGCAACACTGGTGACACGGGCAGAGGACATGATTGTGCATTGTGTCAGTGGAGAAGTCGAAACAGACCTGAAACCGCACTTCTCCAGCAACAGCCCAACGTCCGTAACTTTTCTCTAGCTCAGTTATCCCTTCTTACGATCGGCGCTTTCTAATAGGCATGTCACGCCAAGCTTGAAACAGGGCCATGACGACGACATCATGGTCTCCCCGACTCTCCTGGGTCCGCTCTCGCTCTTGTCCTCCCATCTCTCGTTCCTGCGCTCGACCCTCCCGCAAACGCTCATGCTCACGCTGTACCGCCGCATCGCCGCGCGCCTGTCAGCGCACATCCTGCAACGCCAGATCTTTTACCGCGGCCACGGGCGTATCAGTGTGGACGAGGGCCGCGCGATCCTTGCGGAATGCGAACTGTGGGTGGAAACATGCCGCATCGCACTGGCACGCGACGAACGTGCGCGGGTGGAGGGGCCATGGCGGCAGCTCCTGCAAGCGAGCCGGCTCGTCGGGGCAGAGGGGGCCCTGTTCCGGAAGGCGATGGATGCGACATTGGGGATCACTGGGGACCAGGAGTGGGAGGAAGTAATGCTGGAGACGGTAGGGCTCGCACATTTAAGCAGGGAGGAGGCCTCGCAGATCTTGAGGACGAGGACGGACTGCGAGCGGTGATGTGTTTGGTGATGTGCCGTACAGCGCTATGACTCTTGCTTTCAATATGTTGCATACAATCTTTCGTTTCCAGGAGAACGAAACAGCGGAATATCCATACATCAGTGTACGACAGCAAATACATGAGACCATGACAACAATGAGACGAGCAAGCCAACTAGATTTTATACACAATTCCATCACTGAGCATCAGCTCATTCGCACTTGCCATCGTATCACAAGCAGCGGTGGCCTCCGCAGTACCGAACAGCGTGTCGGTCGAGAGGCCCTCATTGACCTGTTCTAACAGGTTGTTGAAGAACAGCATGTCATCATCCTGCAGCGTCGTCCTGAAGAGCGTGGCCACGCGTGAACGGAAAAGCTTAAGCCTGTTCCGCACGGGTCAACCATCAGAGGGGAACAGCGAATGGAGACAAGAACGTACCGCTCAGGCCGGATCCCCCATCATCCGTAGGGCCGGCCGGCGCAGGCGCAGGCTCGTCCATGGGTACATCCCCGTCTGCCTGGCCGAACAGCTCTTTCCCCTTGCCCTTGCCCTTCTCCCGCGGCGGCGTCTCCATGCGCGCAGGCTCCTCCTGCTCGTCGCTCTCATCGCCACTCTCGTCCTCCCCGTCGTCGCCGTGCCCGCCCGCCGCGCCGCCGTGGTTCAGCTTGCGCTTCTTGCGGCGCGTGCGCTTGAGGACCTCCTTGAAGAGCGCGAAGCGCAGCAGCTCCTCTGCCGCCATCGCGTCGCGCTCCTGCACCTTCGCCGAGAGGCGCGCCTTTGCGTGTGCGGTCGCTAGTCGGATCAAGGTCTCGAGCGTGCGAGCGGTCAGCGGGGACGTCTACCACACACAGAACAGACCACGTGTCAGACAGACATCACGCGAGGGAGAGATCGCGGGGGAGAAAGGAAAGGCACACACTCGCTTGCGGTTCCCCTCGAGGTCCTCGTTGCGCAGCGTCGCGTACACGTTCACGATCCAGTCTGCAGCGCCCTTCGTGAGGACGGGCGCCGGCTTGCTCTTCGCGTACTGGATGTACTTCTTCACGAACGCGATGCTCAGCACCTCCCGCTTCTTCGCGCGCCCGCGCCGCGTCGACGAGAGCGTGGCGCCGACGCCGATGTGCAGCAGCGGGTCGTACTTCTCGAACGCGCTCGGCTCGCCGTCTGCCCCGTCCGCGTCTTGCGTGTCTGCGGGCCCATCGACCGCGAGCGGCTGCGCGAGGGAGTCCGGGACGGGCGTGCCTTCTTCGACGCCTGGTGGGAGGTAGCGGTGCATGCGCAGGACGTGGTCCGCGATTTGGCGGTCGCGGTGCTCGTCGACGTCGTCGGTGACGACGAAGAGGAGGTCGAAACGGGAGAGAAGCGAGTCGGGCAGCGCGATGTTCTTGTGCGGGTCCTTGTGCACGTCGTACTGTGCCGCGCGCACGTCAGACACCGATCCCGACGCGCAATGTGCGGGAGCTCACCTGGCCGTATATGGGGTTGGCGGCGGCGACGACGCTGCAGCGCGCGTTGAGCGTCGTGTGAATGCCCGCCTTCGCAATGGTGACCGTCTGTTGCTCCATGACCTCGTGGATCGCGACACGGTCGATGTCTGACATCTTGTCGAACTCGTCAATGCAGACCACGCCGCGGTCCGCAAGCACCATCGCACCGGCCTCGAGCCGGCGTTCGCCAGTCTCCTTGTCCGTTGTGACGGCAGCAGTGAGACCGACACCGGAGCTGCCGCGGCCGGTCGTGGCGATGGCGAGAGGCGCAGTGCCGAGGACGAAGCGGAGGATCTGGGACTTTGCGGTGGACGGGTCGCCGACCATGAGAAGGTTGATGTCGCCACGGATGTGCGTGCCATTTGGGAGGTTTTTCTCTGCACCACTGAGGAGGAGGAGGAGAATGGCGGACTTTATGAAGTCATGCCCGTAAATGGACGGTGCGAGCGACTGCGAGAGCAGCTCATAGATATTGGAGCGCTTCGAGAGCTGGTTGATCATGCGGATGTCTGAGTCTGTGAGTGGCGTTTGTGCGATGCCGCCACCGGTCTTGGAGGAGAGCAAGTTGATGTTGTTTGCGAGGATCAATGATCTAAGGGCGATATGAGAACGGCGCGACAGAAATGCAGTGTTTGGAGAATGCGCACTTGAATGCGCCATTTGCACCGCCACCTATGCTGCGGTATACACCAACGAGCTGGATGCGGTCGCCAGGCTTGCACTTGTCGACAAGATCATCATCGAGGATAACATCCGTGCTCCTGGGGAGTTGACCGGCAGGCGCGCGCTCTGGCATCTCTTGGATACTGATCCTCTGATGGTCTCTGAAAACGCAATGGCCAAACTCCATCTCTAGTTTGTGGCCTTCGTCGTCTGTTTGGGGCGTTACGGATGATGTGGGCGGGAGGTTGGAGGTAGAAGTAGTCGCGTCACGATATTCGCGTGCGTGGAAGAGATGGGTGTCTGGACAAAAGTGGACGGACTTGAGCATTTTGGGGCGGACGAGGGAACAACGGGTGACGATGCCCTCGAGCGAGATCATCTTTCCGAGTTGTGCTGCCCTGAGGGTACGTGGGCTGACATGGTGGTCGCCAAAGGAGCCGCTGAAGCCGACGCGGTAGCTCTTGCCCTCGACGTCGTGCTTGTCGAGGTCATGGACACGGCTGACGATGTTGGCGAGGGCGTCGTCAAAGGCGGGAAGATATTCGACTGGTTGCTTGAGAAGACCGTCTGCAAAATCGCGTCTGTAGTCACGGAGGTCGTCGATGTTGACGATGAGCCGTCTGTTGTCTTGCCGCAGCATACGACCGATGTCGTCGTTGTAATTGTACAAGGGTGTCTCGGAGTCGAGGAACTCCTCGAACACGCGGGTCCTGTCGCGCATCTGGTCATCTTGGGGGACAGGCTCGTCGAGGAGAGACATGGTTGCAAGAGGCAGGATGCGAATATATTGTCGAGAGCAGTGACTCAACGCGACCCACCGTAAGCACACGCGACTTGACCTGCCCTCAAGTCCAACGCATGTCACGTGCATGCTATGAGAGCTTCATGCAACGAAATATTAATGTCTTATTATGATATGAGCGGCTGACATTTGGACAGAGACACGTACCATGGCATGGCATGATCAGCATCAACGGCTATCTCCCCTGCAGAATTCAGCTCTAGTACTTGCTGCGAAGTGCTGCGATAGCAGATTGTTGAGGTGATCCGTCCCCCATACTTACCTTCTGACGCAGCGCTTGGTGGTCGGCATGTCCATCTTCTTCAGTTCCCCGTTCAATTGATTGTTCTCCACAAGTTCAACTAGGCCTTGCTTGAGGATGAAGATATGGAAGGCGATGCAGCGGGACCTATGTCTCAGCTGGCTGTCCATGTGATCTACATCACGATGCATTGCAATTTTTATGTGGATCAATGTGGAAGTGTCCAACAGCAGTGAGTTCAGAATATGAATATCGAATGTCCACTGCAGCTGGCGGGGGAGGCGGAGATTCGTGAGTAAGATGTAGGCTCATTGAATGAAAGTTGACTTGTTTAACCTCGCTTTGCGCTGAATGCGCTAGCGGCGCCGACTCCGTGATAGCGGGCAATAATGTGGTTTTGCAAACAACTCGGAGAGCCTGCTGCCTTGCAGACTTCTCGCTGGACTCAATAGTAAACGAATATTGAGTGGCAGCATTGCGTGCACGGCAATGACAGTCAATGTCGGAATATTTGCAATGTGAGAGTTGCAGATGAGCAAACTGGTTCCGTCTGCGCGTGCAACGGTATCAACACACTCGAATACGTGCAAGAAATCCTGACAAGTACATTCCAATGCAACTCCTTCGTCCCATTACGCTTACGATGAAATACAGCCAAGGTACAAACTAATAGCTCAAACTGAAACGATAAAAGAACGGACGCGGCATTCCATCACATTTTGATCACTGTTGATCGAGTGCGATAGTCCATGCAACCCTCATGAACCACACCAGAGAAAGAGAACATCAAGACCACTCGCCGACACTGCAATGACGCCGGTGATCAGTGTGCGCTCCGTACGGGACTATATGTAACGAACGATACACACTGGTGGTGTCCGGCGGAATGAAGCTCATCCTGAGCCAGGGTTTCCCTGACCACCGCCTGTGCTGCCACCCCAATCGCCACCACCGCGCTGTGAGATGTCAAGTGAGTGCCCGAACGGACGCGGCATGGCTCTCGACGGACGTACCTGAACCTGATAGCCGCGCCCAGTATGCATGAACATACGGATGACAACGGGCAGCATCAAGGCCAACTCACCAGAGCATCACGCACAACGGCCGCCTACAAGAATCAATTTAGAATTCAAGATGAGAGAGATAGTCCGAGACGGCTCACGTTGTGCACGTTCCGTTGCTCAGCGGCAAGCTGTGGGAACAGGTCAGAAGGTATAGAGGAGAACGAGGACTCGGAGACACGCACAGGGCTGGCGGAGCAGACGGCGACGAAGAGCGCGAGGGGGAGTAGCGATGACCACTTCATATGCATGGTGGGGATAGGGCAGTAGTAGATAGTTCGGCTAAGCCACGGAGGGCAATACTTATGGCAGCAAACGAGCAGGGGCGACACGTGGGATTGTGCGTGTTGCCGGTCCTCGTGCCGCGTTGTCAGGTCCAAACTCTCATCGACATTTCACTCCGACAGGCACACTCGATCACGGAATTTTCTTTATCGCCTCGACCGCCGCCCTGAGAATCCGCCTGCGCTGTCCCCACCGGTAAGCACACCGACCTCGTCGCCCGCACGCACCCCCATTGATGCTCGAGCACTCCATCCCAGCTACACCGCATCGTACTCGCCCGCCGCCACCAGCGAACACAGTGATGATCGCTGAAAGCGATCATCACCCCCTTTCGGTTGACGGAGAACAATCTTAAACCTGATACAGAGATCGACACAAGATGCAAGACGGGTCCAGAATGGCACACTGCCCTGCCCGGCATGGAAGGCACCGTCCCGAACGCGGCCTCGCACATAACATGACGTCGAATGGTCCACTACTCATTCAATTCAATTCAATTCGCTGGCGCCCGGCATCCATCGCACGCAGCGCCACCATGCACGCAGTCAGATGTACCGAGATGTCCAACGTTTGCTATGCGGTCCTGCCAGTGTACATCGCTAGAGATAGATATCGCACCTCAGACTGACGCCGCCGCTCGCGATTGTACACAGCCGAGCCAGCTTGGCGTCCAGATCTCGCCTTAGGTCGGAGATCGAATCTCGTCCGAGCCGGCGGTGGCAGCTCAGTCCTGTGGCGCACGTTCAGCACCGATCGACAGATGACATGGTAGAGGCAGCTAATTACCCAGAGCTTGATTAACCCGTCCCAAGAAGCCGTCACAACCTTGGACTGCACTCATCACGATCAGTCGCCGTTTATAGAATCCAATAATGACACCTACCGATTCATGGGGCAGCCACTCGTGCGCGATCACCACCTTCGAATGCGCCCTCAGTCGCGACTTTATCCGCCCTGTCTTCCATTCCCAAAACACGACGTTGCCTTCGCCGTCTCCGCTGCTGATCCATTTGCCATCGGGCGAAAACCCAACCTGGCAGGCGTAGCCAGCAACGGAGTGTCCAGCGAATCGTTTGTTCCGCGCTTGTCTGAAATTATCCGTGCTGTACACCAATATCTGGTTGTCAAGAGACTGAGCAGCAAAGTATTTTTCTGTCCACATGTCAAGAAACGCCTCTGACACTGTGCATGGAAAACGTACTGTTGGGATGCATTGTGACCGCGGGCATGGAGTGCATGTGCGGCTCGGCGATGTATTTGATCACCACCGGAATGTCATAGTCCCAAGCGCGAATGGTCTTGTCGTCTGACGTCGTCACGAACCGCCGATTCTCGTCCACAAACGTTATTGTGTTGACAGGGCCTAGATGCTGATCGTACTCTTGTGTGATTTCACCAGAGTTCATGTCATACTGGCCATGCCGTCAGCTTTCCCAGAACACAGCCAAATGAAGAAAAGAGCATACCTGAATGATCTTCTTATCCGACATTCCCGCCAGGAATACGTTCTGCTTGTCCTCGTCGGGATGGAAGCGCACCACGTACGGGATCTTGCCGTTGCTGAAGCGCTTCAGGCACTGTCCAGTCTCGGTGTCCCATAGCTTCATCTGCCGGTCATACCCACACGATAAGAAGCGCCGACCGTCATTAGAGAACGTGACATCCTTTACAGCCTTCATGTGGCCGTGGAATGTGCGGAGGCAATTACCGTGAGTATAGACGTCCCACAACTGTCGGGCGCGTGAGTGCGGACGTGCGAGAAGCAGCGCACGCAGACAAACCTTGATTTTCGTGTCCATCGACCCACTGAGCAGCAGATGACCGGTGTCCGGGAACAGGCGGATGACCGAGACTCCCTGTGTGTGCCCGGTCCACGTGTGGATGCATACCTTCGGAATGAAGCTCTCCTGCGAACCCGCCTCGGACAGCAGCTGAGGCGCCTCCGAGATCGGTGGGGACATGTACGTGCGCCCTTGGTAGTCGGTCATCGACTTGCCATGGAAGATGGACGACTCCAGCCCTGGCGCGCCGCGCTTCGGCTTCGCTTTGCGCGTCTGCACTTGCTCCTCGGGCTCCGACTCGTCGGACTCCTCGCCCGCGTCAGGCTCCTCCATCGGCACGTTATGCGGGTCGTCGCCATCCCAAGTCGACCACGGACCCTGATACGCGCCCTCGCCGTCGACAATCTCCAGGTCGCCCTTGGCTTTCCGCTTTCGTTTCAGCTCTTTTTTGTCCTTCTTCGGCGCCTTCACCGAGCCAATGGTGGCAAAGTTGTTTGCCTCCGCCTTCTCCGCCGAGCCCAAGAAGGAGGGCGCGCTGGGGTCCACGGACGGGTTTGCGGAGTACCCGAGAATGGAATGGGTCAAATGCTGTTGTCGGAAGGCGTGCTCCGTCATGGATTGCTCCTCTACGTGGCCAGCGAGGGCGTTCTGGTTGAGGAAACGATTGCGGTCTCCGAAGGGATTTTCCGGACCCTGCATCGGGAGTACCATGTCGGCGTAGGGGATATTGACGTTCATCCGGGTATCGGTGGGGCGTGTGATGAGAGAGGTCTGCTTGAGTGGGTCCTGGAGAAATCTCGTATGTTCATATATGCATGCGCGAAATGGCCAGTGTCTACTCACTTCGGAAAGAACATCTGGGGCGGACTGAGCCTGCAAAGCGAGTGACGATGCCGCCTCGTCCAGGCGCGCCTTCTTCGAGACCGGGAGAGACGATAGACCGAACACGTCGGTGCTGGGTACAATTATCCCGCCTTCATCGTCGGAAGAAGAATATCCTTGCAGGAGAGACATGTTGTGGCGAGGACGCAGAGGGATTGTTTACGTAAGGTCGCTGTCTACCGCAAAGATATCTTGGCGACTTCTGGCCGCGCTGCTACCGTGACCACCATAAAGAACAGGCTTTCTGCTCATCGTTGTTCTGCACCATGATGTCTGTTTTATTCCCCACATATCTTTGGTAAAACATTCTACAAGATCAGAGTGTATTGCCGTGACTGTTTCGGGCTGGTCCCTATGCGCGAAAGGAGTGTCGGGAAGCCATGGACCGCGGAAGAAGATAACCTGCTCATCCAGGCCGTCGCTGTCCACGGGGAGGTCGACAACTGGAAGACAGTTGCATTGTCCATCCCGGGTCGCACGAACAAGGCCTGCAGAAAGGTACCGGATGCTGTTTCTGTGCAGCATAGCCTCCCACTCAGGTCGGATGTAATCACCTGCACAGCGATGGTTGCATTCGCTCTCACCGTCGATCAAGAAATCTGCATGGACTACGGAAGAGGATCAGTTACTTTTGTCACTGTATGCGCTACATCCCACGAAATGGTCTGTCATCGCACGCCACATTCCCGGACGGACCGACGACGCATGCTCGAAGCGCTACCGAGAGGCATTGGATCCGTCGCTGCGACGGGAGGAATGGACGCCAGATGAAGACACATTACTCATGGAGGCGTATGGGCGACTCGGTGGCAAATGGGGACAAGTCGGACAGGAACTCAAGCGCAGCGGTTTAGGATGTCGCAACAGGTTCCATTCGTTGGTCCACTTTTCGCTGTCGACCACGATCTGATGCACGTTTGGCAGATGGCGGATGCTGGAACGCAGGAAGGCATCCGCGGCGCGTGAAGACCCGTCGAACGGTGTGCGGTCTGGTATACATGACGTCCTGAGGCCACCAGAAGCTGTCCCAGTGCCGTGGTCTTCGCTCCCGATGACGGGAGTCGCACAGTTCTGGGATCCTAGCATTCCACCATATGTGTCTGCGCCGCAAGACCTGCCCAATGGACCATCTGTCACCTTGGACGCCCATCCCTCGACATTCGTCCCACACGGATACACCGTCACATCTGCTGCCATCGACGCTCGTGACCATGTCCGTCCCGAGCAGCATGCGCCATTTCAGTACACGTCCTCCTCTCTGAGTAGGGCCCTATCGCCTCCCCAGATTTCTGCGTCTGCGAGCCCGCATGACTACTATGTCACACACTATTCTCCAAATCATGAACAGCTCACTATGGACAACATTATGTCTATGCCTGCAGGAGATACTACCGAGTTTAACCCCGAAAACCAAGACTTTATGCATAGTGACGACTTCGATTTGGAGCTTCGCGGTCTACACGAGCCGTCAACCGGCCCTCTTGACACCCGTATTTGCGAAGTCAGCCCTGTGGATATCCGCGGTGATGTAATAACAACGCCGCTTGCACTTTCTGGGGACCCGTTGTCACAAACAGCCTCTCCGAGTACCCCCGCTTCTCTATTGCAAGGGTCACATTCTACCTCAGCTGGACCGCCTGCTGCTGCCTCTACCAGCCATTATCGTACGCCTGCTGAAAAGGCGCACAAGCCGGCTCCGTGCAAGCGTACCGACTCTGGGAAGCCCCCGCGCTTGTCATCGAACCTCCCCGCGACGTCCGAGTAAGCCAAACCGATATTCCATCATTCTGATGTCAAATGGTTCACCTCCTCTTAGCTCGGCTGTCCTGGCGTATGTGTGCGGCCACGAGAAGTGCTGGCCTCCGGATGCCGATGCCAGCGATCATCGCTTCGCGACATCGAAGGAGCTGTCAGACCATAGCAAGAGGGAGCACCCGAATGATCTTGGCGACAAGCCGTTCAGGTGTGGGTTGCCGTGGTGCAGCAAGAGCTGGAAGGTCAGTTGAGGGCTGCTTCATGCCACCATGTCCGATAGGGCTCACCGATCGCAGAGCATCAACGGCTTGCAATACCACCTCCAAATGTACGTTCACGGAACACTTAGTCGACTCTCGTTGTAGACCGAATGTCTTCCATCTCTCTTCAGGTCTAAAACACACTTTCAACAAGCGCTCTCAGCGTTACCCGTTGCCCTGGAAGACGGGGCAGATCCGGACCTAGGCACCAAAGCGAAGTCCCGCAAGATGCATCCGTGCCCGCGTCCCAACTGCCGCAACCAGTACAAGCAGCTTAGTGGCCTCCGTTATCATATGACACACGTGCGCGTCCTTGCATACCTGCGACTCGCATGTAGCAGAGTTGCATGCCGAGCTGATGTGCCTTGCTTACCGCAGGGCCATCCTCCCGATTTGCCGGTACAGCTGGACGTTGTGCCTCCCGCGCTCGCGCGCAAGATGGCGGAAAAAGCGCAGGCGAAGGGCACGTCTGCCGAATGAGCACTGATGGTCTCGGGAACATGGGTGCATGTTTCACATCATTGCAATGTCTCAACTGCATTGCATTGTTGGTATTTTTATTTCTGCCTCGATTGCCTCGATGTGGGGTTGGACGGGATTCAGCTATGCTACACTACAGTTGCGGTCCAATAATGGTGGCTCGATATATAGTGTACAATTCAACTTGTTGTCAACGTTCCGAGGAGTCTGAGCCTTTCACGCAGGGGCATGCAATTGGCCTGTGCACTGTGCACCATGTACATGACAATTTCCAAAGAACGTCGTAATTTGAGTGGTGCTATACGACAACTACATACATCCAACAACCTAACGAGTCTCACAGCTCCGCCCAGCCCGAATCCGGCTCGTCGCCACCCAACATGGCGAGTACGAATACGACCAGGCTCGCAGAAGCCCTCATCCCAAGACCACGGTACAGCTGGCCGATCCCCGTATTCTTTAGCCAGCTCTCGCCCTCCAGGCGTGCACCGTCCTCGCGCAGGCCCTCCGCGCCTTTTCCCTTCCCCTTCGCGCTCGAGCTCTTCCTCCTCCGGCGCTTCTTCTCCAAAGGCAAGTCGGAGCGCTCCTCCGTGAGGATATGCCAGAACGCGTCGACGATGCCGTTGTACGGCTTCGGGCGCAGCTCGACGCACGCGCGGAGCGGGCGCGCGTCGCCGCGCACCTGCGCCTGCAGTCGTCGGCGCACCGTCTCGAACGGGAGCGTGACGAGCAGGCCTGCGCAGCTCCCGAGGAGTTCCGCGACGGCCCACATGATGGGGTGCGTCTCGGGCGCGAGCGGGACGCCGAACCCGAGGTAGGACGCGACGAGCCCCGGGAGCGTCAGCGGGACGAGCGCGCGTAATGTGCAGTCGAGGAGCGTCGGGAGGAGGAGGTGCGGGTGCAGGTACACGCCGTGCAGGCCGCCCTCGTGTGCGAGGATCTCCCGGAGGGCATCGAGCGGACCGGAGTAGGTGCGGTAGCGGGGGTGGGAGGACTGGATAATGAGGCGCGTGCGCACAAGGTCGAGCGGGGAGAGGAGGAAACCCGTGACAACATGTGAGGCAACAGGTAGGAGGAGGGGCATTGCGGAGGGCGAGAAGGGGGTGATGGGAGGGAGAACGGGCGATAACATGGATTGCAGGAGAGAATGGATGATGGGCTGCAAGGTTCCCGAGAGGGCATCATTTACAGCGGACGTCAACAGGCCTGCAAGGGGACGGTCAGTATATGGATGGATTGATGAGGACTCCTGCAGACCTTTCCATAACGAAAACCATCCCTCGGACTTGAATCTTCCTACGCGCTTGACCATGCCCCACGTGCCATCCGCGCTGCCTACGGGGATAACATATTCGGGGATTGTACCCTCCTCCAGTACAGACTGTCTTACGACGTATCCCCGCTCGTCAGAGAGGCGCGGAGGTGGGGGAGTGGGAGCAGCAGCAGTATTGACGTTACTTGGATCCGCAAAATACGAATCATTCTCATTCGAGTCATCACTGAGCTAGAACAGACACGGAGCGTGTCTATGAATCAATGAAACGAGGTCGCGGACGGACCACGGCTGGCGATGACATACCTCCTCCTCCTCCTCAACAGTGTCGGTGGTCAGCACTGCCCCGGGGACAACCTCGCCAGCGTCCCGCGGGACCCACTGGACCTGCAGGAGCATTTTGCCGACGTCCAGCGGCATGATGAGCGCGGTGGTGGCATACTGGAGGAACGCGGCGGCCAGCAGGCCCTTTAGTTTCACAGTTATGAACATTCTGGTGTCGCTGCCATCACTGTCGAATGAAGAGGACAGATCGAAGAGCGGGTTCGTGGAGGTGCGCGTGGACCATTGGTACGATTGGGAGGTGGAAGATGGGCCCGGCGAAAAAGCGGATGAGTTGCTGTCCGAACTAGGGGGAAGAGGGGGGATGAAGGACCAGGCATTGGAGGGCGTTGCGTACAGGTCGCGCAGAGAAGACGGCGGAGAGCTCATGCTGGTTGCAACATGCGAGCTCGACAGCGCGTTTTCGGACTCACAACACCGCTGCAGGCCGACGGGCGGGCTGTTTGGCTCTGTTGACGTACCATCGGGGACGTCTGCACGTGCACGTCCCGCTCGACCTCAGCGTCGTCACAACAACTCTTTGTGCCGGCCGTTGCACTTGTCTTATCGGCTGTATCATGCCCAAGCTCGTACATTCCGCAAGGCAGCCCTCATATCGCAAGGAACACGGATGCAATCCACAGAGGGACCATCAGCAGACAGTCCAGAGATTGGCTACGCCTGTTTCAATGCGACGATCCTGGCAGCAGCACTCTGTACTAGAAGCGTTCTATGTGCACATTTTTGTCAACAGCTGAGCGCTGAGCACTAGGATACTTCTGTGGCCTTCTGGATCCGGGGGAGCACTCGCCCTCGCCTTCGAACGCCCTGTAACCGTGTCTCCTACCTCGAAATTCGAAGGCCTCGGTGTGTACGGCCTGTTCATATCCACAGCAGAGCGCGCACATGAATGGCACGAGGAAACAGCGCACACCAACGGCTCGTCTCAGGTGATCGCCAGAGCGGGGGAGAGCATGCCAGTTCAAGTTTAAAGCCACCGCGTCGCGCTACTCTCAGAACGGCGAATGACGAGCAAACCGGGAGGGCGTACCTTGGGGCGGTGGAGCGCACTGGCGTTGAATACGCCGTGACGATATCCAAACACGCCAGGGACACCGACGCCAGAAACAGCACCGGCATGCGCGCGGGGCAAGCGTGGGGCCGATCGCTGCGCCCAGCGCGCATATTTCGTGCGTCCGGAGCAGGTCGATCGCCCTGACCGAGCCGACCGCTGTCACCCCTGCGATATTAGCGTGCGTAGGAAACCCACTATTCAAATAACCATATAACCCAGTACCGTATGTCCAAAGAGCCTGAGCGCGAGCGGTGGAGAACACCTGCCGCAGCTGGCACTGGAATGGCGCGAAGTCAAAATGCTAACCGGCTTCTCGTGCTTATGACCGTAGCTATAAATAGGACCCCGACACAATTCGGTTGCCGGCGCAGCGTTGAATCATGCACAGGACAGCGCGCCGCATCGCCCCTCGAGCAGTATCAGCCCGTCATACAGAGTACAGCCCGCGCAGATGTGTTGGTTGCTGGGGGAACATTGGGAGATATCGTCGCCTTTCCTGTTGACGGGAGGCTGGACAGCTGAGGGTGGCCGGGGGCATGCTGGACGTCATCGAAGAACGTTGTCCGGTTCTGGTTGTGTAGAGTACCCCCTGGTCTAAACTTGAAGCCAAGTCCTCCTCATTCCCGCCACGCTCCTTCTCTACCTTTACTCTTACGATCATCCTAGTCCCCCTACTATCCCTCCATGGCAACTGCAAACGGGGCAGCTCCCCCTCAAGTGCAAGCGCAGGTTAACGGCATCGTCGGCGAGGACGCCGCGAAGAACCGTGTGCCCGTGCACCAGTTTAACCCCGATGCCACGCCCCAAGAGAAAGGCGCTGCGGCGGGCGCGCACAAAGACAAGCTCAAGAGTGTCAAAGACGACCCCGGTGCGGGTGGCAAGGGTGTGTGGACCTGCGCAGCAGGCGGATAGCGCTGACACGGCACCACAGAAGTTACTGTCGACACCGGCAACACCATGGTCGTTCCTACTATTACCATCGAGGACGTCGACAAAAAGCACCACGAGAATGGTCATGCGGCGCACCATGAGCCACAAAGCCAGCCGGAGCCCGTGCAGGAGTACATACCCGCAGACGAGGCTCCTGTGCCAGGCGCGATGCCTGCGGGCCCAGCACCTGTCATACCAGACTGGTACAAG
This sequence comes from Amylocystis lapponica, assembly GCA_022376435.1. Classification (NCBI taxonomy): domain Eukaryota; kingdom Fungi; phylum Basidiomycota; class Agaricomycetes; order Polyporales; family Postiaceae; genus Amylocystis; species Amylocystis lapponica. The sequence goes on from JABYQE010000015.1 coordinate 198,750, forward strand.
GTCGGCTGGCGCGCCGTCGGCGGAATCGACAACCTTCCTCCCCAAGAGGGTGAGGAGAAGGACAAATCCGTCCTCGCGATGTTCCTGAGCGAGCAGTTCTACGGCGAATGGTACCATAATGCTGCACTCATCGTAGTGGTGAGCAGTACCCGTGCATTTTTGTGTTGACAGGATGCGCTCGCTGACGATTGTGCGCAGGCGGTCGTGACGACGCACTTCCTTACCCGCTTCGGCTTCGGCTGGGGCTGGCTCTTCATCGTGCTCGCGTTCTGCAACACGCACTACTCGCTGTCCATGAGCCGTGTACGGCGGCGGGCGCGCGATGACATCCAGCGCGAGCTCGTCAAGACGCGCCTCGACTCGGACTACGAGTCCGCCGAGTGGATCAACAATTTCCTCGACCGTTTTTGGCTCATATACGAACCCGTCCTCTCGCAGACGGTCGTCGCGTCCGTGGACCAGATCTTGAGCACGAATTGTCCTGCGTTCCTCGACTCGCTGCGATTAAGCACTTTCACGCTCGGCACGAAGGCGCCCAGAATCAACAAGGTGAAAACGTCGCCGCGCACGGCGGATGACGTCGTGCTGATGGAGTGGAGCATCGCGTTCACGCCGACCGACGAGTCGGAGCTTACGCAGAGCCAAATTGCGGCCAAGGTGAACCCAAAGATCGTGCTCTCCGTGCGCCTCGGAAAGGGCCTCGCGAGCGCGGCGATGCCCATCCTCCTTGAGAACATCACTTTCTCCGGCCTGCTCAGGGTGCGCATGAAGTTGATGACGACGTTCCCGCACGTGCAACTCGTCGACCTGTCCTTCTTGGAGAAGCCCGTCATCGACTATGTGCTCAAGCCTATCGGTGGCGAGACGTTCGGCTTCGACATTGCCAGCGTGAGTGCATATGGTGTCTGTGCTGGCCAGAGCAGTTTGCTGACGCGCTGATCAGATTCCCGGTCTCTCTTCGTTCATCCGGGACATGGTGCACGGCTCACTGGGCCCTATGATGTACGACCCGAATGTCTTCACACTGAATCTCGAGCAGCTCCTGTCGGGTGAGCCGCTGGATACTGCGATTGGGGTTATGCAGGTCACCATCCACTCCGCACGGGGTATCAAGGGCCAGAAGATCGGGGGAGGCACGCCCGATCCGTTTGTCAGTCTGAGCATTAATCAGAGAACAGAACTGGCGCGGACGAAATACAAGAGCGATACGTATGTTTTGTTGCTCCGTCGTTCGTGGCTCTGCGGTGTCTCACACCGTTCCACTGGGCAGGAACAACCCGACGTGGATGGAGACCAAGTTCCTGCTGGTCAACTCACTGACCGAGTCGCTGGTGATGTCGCTGCTGGACTACAACGAGCATCGCAAGGACACGGAGCTCGGTCTGGCGACGTTCGACATGACGAAACTACGCGAGGACGCGACGCACGAGGGCTAGAGTCGGCCATCCTGAAGGACGGGAAGGAGCGCGGCACGCTCCGGTACGACGTGAGTTTCTATCCAGTGCTCAAGGCAGAAGCGGGACAGGGCGGGATTGAGGAGATCCCGGATACCAGTGAGTGCTATGGTGTATTCAGGGACCGTGTGCTTAGCGCTGTGTGGCTCGCAGAGGTGGGGATAGTGCGTTTGACGGTGCACCAGGCAAAGGACCTGGATCCCAGCAAGTCGATGTCGGGAGACCTGAACCCGTTCGTGAAGGTGCATCTGGGCGGGACGAAGAAGCCGGTGCACACTGGCGCGCGGGTGAAGCACACGAACAACCCGGTGTGGGAGACGAGCACGGAGTTCCTGTGCACGGACAAGACGGGGTCTGTGGTGACGGTGCAAGTGGTGGACGACCGGAGTTCTGAAGGATCCTGTTGTGGGGTACATGAGCATCCGGCTGGAGGACCTGCTGAACGCGAGCAAGGAGGCGGGGCGGGACTGGTGGCCGCTGAGCGGGTGCAGGAGCGGGAAGGTGCGTCTGGGGGTGGAGTGGAAACCGCTGAACATGGCGGGGAGCCTGCACGGCGCGGACCAGTACGTGCCGCCGATTGGGGTGGTGCGGCTGTGGCTGCAGAAGGCGACGGATGTCAAGTGCGTTGCGAGCGGCAGTGCTTGTGTGTGGTGACGCTGACGATGTGGTATCCTGCAGGAACGTGGAGGCTACGCTGGGCGGAAAGGTGAGCGCTGCGACGGGGCGTGAACAGGGTTCTTATGCACAGTGGGACAGAGCGACCCGTACACGCGCGTGCAGATCAACAACGTGACGCTGGGACGGACAGAAGTCGTGAACAACAGCAAGTTCCCGTCATCCGTCTGCTGTGGTTCTGTGGCTGAAGTGCCCCGTTAATTGCGCAGACCTCAACCCACAATGGGACCAGATCATCTACATCCCCGGTGCGTCCGATCCCCCGGCCGTGTGTGACAGCTGCTGACCTTGGCCGTGCTTCCAGTGCATTCGCTCAAGGAGGTATGCATGGAAGCCCCTGCTTCTCGCTTAGATCCGCTGACGTAGGCGACAGACGATGATGCTCGAATGCATGGACTACCAGCACCTCACAAAGGTATTCCACTCTATCCATATATGGCAATCCCGCTCACCGCCCGCAGGACCGCTCCCTCGGCTACGTCGAGCTCAAGGTCGCCGACCTCGCCCGCCCCGCCGACCCCGACCCCGACGCCGATGCCGACTCCCGCTTCATCTACGCCTCCACCGGAAAGAAGGCCGCCGCCGACCCCCTCAAGCTCGACAAGGGCTTCAAGGGCAGCCTCCACTACGAGGCCGAGTTCGTCCCCGCCATCGCCCTCAAGGGCGTCGCCTTCGAGTCACACCCCAACGAGATCCAGCGCGCCGCCGAGGCCACTTCCGACGTCGAGGGCGACACCCTCGCCTCCGATGCCTCCTCCATCTCGTCCTCCAACATGCGCATCCCCGACGGCATCACCGCCTCCAAGCCCCTCAGTCCCACCAGCCCCACCTTCAATATCGACTCCGATACCGCAGGTCACAAGAAGTCCGCCTCCACAGACACCGCCCTCACCGCCGGCTCCGTTGGCACCGCCGTTACCGACGCCAGCAGCAAAGAGAAGCGTCCCGAGGACCTCGGCGTCGAGATGTCCAAGGAGCAGCTTCTCCAACACCGTCAGTGCAGTGCTCCTCCCATGACGAGTCTCCCTCTCTCATCCTCTGTCTGTCTCCCCAGAGTCCGGCGTGATAATCTTCAACGTGCTCTCCGGCCAGCTGCACAAGAAGGCCCGTCTCGAGGTCCTCCTCGACGACGCCTACTGGCCCGCCTTCAGCACCGTCCGTGCCCGCAGCACGAACGCCCACTGGGAATACATCGGCGAGGGATTCGTCAAGGAGCTCGACTTTGGCCGCGTGTGGCTGCGCCTGAACGACGCCGACGAGGGCGACAAGGATGAGATCCTCGCAGAGTGGAAGGGCGATGCAAAGCCCTTCCTGAACCAGGCACTGGTGAGCCTTTCTGCGCCCTTGGCGCGAACGTGATGCCGAATCAGCTCTTGTGTGCAGAGCGGACCATCCACGTTTACCCTCATTCACTCCGAGGACGAGGACAAGAAGTCGATCGTAGAGATCGAGGCACGCTTCGTTCCTGTGCCCATCAAGCTAGAGCCCAGGGAGAGCATCAACAGTGCGTGGTGGCCATGCCCACATCGCTCGTTATACTCACCCATGCGCAGACCAAGGGACATTGCGTGTGGATCTTCTCGATGGTCGTGAAATCCAAGGTGTGGACAGGGGAGGTATGTGCAGATCTCGAGACGAGGCGAATGGCCGTCTGACGTCGTCTTAGGCAAATCCGACCCCTTCGTCGTCTTCCAACTCAATGGACAAAAGATCTACAAGTCCCAGACCAAGAAGAAGACACTCAACCCGGAATGGAACGAGAACTTTATTGTCCAAGTGGTACGCCTCGTCACAGGCAGCTCCTTTCGCTGTCCGCTATATCCTCACCCCTATTTCGCAGCCCTCGCGTGTTGCAGCAGAGTTTTCGCTAGAGGTGTTCGACTGGAACCAGATCGAGCAAGCAAAGAGTCTCGGCACAGCCACCATCGAACTCGCGTCCCTCGAGCCATTCCAAGCTACCGAGCGCTCTATCGTACTCTCCTCGTCCAAACACGGCGAGAAGGGCGCCGTGCGCGTACGCTTCCTCTTCCAGCCGAGATCATCGCCAAATCACGCAAGAACACATCCACCTTCAGCTCCGCCGGCCGCGCCATGACACAGATCGGCCACCTCCCCGTCGGCGCCGGCCGCGGCGTCATCCAGGGCGTCACCGGCGTCTTCAAGAAGGATCCTGCGAAGCGCACCGGCACCGTGACGCATGACCGGGACGACGACCAGGCGTCGCTGTCGAGTCTGAGCCTCCCCGGCGGCCAGGCGTCCCACCCTATTGTCGCACTCGGCGCTGGGGCCGCGGCTGAGAGCGCGGCGTTCCCGTCGCTGAACGGAGACGGCACGACGCATGTGCTGAGCCAGGAGCCCGGCACGCTGCGGGTGACGATCATGGAAGCCAAGGACCTGTCGACGGCGGAGAGCAAGCCGTACGTCGTCCTCCGTGTCGGCGACAAAGAGCACAAGACGAAGCATGCGGCGAAGACAGCCACGCCAGAATGGTGAGTGGGCTCGGTGCAGCGCTGCAGCGTGTTTTGACGCCTGTGCCGTAGGAACGAGTCGTTCACCTTCGCGGCCGCACCGGCGACACAACCAAAAATGTTCGTCTGGATATACGACCACAAAACTCTGGGCAAGGACAAGCTGCTCGCCTCCGCGGAAATCGACGTACGCTGTTCCCCTTTTTTGCATGACGAGCGTCTACTAAATCTACGTCGGGTAGCTGTGGCGCCACCTGCAGTCCGGCAGCACGGTCTCGTCGGCGGAGGTGTTGGCCGAGCTGCGCGAGGGCGGACTGCTCAACATGCGCCTCGAGTTCGACGCCGAGAACAACAGCCTGTCGCGCCCGCGCTCGTCCTTCCAGTCCGCGGAGCGCAGTCCCCTCTCGTCGCCCTCGCGATTCAGCATCACCCGGCGGCGAGACCGCGACGACTGATGTGTCCCGTGTCCCCTCTTTCCCCGTACATTCACGATCTACCTAGTCAGTCTGAATCTGGAGTGTGGGCGTGCACCATCATACACCGGGCTTCTAGCACCTTACCTGCTCGATCTTACTCTGCTTGCTCGCTTTGACATGTACTACTTGGACTCTACCTAGCATTCATCTTTATATTGCACCCATCTAGTCTCAGTCTGTGGACACGTTCCGTGCGCGCTGCTTGGATTTTCCGTGTAGTGTACGTGCATGCTGTCGCTTATGCGGCCGAATACCAACCTGCACGGCGACCACAGCAATTTCCAGTTGCAGTTTAGCATACATATCGCTTCTTTGACGATTCTAGTCAAGTGCACTCGGCGCACTGTGGCCAAGGTGATTTGCTATTGAGTGTTGAACGAGATGAATGTCACACGGGGGCTATGACACCGATGAAATCAGGTATTGAGCGGATTGTTGTCCAAGTCTGTGAAGACGGATGGAAGCAAGACAGGAACTACTAGGTATTACACAATACAGATAAGGGTACACGGACGAACAGTAGTAATAAGGATGTGAAGGAAGGCTAGACGCTGCTTCTACTCGTCGTCACTCGGGGCAGTCAGGTATTCATCGTCGCTGATAATCTGCTTCCGCCCGTTCTTGCCTTTCGCCGGTATTCGGTCGTCCTCGTCCATAGGTGTCAACGCGGCATCGAATGGTCCAACTGGTCCAGAGCTTGAGGCACCTGCACCCGGAGGCGCTCCGGGCAGTGTAGTCCCAGCGATGAACTTGTTGAACGCCGAGTTGAATACCTTCTCCATCTCCTCGGCATCCACGTACACCCACGAACCCTCCTGGTTGTAAGTCCGCGCGTTGCTGAACATCAACTTCCAGTCCTCTCGGAAGTCTAATACGTTCTTGTAGTGGTTGCTGTTCATGCGTTTACGAAGAGTGGACAGCGCGATCGGCCGCTTGATGAGATGGTAGTAGTCGGGATACTCCTGCGGGAAGTGTCAGTGTGCGACAGGGATGGCACAAGTGTGGAGATCCATACCCGCTTGTCAGGCAACTCCTTGAAGAGATCGCAACGCTTGCGACCCGTGTCGTCTTCGCAGTTGAGCACCGCTTTATGACACTCGTTGAAGGCTTTCTTCATTCTGTCGCGGACGGCCGGGGGTAAATCTGTAGCCTTGGTCTTGCGACGTTTCTGGTCGTACATGTATATAAGCATCTATGGTCGATCACTGAACCACGCAGCACTTACTGAATCGCGGTCATCATCGTCGTCATCGTTGATCGAGGGTGTTATAGACATGGACTTCATGCCCCGCTTTCTCTTGCCGCTGACCTGGACGACGTCTAGAGATTGGTCCGCGTTCATTCTGCCCTTGCCCTTTTTGCCCTTGCGACCTCGGGTAGGTGTGTCCACTTCAGCCATAGGAGAGTCCACGGAGTCGACGTCCTTGAGGAACTTATTAGTGAGACGTCGGTCCTTCTTATCTCGCGCACGCTCCGAAATATCTTGTATATCGTCGCCGTCCTCTAACGCCTGCTCAATACTCGTCAGATTAAATAACACTCGTAGTAGTGAAGAGCCTACCATCGCCCACTGATCATCGCTGAGTCCGTCATTATAATTAACTGTGGTTCTCTTGCGGTGACCACGGCCCTCCAGTTCATCGAGTTCCGTTTTGTCGTCGAACGGTTCGTCCGTACGGTAACAATCAGGAAGTTCCTCGAGTTGGACGAGAGGCAGCGGGGGCTTGCCACGGTGGCCAGCGGCTTTCCATGCCTCATTAGCATCACGTTCACGCTGGATGTCGATGTCACGGAAGATGCGCTCCTCTTCCTCTGACCGTGAAATAAGCTCGTTAATCTCCTCGTCGTTCATGTCGCCAGCCTCTTCGTTCTCCTCTTCTTGATCCGCCTCAAGAATGGAGCGCTAGCACGGTTCAAGCGTGAATGACGTGCGAAAAATGGTTATCGAGAGGATACGTACCAAAAACTCTTCTTGCTCTTCCTGAGTAGACTTGTTGTCGAAACGACCAGCTTGAATGACCTTGTCGTCGATATCGAGTTTGTAGCGTGCACGGGCGAACATCGCCTCTTCCACGCTCTTCTCCGTAATGAAGCGTAGAATGCGGACAACCTTTGTCTGACCGATACGATGGGCACGATCCTGGGCTTGAAGATCTGCGTGCGGGTTCCTGCACAAAATGTTAGCCGTCAACATGGCGACAGAACCCTTATTAAGAGACGTACCAGTCACTGTCGAAACTACGAGATGATAAACCTAATAAGTACATGTGCATCTATGAAAAGAAAGACATCACGTACATAATGACCGTATCTGCTGTCTGCAGATTCAAACCGAGACCACCGGCCCTCGTCGACAAAATGAACACCTTGTACTCAGAATCCTTCGCGTTGAACATGGCGACATGACCAGCGCGGTCCTCGGTCTTGGTCCCGCCATCCAGTCGGAGGTACTTGAACCCCATCATCTTCAAAAAGTCCTCCATGATGTCCATGACTTTGGTCATCTGGAAGAAGATGAGGACCTGCAAGGCACGATGCGTCAATGACAGTAAGAATCCAATGCATCGCATTTGCTTACCCTGTGGTCCGTCACGAAGAATTTAGGAAGGATGCGGGACAGAAGTTCGATCTTGCCCGACGTTCGGACGATCTTGTCATCGATGAGCCCCGCAGGGTTGATCTTGTCCTCGACACTCTCAAACAAGAATGGGTGCTGGCAGATCTTTCGCAGCTGCATGAGCTCGTTGCTGAGACCCTTCACACCGCCCGATTTGCTGCAATGACATCGCATGAGGGTGCAACGCGATTGCAAGGACGGATCTGCTTACCCCTTGGAGTCCTTTCCATCCGCAATCATCTTGTACTTCTTCATCTGCTTGTACAACTGCGCCTGCAGCGCACTCATCCGGACCTTGATGACTTTCTCGACCTTATCGGGCAGCTCCGACTCGACATCCTTTTTGAGGCGGCGCAGCAAGAACGGCCGGAGCACCTTGTGCAGGCGACGGATAATGAGGAGCGCCTCTTCTTCGTTGAGCTCAATCTTGTCGCCCGTACCCGAGTTCGCGAACGGCGTATTGAACCATTCGTCGAACGACTTGACTGAATTGAAGATCTTGGGCAACACGAAGTTAAGTAGCGCCCACAGCTCTGGCAGGTTGTTCTGCAGCGGTGTTCCCGTCAGAATCAGCCGGTAGCGGGAATGGTAGTGCTGCGTGAGCGTTTGCGCAAGTTTACTCTGCGTGTTCTTCATACGGTGCCCCTCATCTAAGAGCCCACTGTCAGTGCCACGTGTGCTCTGCATTAGCTCTGGACCTACCAATGATCATGTGCACCCAGCGCAGACGGCTAAGGTGGACGCGGTCCTTGATGATGTACTCATACGTCGTCAATAGCACCTGGAAGTGATTGGTGCGCAGCTCGTTTTGCAGGAGCTTGCGTTGCGCTGGGTTGCCCTTGTACGAAACCATCTTCACACCCGGCGCCCACTTCGCGAACTCGCCCGACCAATTCGTCATAGTCGACAGTGGGACAATGACTAGATACGGTCCGCGCTGCTTCTTGACTTCGATAAGGAAAGCGATGAGCGAGATCGTTTGAATCGTCTTCCCAAGACCCTGTACGCACGCGCGCGTCAGCGAACTAATCGGATCCAATTCCAGCGCACTTACCATCTCATCGGCCAAAATACCATTCAGGTGGTTATTGTACAAGCTCACCATCCACTGCAAACCCTTTAGCTGATAGTCCTTTAGAGTGCCACCGATGAGGAGCGACGGCTGCCGCGTGACTTTTTCCTTGACCCGGTGAGCGACCGCATAGTAGTCCATCTTAGACTTATCCTCCTGCTCGTCCTCGAACTTCTGCGCGCCAAACGTCTCCTCGGTCGCAGGGCCATCCTCCGACTCGAACGCGTACGGCTCGTCGTTCGGGCCCTCGCGCTGCTGCTCCATGACCGCCTGCGCGAGCGAATCGAGGTACGAGTCGGTCTGGCGGAGCAGGTGCGTGATGCGCGTGTCCTTGGCGGTGTCGATGAGCTTCATGTACGCCTCCTCGTCGTCCGCCTTCAGGGCCTTCAGCCGCTCCTTCGAAATGCGCTCGATGCGCTTCTGCTCCTCCTTCTCCGTCTGCGCGTGGAACTGCAGCACTGAACGATTCAGGCGCACCACGCGGTCCTGCGCCGCCCGCGCCGTGGCGAGCACCTCGCGCCCGTGCGTGCAGATCACGGCGAGCTGTTCGACGTGCTTCTGCTTCGCGCGCCGCTCGCGGTCCACGCGCTGCTTGCGCTCCGCCTGCTCCGTCATCCGCGCGTCGCGTATCGTCGGCTTGCGCACACGTCGGAAGTCGGCGCGGTTCAGCGGCAGCAGCGAGCCGTGCGTGAGCCGTTCTGCGACAAGCGCCCGCAGCGCGCGCTGCTTGTCGAGCACCTTGAGCGACTTGAGCTCGATGAGCGCACGCAACTTCCCATGCGAGTTCGGAGCAGGGTGTGTGGGCGGCCGTGCGAGCAGCGCTAGCTCGGTGGAAATGTTCTCGGTATCTTCTTTCATTGCGTCGTCCAGGACGCTGTCGATCCCGCCGTCGCCCATCATCGCCGGCATCTCTTCAAGCTCGTGGATGCGCTGGTCGATCCGCGCGTCGATGAAGCGGTTGCGCTCCGCGATGACCTGGTGGGGGTCGAGGCCGGTGGGCATGATGGATGGGACGAGCAATCGCTGCAGGCGCGTCGCAAATACCGCAGGGCTCGTGGAAGGGTCGCGCTTGAGATGTGAGAATGGGTGCATGTACGAGTTGTATGGGTAGATCCCCGACTTCGTGTCGTCTTCCATGAACGCGCCCTTGGCCAGTTCTATCACCTCGCCGTCATCCGTCTTGAGCTCGGTCGGCGCTGGGCCGTCGACAGCAGACTCGCTGCCACTCTTGTGCACCTTCACGGCGCTGTCGACTATGCGCGCGTTGACATCCCGTGCGTGCAGCTGCTGTTCAAGATCCTGTATTGCTTGGGTCGGGGCACGCATCGACTGCTGGATAGCCTCAGAAACTGGCAAGCCGCGCGACAACAGTTTGAAGGCTTGAATCTGTGAACGAAGGGCATCGATCTGTTCATGCGTGAACGAGACGGGGGTCTGAGGAGATGTAGGATAGGGCTGTGCGGGGACGGAGTCGGAGGTCAGCGCATTCCCGTTTGTGACAGTACTGCCGTTAGCGAGGGGGGCTGCTGGGGCATGTCCATTGACGGCAGTATGCGGTTGCTCCAGGCCATGTTCTGGGAACAAGGTTAGCATAAATGTGCGCAGATATTGTAAATATTTGGAGGAGTGAATGTACGCCCAGGAGACTCGACTGTCACCACCAACCGATGCATGTTGCATACAAAGACCTCGGCGATGCCAACAATCCTAAATACGATAGCTCGCTGCTCGAAAGATGCACTGGAAGCCCAGGTCGAGCCAGCGAGCACGACCGATCAGAGCACCCGGGGTGCGATCTCCACCGTTAGTAGCGACGACAGGAGGGGAATAATGATGACTTTCTTGTCATACATTACACCAAGTACCACTTGGGCTCCAGCACATTTGTTCCGGGGCGAGCTCTCGTATTTGGGATTGCTGGTCTGATGCCATACTGAAGTAAAGAAAGACGTACGCTGAAGTTGAGTCTGAAAGTCGCCAATGACCTTCAAGATCTTGGCGAGGTCTGGCGATGTCTCGGGAGTGTGACCAGCTTGACGGAGGCTTTGTGCTCGCTGATGAGCAACGAGGATTAGTCTGAGATTGTACAAGAGTCGGAATGCTCACCTGAAACAGGTGATTTAGGCGTTCACGAATGGTAGTGGGGGTGAGTTGCTGCTGCCTGCCAGGGCCACCCGGATATTGCTGCGAAAATGGGGGGTGCTGTTGTTGTGGTGCAGAGGAAACGTTCGCGGCAGCCATTGGACGGGATATCTGGGTCGCGTCCTCGGTCGCGTCGCTCGCTGTGCAGATCTCGTGAACTGTGAAAGCGTCAACCAGCGGCCACAAACCCCAAAACAAGCTGACTCAGTGTTTCGCACGCACAAGGCACGTGACTGGACGCGTCCTGCGCGTTCTGCCTCTCGATTTCAGAGTGCCCTCGTCTGCAGCTGCGACGGCGCAGAATGTCCAGAGATAAGTCTGTGAGTATGGTCTGTCCCCCTCGTTGCTCAGCCCTCAGTTCGCTCTCGTTAAGCATGCAGCGTCTCTCCTCGTCTACTGCTCATCCGGCAAGTGCATCGAGGCCCGCTCGCACATGACATCGCGGTATGTACATTCACCACTCGCGAACAGCGCATCCCGAGATCTCATCGGTCGCCTTCCAGCACTTTTCGAATTCACGGTACCATACTGCCCGTCCGCCACTCCCAAGCTTTTATGCCCGACATCAACGCAGACCGCCGTTCTTGTCTTCCGTCGACCTTTCGCAACGCGTGAGTCCTACCCACCCCGAAGACGCACTGCGGGACCAGGAGACATCGACGTACCGTGGCGAACTGGAACCATCGCCGGGCCTGCTGTACGCACAGGCGCCGGAGCAGGTCCTACGCCTCCGGAATGCCATTGAGCACTGAGAGGCGAGTGTCCTGGGTGCCCGACAGGCGGTATGGTGTCCCCTCACTCCCGTCGGCGCCGCTGACCTAGTTCCAAAGCTTCCCCATCGGCATCGCCTCCACGAGCTCGCATAGGCCACCGTTCTCGACCTTCCACAACACATGAGTCCTACACACGCGGAGATCGATTGCGAGGAGACGTACCGTCACGAGCTGGATCCACGGCCAGTCCTCCGTGGTTACCGCAACCTGCTGCACGCTCCGCCACGCCCTGCGACTTTGAATACATCCGTCGTCCCACACGAGTGCAGCATCTGCACGTTGCAACTGCTCCCGATGACGCTTGCAGCCACATCAGCCGCCCCTCTGATCCCAACGCGACCCGCCTAGCCTAGCGGTTCTCCGAGTCGATGGCTTAACTCGACGCGCATTGCCTCCTCCAGCACCGATCAAGCTCGCCTGTTCCACGTGCCGCAAGGTGGAACAGCTTCACCGACGGCGGTATCAGCACCCAAATATCGGTCATGCGCTGCGGCGCACCTCACTGTGGTCTTCCCTGGGAAGCTCGCCGTTGCCGTAGCACCAACCAACGTCCGGATCGTCTTTGCGACGGTCTCTCCCGATGCCTGCCTGCAGCGTGTGCTCGACAACACTGCTCCTCGAGTGCCGAGCGCTATCTCGATCTGGCGGCGCCACTTGGCGGCATCGCGGGAGCACCAAGGTACACCGGAACGGTGCGTTGAGGATGTGCTCGACGGTCGGCAGCGCAGGGAGTGCCGCGGTGATACGAGCGAGGACCCGGGAGCCGGAACACGGCTTAATGTAGCGGGGGTCAAACAGATCGAAGACCTGCACCTGCCGTGAACGTACGTCGTCCTCCCACTATGCTGTTGCGGTAGCACAAACGCGCGGATCGTCTTCGCGCCCGAGGCGTGCCTGCAGCGTGCCGTCGACAACACTGCTTCTCGTGATCTGGATCTGGCGGCGCAACTCGGCGACATCACACCCGTCGGGAGCACCAAGGTGGACCAGCGCGGCGCGTTGAGAAAGTATTCGACGGGCGGGAGCACAGGGTATCACACCCGTCGGGGTCACCAAAGTACACGGGCGCGGCGCGTTGAGGATGTGTGCGCAATCATGTTCGACGGGCGGGAGCGCAGAGTAAGAGAGTACCGCGGTGATACGGGCGAGGATGTGGAAGTTCTGCGTGACTCGCCGGAACGCGGCCTGCTGCAGCGGGAGACGTGCACCGGTGTCACGCAGAACAATATCTGCCGTGAATGTACGTCGTCCTCCCACTCGCCGTTGTGGTAGCACAAATGCGCGGACCATCTTCGCGACAGTCTTCCCCGAAGTGCACCTGCAGCGTGCGCTCCACAACACCCCAACACTGCTCCACCAGCGCCGAGTGCGATATTAATATGGCGGTGCAACTCGGCAGCATCGCGCCCGTCGGGGTCACTGAAGCAGTACACGGATACGTACGTGCATCCACAGAGCGGCGCGTTGAGCATTGTATTTGACGTGCGGGAGCGCAGGGAGTGCCATGGTGATACGGGCGAGGACGTGGAAGTTCTGTGTGAGCCGCCAGAACGTGGCCTGCTGTAGCGGGAGATGTGCACCGGTGTCATGCAGAAAGGTAGTGTCTTGAACCGATGCTGTGAATGTATGTACTGCCGTTCTTCATGGATATTCATGCACCTCACATTTCCGCTATATCTAGATAAAACAGTAGGTGTCAGTCTCGTGCATGTCTGCTCAGAATATTCAAAAAAGAAACTCGTACTCGGTGGGTTTGCAATGCCCGCGCGGGTGCTCGTCTCGCAAACACGTACAATGATAGGAGACAGTGCCTCCGGCTTCGTGAGCAAATATACTAGAATCAGCCTTTGACAATAGATAGGATTTCACACAATGACATACCTCCCAGGTTCGTGTTTGAGACTCGAGTAACATACACCCTGTCCTTCTGTCCGTCGGGGTGTTGGGTGTGGGCTACTGGGTGTGGACACAAGGGGGTTACAGGTAGGGTGGTAAATGGTCAAGCTGGTATGGCGTGGTTCTTGTTTTGTTATATGTAGTCTGATCCGATCAAACATGACAAATGCAAAATTTACTGATGTTATTCTCACAGTCGGCTGCGGCTCGTCCATCCTTCCATTGTCGGATCAGTCATATCTCACATCAATCTTAAGCAGACTCAGTTCAGACATGACATTGTTGCCACAAGTTGATTAGCCTCATGTTCACATTTCTTGTTCTCCTGTAGGCTGTGAGCTCACCGGCAGATCCAGAACTTCAAAGAGATGATTCATTTGACGTGACATGACATGCCAAGCAAATCATCTCTTTCAAGTTCTGGATCTGACCGGCGACTTGAAATCAAGTTTCAGAATATTCATCTCTTACCCTGTGCTTCGCAGCCTTTGCTTCAGCCGAGATGCTACCAAGATTGAATGCAATAGCTAGAGTATGATGTCATTTGCACCAATCCTTCTGGATGCATGAGTCGACAATGGATGTGAGTAGAGGAGGCTCGCAGACATCGGTGGGTGGCGGACAATGTCCACATTAGGAAACTATGATCGCAAGCGCCGACTTCGTCCAAGTTCGACTTCAAGTGGCCTTGAACCGACTCGGTCAACAACTGTGCATTCTAGACGACATTTCTACGTATTCCATACGCTGCTTTCGACAGCCACACTCGTCTGTTCTCAAGCCAGTCAAAGACGCTGCCCCCCTCCATCACAGCATCCGCGTCCGAGTCTCCCGCATCTTCCACATACTTTGCGCTCTTGATCGTATATTCGCCGAGCCTCTTTGAGCGTAGCTCCGGGTCACGCTGCCGCCCGCGCACCGTGCCTCTGTCGGCGCGCGGGCGGCGGGGTGCTCGTGCAAACCGTCCCTCCTTTTCGAGCTTTTCGAGCTCCCCCGGCTCCAGCTCCCGGAACCGCGTCGACTCGCGTTTCCACCGCACGCACAGCATCTCCAGCTTCCACAGGGTCCCCGTTGCGTCGCTGATGTTCCTGAACGGGACAATCTCGTGTGGCCAGCCGTCAATCACGACACCGTGCTTCAGCACAATGTCGCGCCAGTACGTCGTCCACTTCATCCTTATATTCTCGATGCCGGTGATCTTCCCTGTGGGGAAGAGTGCATTGTTGAGTACATGTGCTGAAGGTGATGCTACCGAGCTTGGTTTCACAACGGCCAGTGGCAGGTAGTACTCACGGAGGCATTTGTCAATGATCCGGCGTATTTTTGCCCGCGTCCAGCTCAATTTCTGCTTGTACGCTGTGTCCTGGGCTTCCAGAATGCACATCAGAATGTTTACGAGCATAGTATTAAATCCAACTTACCATTTTTGTCCTCTTGTCGCAGTGGAGAATCCCGCGCAGCCATGTGCGAGAGGGTTTGACACGAAAAGCCCGACACTCAGTGCAGCAGGGCTGTCTTGTGTACCCGAGAGCGCCGGACGGGAAGCGGGAATGTGCAGTCAAAACACCCGTCCGACCGGATCATGTCTCACCTACTAGGCACGCATTGCATGATTCTCGCCGCCGCCATGTTCCATATATGTGCTCTGATGTCTTAGCCCACAGCACACGATCATCGCGCGCAACTTAGCGAAGATCCCAAGCCCTGCAGCCCGTCATTCGACCGGTCACAGTACTCCCGAGTTCCCCAGGACCCATGCGGCCTTCAGTCTCCAGCCATTGGTGACGTGATGGCGACGGACTCCAAGCTGAAGAACAACGGTCCTGGGTGGCTGGCCAGTCTGATGGAAAGCACAACGTGAGGGGCTGCGGTGAGTAGACGGCAAAGAGATGTGATCCGACTCTGTGGGGCTCGGAGTGAATGGCCGTGAAGCGAGTCGCCTCATTCAGGGTCAGTGGGAGTCGGGATCGTGAAACGTGCAGCGCGAAGAGGTGCAAGGGCGCGACAACAATTTGCCTTGATATTTGGTGTGTCTGCATCCGAATACTCCGCTATGCGCTCACGTTCTGACAGTTTGTCATATTCTCAATCTCAGGAGCTGGTCGCGTCGGGTCATCTAGCACTACTGTCGTGTGTTTCTAAACATAGGAACGACTGCTCGTGATCAAGAGCCATTCCAAATGTGCAGGCCTGAACAAAGATGAAGGACAGACCATATGACGTGATGGGTGGGGATCTTGTATCCGATCCGAAATTCCCAAGAATTGCATCCACGTACACACTGACCCTTGCTCGACGCGGGCAGAATATATCCAAACGACAGACCTCGGAACCACTGGGCTGGATATTCGGTTACATCTTCCGAGTCATGCTGAAACTGCGGGATGTGCACACTGAGATAACCTGGTGAGCAGTCTGCACTCTCACCACCCGCCAATCCTCTGTCAGGATCATCCACATGTTCATAGGACATGTGTGGTATACAAATGAGAACACGCGGTTAGCAGGAATATATCATACCGGAAGGGAATGTCTTCCAGGGGAAATTCTGAAACACAGAACACTCTCGGACGTGCAAGGATTGCCGTGGATTTTACGTGCGGGAGATGCACATCATGCGAAGGCTAGCGGACTTGCGGATCCTCCGCGCAGATTCGGCCGTGTCGCCGGCTGGCAGGCGACATAAATACAGCTGAGTATCTGCATTCCCTTCAGAGCCTTTTCCTCCTCTCCCCATCTGTCTCTTCTGTACCGGCCGACACCTTCGACGTTGTTCTCTGATCTCTCGTCCGCTGTTCGGCGGCGGGCCACATTACTCTACATAGCATCTGGAGGGAGTTTCTACAGGTAGGGCGCACATTTCTCCCCGGTCTTGACGAATGCTGATCCTGTTCCAGCACAGCACCGTACCCGCTCAGATGTCTTTCAATGGCGAAATGCCATCTTGGTATCTGGCCGCGCTGCACCACTCCCACGTCACCCTCGGGCTGCCGTGCGCCGCCCGCCACCGCGCACGCCGATGTCCAACACATGCGCCGGTCATCTGTCGGGAGCCACTTTGCCTTTAAAGTTCGTAAGACGTTCTGAACTACTCGCGCGGCTGATTCCGGTGTCTGCATGTAGTATTCGACGCTACGGGCGCCGACAGCGGGAGTGCGCCCGTGATCGTTCGGTCGGGCTCGCTGCATGTCGTGAAGGAGATCGTCGAGCGCCGGGACACGGACGGGGGGACTCTGTCGGGTATGTGTGCCTTTCGAATCGTGCATGTGCCCGTCGCATGGCGCGCCGAGTAGTCTGCCTTTTGTGGGACTCGTATGTCTTGGTAGACGTGCTGTCGTCGTCGTCGTCTTCGGCCAGGGGTCATGCCCATCCCTGGCGGGGACACAGCTCGGGGATGCGGTCGCAAAACATGGTGGAGCAAATGTGGCTGATGGCGTATCGTTCGACATGAATCGTGATGCGAACGTTGGCCCGTGCGCTCAGGGTTAGCGCGGGCTGTTCCAATCGGGTCCTTGCGAGTCGTCAGAAAATCGCGGCGAATCATGCATGCGCCCGACGTTCTGATGATCGCGTTGTGCGACGAACGCGTGAGTCAGCCGCTCAGGTCGAAGAATGTCAGGTACGACTGACTTGCGATCAGCTACAGATGCATACGCCGTGGTGCTGGCATCAAGCGTGTCTAAAGCAGCAAGGCGCAAGATGGCGGAAGGCGGCTGACGGCGCCGACTGTTCATAGACGTCGTGCAGACGATTCGGTTGCGCCGCACATGGTGCCGAAAATAATGTATATTTGACATGTACATACGGTACTGTAGATACACGGGCTCGCGACAAGTGAGCCTCTGCGTTCGCCTGCAGGGCGGCGATAGACACACTGGGCATCACATGGCGGCCCCCGGAGCACATGTAGACACATGTGCCCTGCAGCAAAACACTGAGGCAGCGTCAAGCCGCTCGGCGGTCTGCACCCGGCCCCGGCTGAGGATGGACGGGAGGGAATTGTGTGGGCGCACACCGACAGCGCACCTCGGTAAATCCATCCTGTAAATGTGTCCATCCCCGCTCATCCGTCGGCGAATTGGCGGCTACGACGAGAAGGCACCGTGTAGCGCTGTCGGAAATAGAGGCATCAGCGTCGGGGGGGTGCGCGTACGATCCGACGAATCTCGCTTCGTCGGTCTGCTCAGGCTACCGCAATTTTCGCATGATGACCTCTCGATATCGTCCGGGGGTGTAGGGCCGACATAATAACAAAGCGAGCGGCGCACCTCGTACAGGCGACAGACGACACAGTCCGCCTGCCATGCTCCATCCCATCCCTGAACCATGTCATCCGTAGCGACGTCTTGGGCGGCGCGAAGCTGCGGAGCGCCGTGGCATCGTGTGCTGCACAACTCGCCGAACGGGAGCTTGCGCTGTCCGTCGTCATGTCCGGCGTAGACGCCGTTGAATCGCATCCCGGAGACCCTGTGCGAAAGCGTCAGGCGACCGACACGATACAGGGCACTCGCCGTCGCCGGGGAGCGGTTCAACAAGCAGCCGCCGTCCAAGCACGAAGCTCGCGGCTCGACTGCAGTCCGGTGTTCTGGCTCATCCGGTCGCGATTCGTCTGCCGAGACCCTGTACGCGCACCATCTCATCCGCGAAAATACCGTTCGGATGTACAGGCTCACCGTCCACTGCAAACCTTTCAGCTGATAGTCCTTGAGGCCGCGTGACTTTTTCCTTGACTCGGTGGGCGACCGCATAATAGTCCATCTTGGACTTGTCCTCCTGCTCGTCCTCGAACTTCTGCGCGCCAAACGTCTCCTCGGTCGCAGGGCCATCCTCCGACTCGAACGCGTACGGCTCGTCGTTCGGGCCCTCGCGCTGCTGCTCCATGACCGCCTGCGCGAGCGAATCGAGGTACGAGTCGGTCTGGCGGAGCAGGTGCGTGATGCGCGTGTCCTTGGCGGTGTCGATGAGCTTCATGTACGCCTCCTCGTCGTCCGCCTTCAGGGCCTTCAGCCGCTCCTTCGAAATGCGCTCGATGCGCTTCTGCTCCTCCTTCTCCGTCTGCGCGTGGAACTGCAGCACTGAACGATTCAGGCGCACCACGCGGTCCTGCGCCGCCCGCGCCGTGGCGAGCACCTCGCGCCCGTGCGTGCAGATCACGCCGAGCTGCTCGACGTGCTTCTGCTTCGCGCGCCGCTCGCGGTCCACGCGCTGCTTGCGCTCTGCCTGCTCCGTCATCCGCGCGTCACGGATCGTCGGCTTGCGCACACGTCGGAAGTCGGCACGGTTCAGCGGCAGCAACGACCCGTGCGTGAGCCGTTCTGCAACAAGCGCCCGCAGCGCGCGCTGCTTGTCGAGCACCTTGAGCGACTTGAGCTCGATGAGCGCGCGCAACTTCCCATGCGCGTTTGGAGCAGGGTGTGTGGGCGGCCGTGCGAGCAGCGCTAGCTCGGTGGAGGAGGTATTCGCGGTGTCTTCTTTCATTGCGTCGTCCAGAACGCTGTCGATCCCGCCGTCGCCCATCGTCGCCGGCATCTCTTCAAGCTCGTGAATGCGCTGGTCGATCCGCGCGTCGATGAAGCGATTACGCTCCGCGATGACTTGGTGGGGGTCGAGGCCGGTGGGCATAATCGATGGGACGAGCAATCGCTGCAGGCGCGTCGCGAATACCGCAGGGCTCGTGGAAGGGTCGCGCTTGAGATGTGAGAATGGATGCATGTACGAGTTGTATGGGTAGATCCCCGACTTCGTGTCGTCTTCCATGAACGCGCCCTTGGCCAGTTCTATCACCTCGCCGTCATCCGTCTTGAGCTCGGTTGGCACCGTGCCGTCGACAGCAGACTCGCTGCCGCTCTTGTGCACCTTCACGGCGCTGTCGACTATGCGCGCATTGACATCCCGTCCGTGCAGCTGCTGTTCAAGATCCTGTATTGCTTGGGTCGGGGCACGCATCGACTGCTGGATAGCCTCAGAAACTGGCAAGCCGCGCGACAACAGCTTGAAGGCTTGGATCTGTGAACGAAGGGCATCGATCTGTTCTTGCGTGAACGAGACGGGGGTCTGAGGAGATGGAGGATAGGGCTGTGCGGGGATGGGGCCGGAGGTCAGCGCATTCCCGTTTGTGACAGTACTACCGTTAGCGAGGGAGGCTGCTGGGGCATGCCCATTGACGGCAGTATGTGGTTGCTCCAGGCCATGTTCTGGAAACAAGGTTAGCATAAATATGCACAGATATTGAATGTCTTTGAAAGGAGACATGGATGTACGCTCATGAGAACCCCGCATACGTGAGAGTGCTTAACGACGTATAATGCCATAGTGAAGTAGACAATCATCAGAATGACGTACGTTGAAGTTGAGACTGAAAGTCGCCAATGACCTTCAAGATCTTGGCGAGGTCTGGAGATGTCTCGGGAGTGTGACCAGCTTGACGGAGGCTTTGCGCTCGCTAATGAATGGCAAAACGACGAGAACAGAGGGGGAATGTGGATGTCACAAGCGAAATGAATCAGTCTGAGATTGTACAAGAGTCGGAATGCTCACCTGAAACAGGTGATTTAGGCGTTCACGAATGGTAGTGGGGGTGAGCTGCTGCTGTTGCTGCTGCCTGCCAGGGAGGCCACCCGGATATTGCTGCGAGAATTGGGGGTGCTGTTGTTGTGGTGCGGAGGAAACGTTCGCGGCAGCCATTAGACGGGATATCTGGGTCGCGTCCGGGGTCGCGTCGCTCGCTGTGCAGATCTCGTGAACTGTGAAAGCGTCAACCAGTGGCCAGCCCAAAAACCCCACAACAAGCTGACTCAGTGTTTCGCACGGCAAAGACACGTGACTGGACGCGTCATGGCGCGTTCTGCGTCTTCAGAGTCTGCCCTCGATCGTCATCTTGCGTCTGCATCTCAGGTCAAGCTGCGACGGCGCAGAATGTCCAGAGATAAGTCTGTGAGTATGGTCAGTCTTCCCTCGTTGCTCAGCGCTCACCTGGCAGTTCTTGTTCACTCTTCGGCACTCGTTAAGCATATGTGCAGCCGCGGCAAGTCTCTCCTCGTCTACTACTCATCCGGCAAGCGCATCGAGGGCCGCTCATACATTACATCGCGGTATGTACGTTCACCACTCGCGAACAGTGTATCGAGATCTCATCGGTCGCCGTTCAGTTGGAAATCCGCCCATGACAACTCCGAGGCTCCTCTTCTCCAATTCGCGGTGGAGCAGCCATCGGGCTCCACGCCTTTCTGCCCGCCATCGAACCAGCGCGCCCAGGCCGCCTTTTCCGCCTCTGTCGACCTTCCGGCAATCCGTGGGCCCTACGACAGACTCCGAGGACTCGGAGCCGCACCATCACGAGCTGGAACCACAGCCGGTCATCCGCGTACCTGTGGCCTGCTGTGCGCACATGAGGTGCTGGAGCTTCATCGAGCACCGCGAGGCGAGTTTCCCGACTCATTTCAGGTGCTCGACGCGCGGTATGGTGTCCCCTCAGTCCCGTGGGGTCATAATAGCCGCTGACCTACTTCCAAAGCTCCCATCGGGATCGCCTCCACCACCACCGTGTATACACCACCGTTCTCGACCTTCTGGTAATGCGTGAGTCCTACATGCCGAGACGAACTGCGAGGAGATGTACCGCGAGAAGACGTACCGTCGCGAGCTGGAACCACGGCCAGTCCTCCCTTGGTGACCGTCACCTCGCCGCCCAGCGCGAGTTTGTTTGAATCCGTCCATCGTCCACGAGGATACGTTGTGGCCGGTCCCGATGACACTTGAAAGCCACGTCAGCCGCCATTTTGATCCCGACACGACCGACCGACGCCTATCCTAGCGGTTCTCGATGGTTTGCTCAAAGTGCATCCCCTCCTTCCATTACCTCGTGCGCATGCCCCGGTGGAACATCTTCACCAACAGCGGCTGTGCAGTAGTAGCATCAGCACACAAATATCAGCAATGTCCAGTGGCGCACCTCAGCATCGTGCTCCCACTCGCCGTTGCCGTTCTCCCCCCCGAGGCGCACCTGCAGCGTGCGCTCCACAACACCCCAATACTGCTCCACCAGCGCCGAGCGCGATATTAATATGGCGGTGCAACTCGGCAGCATC
Source organism: Amylocystis lapponica (assembly GCA_022376435.1). Classification (NCBI taxonomy): domain Eukaryota; kingdom Fungi; phylum Basidiomycota; class Agaricomycetes; order Polyporales; family Postiaceae; genus Amylocystis; species Amylocystis lapponica. The sequence goes on from JABYQE010000015.1 coordinate 220,410, forward strand.
GCGCCCGTCGGGGTCATTGAAGCAGTACACGGATACGTACGTGCATCCACAGAGCGGCGCGTTGAGCATTGTATTTGACGTGCGGGAGCGCAGGGAGTGCCATGGTGATACGGGCGAGGACGTGGAAGTTCTGTGTGAGCCGCTAGAACGTGGCCTGCTGTAGCGGGAGATGTGCACCGGTGTCATGCAGAAAGGTAGTGTCTTGAACCGATGCCGTGAATGTATGTACTGCCGTTCCTTCATGGATATTCATGCACCTCACATTTCCGCTATATCTAGATAAAACAGTAGGTGTCAGTCTCGTGCACATCTGCTCAGAATATTCAAAAAGAAACTCGTACTCGGTGGGTTTGCAATGCCCGCGCAGGTGCTTGTCTCGCAAACATATATGCAGAGATGTCACACATACAATAATAGGAGACAGTGCCTCCGTCTTCGTGAGCAAATATACTAGAATGTGGTCCATCAGCCTTTGACAATAGATAGGATTTCACACAATGACATACCTCCCAGGAGACTCGAGTAACATACACCCTGTCCTTCTGTCCGTCGGGCTGTTGGGGGTGGGCTACTCGGTGTGGACACAGGGGAATTACAGGTAGGGTGGTAAATGGTCAAGTTGGTATGGCGTGGTTCTTGTTTTGTTATATGTAGTCTGATCCGATCAAACATGACAAATGCAAAATTTACTGATGCTTATTCTCACAGTCGGCTGTACATGGCTTGTTCCTTCTATTGTCGGATCAGTCATATCTCACATCAATCTTAGGCAGACTCAGTTCAGACATGATATTGTTGCCACAAGTTGAATAGCCTCATGTTCACATTTCTTGTTCTCCTGTAGGCTGTGAGCTCACTGGCAGATTCAGAACTTCAAAAGAGATGATTCACTTGATGTGATACAACATGCCAAGCAAATCATCTCTTTCAAAGTTCTGGATCTGACCGGCGACTTCAAATCAAGTTTCATCTCTTACCCTGTGCTTCGCAGCCTTCGCTTCAGCCGAGATGCTGCCAAGATCTAATGCAATAGCTAGAGTATGATGTCATTTGCACCAATCCTTCAGGATGCATGAGTCGACAATGGATGTGAGTAGAGGAGGCTCGCAGACTCATCGGTGGGTGGCGGACAATGTCCATATTAGGAAACTACGATCGCAAGCGCCGACTTCGTCCAAGTTCGACTTCAAGTGGCCTTGAACCGACTCGGTCAACGACTGTGCATTCTAGACAACATTTCTATGTATTCCATATGCTGCTTTCGACAGCCACACTCGTCTGTTCTCAAGCCAGTCAAAGACGCTGCCTCCCTCCGTCACCACATCCGCGTCCGAGTCTCCCGCATTTTCCACATACATTGCGCTCTTGATCGTATATTCGCCGAGCCTCTTCGAGCGTAGCTCCGGGTCACGCTGCCGCCCGCGCACTGTGCCTCTGTCGGCGCGCGGGCGGCGGGGTGCTCGTGCAAACCGTCCCTCCTTCTCGAGCCTTTCCAGCTCCCCCGGCTCCAGCACCCGGAACCGCGTCGTCTTGCGTTTCCACCGCACGCACAGCATCTCCAGCTTCCACAGGGTCCCCGTCGCGTTGCTGATGTTCCTGAACGGGACAATCTCGTGTGGCCAGCCGTCGATCACGACACCGTGTTTCAGCACAATGTCGCGCCAGTACGTCGTCCATTTCATCTTTATATTCTCAATGCCGGTGATCTTCCCTGTGGGTAAAGAGCATAATTGAGCTCAGTTTTACCATGGCCGGTGACAGGTACTCACGGAGACATCTGTCAATGATCCGCCGTATCCTCGTCCGCGTCCAGCTCAGTTTTCGCTTGTATGCTGTATCCGAGGCTGCCGTGGGCTTCAGTGATGCCCAGGAGCCTGAGCATAGACTTGAGTCCAACTGACCATTTTCAGCATCTTGTCGCGGTGGAGAATCCCGTGCAGAGCTGCGAGCCATGCGAGAGTAAGTGTGAGACGAAAGTCGATGCAGCATGTCCGTCTTGTGAAGTCGGTGTACCCGAGAGCGCTGGACGGACAGGGCTGAGAAGCAGTCAAAACACCCATCCAACCAGATCACGTCTCACCTACTAGGCCTTTCGCCGCCATGTTCCGTAAGTATTTTTGCTCTGATGTCTTAGCCCACAGAACACGATCATCGCACGCGACTAGCAAAGATCCCGAGCCCTGCAGCTCATCATTCGACCGGTCACAGAACTCCGAGCTCCCTAGGACGGTTGTCCGTAGCCGTCACGTTGCCAACGGCTGGAGACTAAAGGCTGCATGGGTCCTGGGCGGCCGACGTGAACAAGTCTGATGGAACAAATGATGTCAGGGGCTGCCAGTGAGCGAACGGCGAAGAGACGGGCGCCGGCTCTGTGGCTCGGAATGAATGGTCGTGAAGCGACTCGCTTCATTCAGGGTCACTGGCAGCGAGAGTCAGGATCGTGAAGCGCACAGCGCGAGAGGTGCAAGGCGCGGCAACAATTTTCCTTGGCTTTTGGTGTGTCTGCATCTGAATGATCTGCCGCGGGCTCACATTCTGACAGTTTGCTGTATCCTCAATCTCAGGTGGTCGCGTCGGGTCAACTAGCAGTACTGTCATGTGTTTCTAAACACAGGAATGACTGTTCGTGGTCAAGAGCTACACAGGCCCGAACGTAGACTGCAAAGGAATGGAATACAGGACACTGGGTGGGGATTTCCGACCCGATCTGAAATTCCCAAAAGTCGCGTCAACGTACACACTGACCGCGCTTGACGCGGGCAGAATACATCCAAACGACAGACCTCGCAACCACTGGGCCGGATATACGCTTAGAGCTTTCGGTTGCATCTTCCGAGTCATGGTGAAACTGTGGGATGTGCACACTGAGATAACCTGGTGAGTAGTCTGCACTCTCACCACCCCCCAATCCTCTGTCGGGCTCATCCACATGTTCATAGAACATGTGTGGTATTAATGAGAACAAGCCGTGTGCATGGGGCTAGCAGGAAATATCATACCGGAAGGGAATGTCTTCCAGGGGAAATTCTGAAACATGGAACACTCTCGGACGTGCAAGGATTGCCGTGGATTTTACGTGCGAGAGATGTGCATCATGCGAAGGCTAGCGGTCTTGCGGATTCTCCGCGCATTCATTCGGCCGCGTCGCCGGCTGGCAGGAGATATAAATGTACAGCTGAGTCTCTGCATTCTCTCCAGAGCCTTTCCTTCCTCCTCTTCCCGCCTGTCTCTTCTGTACCCGCCAATGCCTTCGACAGCGGCACACGCTGCTCTCTGATCTCTTGTACGCTGTTCACCGCCGCCGCGGCTGGCCATATTTCTCTACATGGCACCCGGAGGGATATCTATGAGTAAGTCGCACGTTTCTTTTCCATTCTCGAACGAACGCTAATCAGGCTGTCTGGCACAGCGTCGCGCCCACTGCTCGGATCGCTTTCAATGGCAAGATGCCCTCCTGGTGTATACGGCCGCGTTGCACCACTCCTCTGGTTGCCGTGCGCCGACCACCGCCCCGTGGAGCAACCACGCACGATGTCCCGACTCCAACTCATCCCGACCGCCAGCTGCCGCTCATCCGATGACCACAACCATTATCAATTCAAAGCTGGTGAGCTCCCCGTTGACATTCTGAAATATTCGCCCGGTGTCTGCGTGTAGCATTTGACGCTGCGGGCGCAGACGACGGAAGTGCGTTAGTGGTGGCTCGGCGGCGGTCGCCTCGGAGTTTGCTGCGTAAGGACCAAAGACGTGACACGAACGTCGGGCATTTGTGCCTTTCGAGTCGCGTATTTGCCTGTCACGCCGAGTAATTTGCCCTTTGTGGGACTCGTATGTCTTGGTAGACGTGCTGTCGTCGTCGTCGTCGTCGTCGTCAGCAGCCAGTGGGTCATGCCCGTCCCTGGCGGGGACACAGCTCGGGGATGCAGTCGCAAATCATGGCGGAGCGAATGTCGCCGATGGCGTATCGTTCGACATGAATCATGATGCGAACGTTGGCCCGTGCGATGCGCTGCAGCACCGTGCGCTCAGGATTAGTGCGGGCCGTTCCAATCGAGCCTTGCGAGCCGTTCTGCATGCGCCCGACATTCTGATCGCGTTGTGCGACGAACGCCTATGTCAGCCGCTCAGGTCGAAGGATGGCAAGTACGACTGACCTGTAATTGACTGCAGATGCATACGCCGTGGTGCTGGCATGAGGCGTATATCTTTAGCAGGATGGCGCAGGATGGCGGAAGGCGGCTGACAACGCCGACTGTTCATAGACGTCGTGCAGACAATCCAGTTGCGCCGCACATGGTGGCGAAAATGATGTATGTATATTTGGCATGTACATACTGTAGATACACGGGCTCGCGACAAGCGAGCCTCTGCGTTCGCCAGCAGGGCAGCGACAGACGTCCTGGGCACCACATGACAGCCCCCGGAGCACATGTAAGCACATGTGCCCTGCAGCAAACACTGAGGCAGCGTCAAGCCGCTCGGTGATCTGCACCCGGCCCCCGGCTGAGGATGGACGGGAGGGAATTGTGCGGGCACACACCGACAGCGCACCTGGGTAGATACATCCTGCAATGTAACCGTTCCCGCTCGTCCGTCGGCGAAATGGCGGCTACGGCGAGAACGCACGGTGCAGCAGCCATCAGCGTTGAAAGTGTGCGTGCGATTTGACGCACCTCGCTTCGTTGAGCCGTTCAGGCCGCCCCAATTTCTGGATGCTGACCTCTGGACGGCCTACGTAATAACAAAGCGGACGGCGCACCTCGTACAGGCGACAGACGACGCGGTCTGCCCGCCATGCTCCATCCCATCCCTGAACCATGTCATTCGTAGCGACGTCTTGGGCGGCGCCAAGCTGCGGAGCGCCGTGGCATCGTGTGCTGCGCAAGCGTTTGCTCTTGCTGTCATTCGTCTACGACCCTCGTATGGCGACCGCCCCCGGCACATTGCACCCCACAAGGATGGATGACAAACTCACCAAAGACCATGTCCACCCGTCCTCGATGATCTACTCGTACAGGGCCGATGCACAGCTCGCCGAACGGGAGCTTGCGCTGTCCGTCGTCATGTCCGGCGTAGACGCCGTTGAATCGCATCCCGGAGACCCTGTGCGAAAGCGTCAGGCGACCGACACGATACAGGGCACTCGCCGTCGCCGGGGAGCGGTTCAACAAGCAGCCGCCGTCCAAGCACGAAGCTCGCGGCTCGACTGCAGTCCGGTGTTCTGGTTGATCCGGTGAGTGGCCGTATCGCGATTCGTCTGCCGCACCATCTCATCTGCGAAAATACCGTTCGGATGTACAGGCTCACCGTCCACTGCAAACCTTTCAGCTGATAGTCCTTGAGGGTGCCACCGATGAGGAGCGACGGCTGCCGCGTGACTTTTTCCTTGACCCGGTGAGCGACCGCATAGTAGTCCATCTTGGACTTGTCCTCCTGCTCGTCCTCGAACTTCTGCGCGCCAAACGTCTCCTCGGTCGCAGGGCCATCCTCCGACTCGAACGCGTACGGCTCGTCGTTCGGACCCTCGCGCTGCTGCTCCATGACCGCCTGCGCGAGGGAATCGAGGTACGAGTCGGTCTGGCGGAGCAGGTGCGTGATGCGCGTGTCCTTGGCGGTGTCGATGAGCTTCATGTACGCCTCCTCGTCGTCCGCCTTCAGGGCCTTCAGCCGCTCCTTCGAAATGCGCTCGATGCGCTTCTGCTCCTCCTTCTCCGTCTGCGCGTGGAACTGCAGCACTGAACGATTCAGGCGCACCACGCGGTCCTGCGCCGCCCGCGCCGTGGCGAGCACCTCGCGCCCGTGCGTGCAGATCACGCCGAGCTGCTCGACGTGCTTCTGCTTCGCGCGCCGCTCGCGGTCCACGCGCTGCTTGCGCTCTGCCTGCTCCGTCATCCGCGCGTCACGGATCGTCGGCTTGCGCACACGTCGGAAGTCGGCACGGTTCAGCGGCAGCAACGACCCGTGCGTGAGCCGTTCTGCAACAAGCGCCCGCAGCGCGCGCTGCTTGTCGAGCACCTTGAGCGACTTGAGCTCGATGAGCGCGCGCAACTTCCCATGCGCGTTTGGAGCAGGGTGTGTGGGCGGCCGTGCGAGCAGCGCTAGCTCGGTGGAGGAGGTATTCGCGGTGTCTTCTTTCATTGCGTCGTCCAGAACGCTGTCGATCCCGCCGTCGCCCATCGTCGCCGGCATCTCTTCAAGCTCGTGAATGCGCTGGTCGATCCGCGCGTCGATGAAGCGATTACGCTCCGCGATGACTTGGTGGGGGTCGAGGCCGGTGGGCATAATCGATGGGACGAGCAATCGCTGCAGGCGCGTCGCGAATACCGCAGGGCTCGTGGAAGGGTCGCGCTTGAGATGTGAGAATGGATGCATGTACGAGTTGTATGGGTAGATCCCCGACTTCGTGTCGTCTTCCATGAACGCGCCCTTGGCCAGTTCTATCACCTCGCCGTCATCCGTCTTGAGCTCGGTTGGCACCGTGCCGTCGACAGCAGACTCGCTGCCGCTCTTGTGCACCTTCACGGCGCTGTCGACTATGCGCGCATTGACATCCCGTCCGTGCAGCTGCTGTTCAAGATCCTGTATTGCTTGGGTCGGGGCACGCATCGACTGCTGGATAGCCTCAGAAACTGGCAAGCCGCGCGACAACAGCTTGAAGGCTTGGATCTGTGAACGAAGGGCATCGATCTGTTCTTGTGTGAACGAGACGGGGGTCTGAGGAGATGGAGGATAGGGCTGTGCGGGGATGGGGCCAGAGGTCAGCGCATTCCCGTTTGTGACAGTACTGCCGTTAGCGAGGGAGGCTGCTGGGGCATGCCCATTGACGGCAGTATGTGGTTGCTCCAGGCCATGTTCTGGAAACAAGATTAGCATAAATGTGCGCATATATTGGATATTTTTGAAAGGAGACATGGATGTACGCTCATGAGAACCCCACATATGTGAGAGTGCTTAACGATGTATAATGCCATACTGAAGTAAAGAAAGACGTACGCTGAAGTTGAGACTGAAAGTCGCCAATGACCTTCAAGATCTTGGCGAGGTCTGGAGATGTCTCGGGAGTGTGACCAGCTTGACGGAGGCTTTGCGCTCGCTGATGAGTGGCGAAACGACGAGAACAAAGGGGTGGAAGTCACAAGCGAAATGAATCAGTCTGAGATTGTACAAGAGTCGGAATGCTCACCTGAAACAGGTGATTTAGGCGTTCACGAATGGTAGTGGGGGTGAGCTGCTGCTGTTGCTGCTGCCTGCTAGGGAGGCCACCCGGATATTGCTGCGAGAATTGGGGGTGCTGTTGTTGTGGTGCGGAGGAAACGTTCGCGGCAGCCATTAGACGGGATATCTGGGTCGCGTCCGGGGTCGCGTCGCTCGCTGTGCAGATCTCGTGAACTGTGAAAGCGTCAACCAGAAACCCCACAACAAGCTGACTCAGCACCGCCTCACCCTTTTTGAGCTCCGCTCTCTTCTTCGCACTCCGCTGCATCTCCGACCACGCACGTGATCCAACGCGTCCAACATTCGCCGCCGCGTCTCCTTGTCCTCGCGCCACGCAGGCCACAGACCAGTACTTACTTTTCAATTATGCCAGCAGAACGCGCAGGTGTGAGTACTATTGTTCATGTAATAATAATGATCTTTCTAATTTCTCACTCTAGTACACCGTCACAATGTTCCTCGTGGACGTCTCGCCGTCCATGGGCAAATTCAGACCAGTCGAGATTCCCGGTGCGATAGATGGCGAACCAGACACGATTGAGATGACCAACCTTGAGTGGTCTGTCCAGTTTGTGATGCTCAAGATCCAGGAAATGGTGCGCAGCGCTCCGTGCATCCCATCTGCCGCGCTCACCGGACCTGCAGATCTTCAACGGCCGCAAGACGGACCAGTGCGGAGTCATTCTGTTCGGCTCTGAAGGTGTGCTATCCGAGTCCTGTTTTCACAAAGTGTCTCACGGCCAAGTTCAGACACGCACAACATCATCAACGAGAAGAGTGGCGGATACGACCACGTCTCGGAATACATTCCCATAGGACAGCCCAATGCAGGGACACTGGCCAAACTCGCCGCCCTTTCGCCTTCGACTACCTCTGGTGACCGTAAGTTGTCCTTTGTGCACCCTGCGCGCGCTGCTCAGATCGCTTTCTCAGCCATCGACGCGCTCATCGTGGGCATCGAGACGCAGAACGAGTACCTCGCGTCGAAGCGGACATGGACGCGCAAGATGGTGCTCCTGACGGACGGCGAGAACCCCATCGAAGTCGAAGACTGGGAAACCACGACGGACAAGATGAACACGCTGGGCATCAGCCTCGCCATCATGTAGGCCCGCCGCCTTATGCAGCAGTCGGGCCGACGCTGACCGTTCCGCAGAGGCGTCGATTTTGACGACGACGAGCTACCGTTCCACGAGGAGGACAAGACGCACATGAAGCGCGAGAACGAAAAGTTCTTCCACACGTTCATCGCCAAGGTCGAGCGCGGCGTGATTGGCAACTGCGACTTTGCGCTGCATGAGCTCGCGCGGCCGGAGATCAAGCAGACCAAGTCTGCGCTGATGGGCACGTTGCTGCGGCTGGGGGACGTGGACGCTCGGCCTGAGGAGGCAGTCGAGGTGCTGGTGAAGGTGAGCAAGTGCACAGCGGTGGCGCGGCCGAAGAGCTGGAAGAAGTTCGCGCGGCGCGAGTTTTCCGAGGGCGAACATGTAGACCCGGGCAAGACGGTGTTTGCGCAGCTGAGGATGCGGACGGACTACGTGCTCGAGCCCGCGGATGGCGACGCGCAGGCCACGGACAAGGAGGAGGACGAAGACGAGGATGTGGAGATGGGGGAGGAGCGGCCGAAGAAGGAGCCGGAGCTGATCCAGAAGGAAGACCTGGTGCGCGGGTTTAAGTACGGTGCGTCGTACGCGCCGTGCCCCGAGGGACAGTTCCCGCGGCTATCGACGCGCAAGGGCATCGACATCTGCGGGTTCTTCAAGGCGAAGCAGTTTCGGCGAGAGCTCGCGATGTCCGAGGTGCAGTACGTGTGGGCGGACCCAGCGTCGCCGATGCAGCAGGTCGCACTCAGCTCGATCGTGCAGGCGATGTACGAAAAGGACACGATGGCGATCGCACGGTGGGTGAGCCGCGACGGGATGGACCCGAAGATGGGCGTGTTCTTCCCTATGATGTTTGACAATGTGGACTGTCTTATGTGGGTGCAGGTACGTGACGTGCTCGCTGTGCCCGCTTTTCCGCTCTTGAACATTCGACATACTAGATGCCCTTCGCAGAAGATGTGCGCAACTTCCCGTTCGCATCGCTCGATAGGCTGGTCACGAGGAAGGGGGAGGTTCTCGAACAGCATCCATATCTACCCACAACAGAACAAATGGACGCCATGGAGAACTTTGTGGATGCCATGGACCTCATGGACGCAGGGGAGAAGGACGAAAATGGGTAAGCCGGTGCCTCAGTTCCTTCCTTTTCCCGGACACTGACTTTGCACGACAGCGAACGTCAACCGTGGTTCGATACGCGTCTATCATACAACCCTGCGGTGCATCGCACAAAGCAAGCCCTCTTCCATGGCGCAATAGTAACAGACCTCACCACACACCCGCTCCCACCACCGCATCCCGAGTTGCTGAAATACTTTGAACCTCCCCGGCGTGTGCTCAAGCGTGCACGGACAGCTATCGAAGAGTGTACGCGAGCGTTCAGGGTCCGAGAAGGTAAGCTTCCCATCATCCCCAAGCCCACCCTCACGCCCCACAGTGCCAAAGAAGGTCACGCGTGCGCGCAAGGACGGGCACGTCCGCGCCGCCGACGAGGACGAGGACATGATCCTGCTCGACAAGATGTCCAAACGCACCCGCTCGCTCACGGCCGGCGCCTCGATGCGCGCGTCCCAGACTGCAGGCGCGCGCTCGCAGCGCGAGAAGCCACGGCCGTCGTCTCCCGACGGCAGCGAGACGGAGCCGGAGACCGACGAGGAGGATTGCTAGCCCGCAAGAACGCGCTGCCGACGCCTGCGCCCGAGTCCCAGCTCGAGCTCGAGCCGGGCCGCGCACCGGGGCGCATCGTAGGCACAACACGCCCGCTTGAAGATTTCAAGAAGAACGTCGCGCGCGGGGACGTGGTCACGAAGCGGTGGAGGATCTTGCGGCTGTCGTGAAGGAGATTGTGCTGAAGCCATTTGCGTCGCGGCGGACACGGAGCTGCTGGAGTGCATGCAGGAGCTGCGTCGTGTCGCTCTTGAGGTACGTGTATCTTGGCTCTTAGTCGATTGATCGCTCATCCAGCATGAACCCCAGGAGGACGAGATTGATGCGTGGAATGTGTAAGTCGCCTTCTGTCATACTGGCTTTCATGTTCTCACCCATTGTTGTGCAGTTTCCTACGAGACCTTCGCAAGTCATGTCTGGACAAACAGCCAGGCAATCAAGCGTTCTGGGAGCAAGTCAAAGAGTCAGGCCGAGACCTCAGCCTCATCAGCAAGTTTGAAGCGGCAAGACTCGGTGGCAAGTCGAACATATCTGAATCTCAGGCTGCAGAAGTGAGTCTATCTAACGTATGCCTTAACTTTGGACCTAATGTCATCTTGCCAGTTTATACAACAGTAGTATTGCGAGAACCAGCGGGATGGGAACTCATGGATGGATGTATCGACCCATTTACTAACTCTTTGCGTAGTCCAATAGTCTGTATTCTAGGACCAACTAACATGTAGACACCGTAATTGCAAGTTATTGTCAGCAATCCACTGCATAGTGACAGACTTGTATCTGATCAATTCATAGCCATTCTAAAGAACACAGCGCAGAACAAGATAATACACAAGCGGGCCGGGAGTCCTAATATGAACACCGGAAAAGTTCACTCCTCATCGTCATCCTCGTCACTGTCGTCGGCCTCATCAAGCCACTGAGAATATTGTTCAGCATACGACATCATCCACGGAGTGAACACGACACTGACCTTCAGGAACGGCTCGCTGGCCTTGCGAACCTTTTTGCTGGTGTCCCTGTCGACATACTTCTTGCTGACATGCGTCCCCCACTGCTTCACGACCTCCTCCTCGATGATGTCGGTCTGGTAGAACTCCATCAGGATTTTAGGGATAGCCGGGATGAGAGCAGGATAGGAGACGCCGACGAGACGCTCGATACCACCGAGGAGGGCCTTCTGATGCTTTTCCGACGTGACCATCTGAATAAAAAGTATCATCAGCACGCAGCTTGAACATTGATGAAGCGAAGGACAAACCTTTGCGAATAGAGGAGCGTACTTGGGAATCTCGGCAACGGCGTCCGCGGTGAAGAGCACTTGGGCAATCACCTGCACCGTCTTGTGTTTCTTCGCGATACCGAGATCCTCTGCCTTCTTGTAAATTTCGACGGGACCGCTGTCGCGGTTGTCCTCGAGCCAATGACCGAGCTGCCCATACGGACTATCTGCGTCCTCATCGCTGTCGTCGTCCCCACCGGCTAAGGCGACGGCAGCCATGCTCGACTCCACCGCCTTCACACGGGCTTGACAGCCTCGGCAGAAGTGTCCACGGACCAGTCCTCCTTAGTGATGACGGTCTCCGCGTTCAGCTCCGCAGCTTCGGCCTTGATGCGCCTTGTCAACTCGTCATCACTCTCCCCACCAGCATCGCCGTCCGCATCTCCGTTGCCATTCTCGTGACCACTCGGACTGGGACTGCCGTCAGCCGTACCCTTCTTGGCGCTTTTGCTCTTCTTTGCGGTTTTAGGCGGGTTCTTGACGATAAACGTAGTGAGCTTGTGTCGCATATCGACGCCGGTGCGCTCGCCGCAAGCCTTGCAGTCGCGAATGATCTCCTCGCTCTTGGTGATGATGAGGTCCGTCTCGGGGTTCTTGCACGACTTGCACAGCACGAATTTGTCGATGAAGCCGTCGAGCAGCTCGCGCAGCTTCGTCGCATCGTGGGCGCCGTTGACGATGTAGCGGTCGTTCTTCTCGTCGAAGGACGTCTGCGCGCCGAGCTCGCAGCCGAAGAACTTGGTGGGATACGTGGCCGGGCGGCTGAGCGCCCGGGCGACGTCAGACATGTTGGGAATGACGGTTTTAATACCATTGCCTTTTCCTTCGATTTTGGTCAAGAGGATAGGCATACTAGGAAACCATTAAATGACATTAGAAAGCACTGAGGACGAGTGCTTACCGGTAGCGATAGAATTTATCGTCCACATCACGACGAACGTTTACAAGGCCAGCCATATTGGGCAGTTTTTAGCGCTGTGAGCCGTTTCCATCCGTCAGCACACCGCACACTGGATGAGACAGGAATCGCTCACGGAACTAAGTGAATGAAGATGAAATAAGTGTTTATGTCTGGCTATACTGACTGGAGGTCGAAGCATGTATCCTCTGTTCGAGCAGAAGATGACGGGCTGATGCGCAGAGTAGGACGAAATCGTGGAATATAGGACGAGGACAGCGAGGAGAACGACGCAGAGTCGAGTGGATGGGAGACGAAGACAAGCCGGCGCTGCTTCAGCGCGCGTCCATTTGTCTGCGGCAACTCCCGGCCGCTCCTCGCCGGGCTGACTCAGCTGAGTAAGATCAGCTCTCAGCGAGCGCGCAACGTCCGCGGCTAGTCTCCCTGGTCAGACCAACTGTGATCTTTTTGAGGGAGGGGAGGACGATCACATGTAGGTCTGCTATCAAACGCGCCCCCTGAACCGTAGTACTCGTTTTCGCCTTGAGCACGCCTGTGCCGCGAGATGCCGTGAAATGCCGAAGATCGCCGTGCCGATTTTCCGCTAGTTTGGGTCCCCGTGGACAATCAGTCCTAAGTCCATTCGCTGCCGTCGTGCATTCGCTCGTCTGTGTTTCTCAACGAACATACTATACTACATGGATTCTCCATATTTCATGCAAGAGAATTCAGCTTCTGTGGCCTGGGATCTCTCCTACACAAGTCCTACTCCGATTCCTGCTAGTGGCGGCAGTCATTCTCAACATCCTCCGCAACATGATACTCCTTCGCATCCCGTGTATCCTTCACCATCCACATCGTCATCCCATTTACAAGCCCGTCAAAATTCAATGCCATCCCGAAAGCGCAAAAGTCATCCCGACTCAGAAAATGCCAATCCAAATGCGTCCACTGGCAGTCAAAACCCGCCCAAGAAACGTGCATACACTGCACGGCGAAATGACCAAGAGAAGCTCCGGGCCGTGTTTCGTGCTCTTTCAGATGTCAAATGGAGCCTCGGTGATTTTTTATTCCATGTGTTTCGCTTCAAGGACGACAACGGCCAATCAATCGAACATGACCGCTCGCACGCTGCTTCCATTCAGCATTTTCTCCACGGACACACAAAACACACTCCGGCGACCATCATCGATCTTTGGTTTCATCATCCAGATGGGCAATATGCCCGGACGGATGACGAGGAACCAATGTATTCAATTACACCTGCGTTTACTGAAATGAAATTAATCCGCCCTGCTCTGACTGCGTTTGCGGCTCAAACAGTGCTGCATAAGCTTCTTGACGAGGCTGAAGAAGCTATCGAGCCACGAAATGGTCTGCACGCCAGCCGGATTGAGTATCTGCCAGACCTGGAGGACCCGCAGAAGAAGAAGCAGCTCAAGACAACTATTCAGTGGTCAGATGTTGGTGCCGCGACTGTTCCTCGTGTTGCGGACATAATGCGGGAACACCAGCCCCTGACTTGGAAGTACTTCCTTGCATTGGCTCAACGTGACCATAAGAAGCCAAGTGATGCTGTGCGTATCACACGCCGCCCTCCAGATGTGGTCTGTGTGTGCTTCTCATATTATGAAAGCGATAGATACTCACACGTCTCCACAGGTTGTAGTTCATGCCATCGGATCCCTCAATTTCTCGTGCTCAAACCGTGCCAACATCCTTCCCCTTGCTCGTGGATTGCTTTATTTCTCTCTCTCTGCTCCATTCGATCTATTCCTCTACAACAGTCGCATCGGGGCTACTACAGCATATACAACAGTATATCGAGCGATGGAGGCTCTTGCTTTACACGAGGCAGCACTGCTCAAGGCTCACGGGCAAGATCCGCGCTCGTTCGGCGTAATATGGATGGATAACGTGCAAAACTATCTGCTCCAACGTGACCCCCGTTTAGGTCGCGAGAATACATTGAATATTGGGATTGCCGCCACCTATGTTGAAGCTCCTTACGCTGATCCAAAGGCATTTGACGTGGAGGATAAGCGGCGGCGGTTGGCGGAGGGGCGGCGGAAGGATCTGACGGTGGAGGATTTAATCGGGTTCATCGACCAGAACCATCGCGAGGTCGTGGGTTCCCTGCAGTGGCTGCGAACCCTTGTTCACTATGTTCCCGAGCTCACCAAGTACCGTGACCATGTGTCTATGCTCTACAAGACCCGAGGTGCAAAGCGGCGTCTCCCAGAGGAACCTTCCAAAGTCCATCCTTTCGCGACCAGCGGCATGAACGAGACGATCATCACAGAGATCAAGAACGCGTCACTAGATTTCCGCGAGCAGCTTGGTCAGACCCGCGACAACCATGTCGACACGATTCAAATTATCGGAGGAGATGGGCTGACTTATGCTCAGCTGGGCACGCTCAAGAACGACCTCCAATTCCATGACAATGAATTCGACCGCTTTTCCGCATTCGAGCCCGTGCTGGCGTTGTGGCATACAGGGTGGACAGACCTCAGCCGATTGGTTGAGACACACTGGGGATCCCTTCTCTCCAAAGATCCATCGACCCTCGGACATAGCGCGCTCAAGATCTCCCGACGTACACCGCCAAATCTCAAGAAAGTCGAGTACAATAGTGGGGCGGAGATGGTATATTTAATATTGGATGCTCGGTTACTTGACTGTTGGCGGTGCGTGTTGTGAACTCAAATCAGCTCCTCTCACACAGTAACTGATTTTCCTGTGTCAGAATCCACTTCAAAACAACACATCTACTCGATTATTTCACCCGCCTCGCTTCGGAGAACAAGCTTCCGGAGATTGAAGATCTTGAGAGGGCAGCGCTGAAGCTGTATCGTGCGTACTCCAGCTTTCGTGCAGCCGAGCGCGCCATGTACCCAGTGGACGCGAACGGTCCTACGTTGTCAGCATGGGAGGAGACAGTTCCCCTCGGGAGCCCCTGGACCGCACCTTCCAGCACCACTCCTCCGGAGCCAACCCAGAATAAGCCAAAAAGGAAGAGGACAGCTGATGTGACGGCTGAGAGCGCTATGGCTCAACCGAGCACACAGACTGGTGAGAACACCAGCAAGCCAACTCGGAGACAGGCGAAGAAGAATGATGCCGCCTCAATCCCGCCGGAACCATTCAAAGGTGATCGTGTTCTGTATCACTCCATTGTCTTCATTCGAGATGGCGTCGTCTCGCGTGAATTTGCATATGCGATGGCAGAAGGAGATGTGGGCCGAGCATATGAGGCTCTGAAGGTGAGCACGCACATCATTTCTTACCATTTTTTTCACAATACTGACGTGGGCCCACGTTCAACTATCTAGATTATGCTGTTTACATTTGCGGGATCAACTCATACCAAATACACCTCCTACCTTCTCGAGACCATTGCCAATCTCGAGCTCGAGTCCAGTCCAGCACTGCGAGATGCTATCCTCGACAGTCTCCTCGTCAATCTCACTGGTCGCCCGGGTCACTTTATGGCGGGTGACCTCATGCAGGAGCACTTCAATCGCCTCCTCCAGGCAATAGCCGAGCGAAAAGGGACCGAGTACAGTAATCACTTCCTCCGAGATGTTGTTTCGCGCAACCTTCATCACATGGCCCGCCTTCAGCACGATATGAAAGAGGGTGTAGGCCTCTCGCGGTGCTCGGGACATCACCTGAATCCCAAGGCTGTTGCAGAGCTCAAGATCCTCGATCACGAGTATCAGGAACACGAACTTCACAGCCGCCGTCCTGGTCGCACATTCCCACTCGAGAGAATGAACACAGATGACTACCGTCAAGGATTGGCGAGTCTACGTGGCGGGAAGCTCAAGCGATGGATTCACGATACCGTGCGAGCGCGTGGAGGAAACTTGGCTCACGATGCATCTATTCCCGAGACCTTAGATGACGACAGCGAAGACGTGTCAGAATTGCCCTCAGACGGAGATCCGGTGCGCAGTGCCACTTCGATTCAAATGATTGATGGCGAGCTGGTTATCACTCCTCTCAACCTCAAGCCGGCCAGCGTTGAGCATGTTCTCAGCCATACGGCAGACACCAGTGATGGCCATCCACTTGTAGCATCATTGGACGATGGGCAAGCGACTATGGCTCCAGACAATCTCAATATCTCAGAGGTGCGCCCTCTCCGTCATCTTTGAGCGTGAATTGATAAGCATCTGTACAGTAATACTACTAGTACATAGGCTCCCGTTATGTCTACGTGTGGTTATGATATTTTGCGGTTTGTTTACGCTGTCGGAGAGAGCGTCGCCCGCTAGGCTCAGGAACCAGCTCCCGAACACTGTCAAACTGACTATCCAATGCAGCCAACAAGCCTGAAGCTCCCATTGTAGTCAAGGGTCTCTCGCAAGCCCGTCCCGCTTCACGTTGAGCCTCGTGCGATGCAAGTTTCGGGCCCCCAGGAACGCATGCAAGACTTTCTAGAGATCCCGACCCGCTTGCCTCCTCCAGTGACCCGTCATGCCACGATTGGCTCTGAGACTCGGATCTATGCAGGCTCTCACCGGCGACTATGGGCATAGTACGACGGCCCATCAAAGGTTCAGACACCCCTGCGGCTGTGGTTGCACCCAGACTCTCTGAGTCGGTCGGGTCTGACTCTGAGTTCTCGCTGCTCCCTCCACCCACTATGTCGTCTCCAGCAACAGCCTGAGGACGCATCGACACGTCCCCCGTTCTTGAGAGGTTTGCACGCTTCTGTGACAGCATTTCACGTCGCTTCTTGTTTGACTCTTCGCGTTTCTTCGCACGCATGCTCTCAAACTCCACCCCGAGCCCCTGCAAGACCTCAAACAGCCTGTTGTGCCAGCCGACGAGGAGTGGATGACCAGAGACAGCATTGGCAACTGCTTCAGGTGAGGTGAGGGTCTGAAATGTGTCGAGTAGCTCGCTGATCAGCACATCCGAGATATAGTCCTCCGATGGCCGCATTCCCACCGCTACATCATCTCCACTCATCCAAAATTCCTGCCGCAAGAGGACCAATCGCTTCGTTGCAACTTTACGCATGTCCTGCGTGACACGCTGGGCCAGAGGAACCTGAGGGGCACGTTGTTTCTTGGCAGGAACTTCGGGAGCACTGCGATCGTCGGTGGGGCTGGCAGAGCGTGTACGACGCTGTATGCACCCGCTGCAGTTGCAGATATTGAGGCGTAGCATGGCTGGCTTCGCGACACAAGTCCCGCAGGTGCACGCCTTTTCGTTTGTGCTGTCGTTACCGTAGAGCTCGTTGATGGCGTCCATTTTGCAAGGTGCCAGAATCAAGCGCGCCATCCCAATGTCCATCCCCGCCTTTTTGTCTCCTGTCTCTAAAGCAGCATCTGCGGCATTGGGATCCACGTTCTCAGCAGCGACAACCTTCCGCGCAAGCTCCTTGGCATTCTGCGGCAGGTACACAACCACCCGTGAGCACCTCTCTCTGCCATCCCGAATACGCCCCGCTTTCTGAACTACCATGTCTGCATCGCGAGGGATGTCACCATATAGGACAACATCATCGACGCCGGCGGCATCTATACCCAGCGCAAGAGTGTCGGTAGCGATTATCGTGCACGAGCGGGAGTCGGTATGCATGTAGTGGAGGGTGTCTGCATTATATTCGGGCGAGTTGAGAGAATTGTACATGCGGACACGTTTGGCGCGGTCGGGGAGATGCTCTGCCTTCTCTCGGAGGTACAGCGTAAGTCGGAGCCCTTGGGATATTGTTGTACAGAAGAGAATGACCCTTCGTCCCTCCTCTATGACCCAGTCCAACTCCGGAAAATTCCACCCCTTCGCCGCAGACTGCATCTCGCGGAAGATGACTTGAATGTCATACCGCGCATTCGACCTGCGGATGAGATGAAAACCGCCGCTGCGGAAACCCAGCACGCCGCAAACGAAACGCATAGGGATGCCGACACGCATCGTTGCGCTCAAACCAATGAGGACAGGTAAACCAGGAAGGCGCATGCGCGCATTCCCGAGTTGCTTGAATACTGGACGGAATTGGACCCCCCAGGCGTAGATGAGGTGCGCTTCGTCGACACTAAATGCCATGAGCCGGGATGCGAATGACTTGTCGTGAATGAGCCGCTCGAATCCTGGTGTCTTCAGCTGCTCCGGGGCCAGCAGGATGACAGCCACGTCCGCGCGTGCAATCTTCCAGAGATCCTCCCCAGCATGCCGAGCCGCCTCCACTGTATTCGCATTTATCACCACCGTGGACAGGCCGACAGCGTGGAACTTCGGCTCCTATGCCCCATTAGCCCGATACAGCAAAGAGTAGGAACCAAACTTCAACTAACCATATCAAACTCCAAGGACTTCGTTGGGCAAACCACCAACATGGCGGGATTCCTTTTGAATTTGACAGAACAAGCTGCCGGGCAGAGACGCGGATGCTGGGATATGACGCGGGCGATGAGCATGAACATTGTGAGGAGCCCGGTCTTTCCTGAACCGGTCGGAGTGACGGCGAGTACGTCGACGCCGTCCAAGGCCTTGCATACGCCGTCGAGCTGGTAGTCATGTGGATCAAACGAGAGACGAGAGGCGAGAATTCGTCGGGAGAGGGCCCGGCCCTCTGATGAGCTGAACTCGAAAGAACGTGGTTGGATAGTCTTAGCACTCATGGGAATATTATAGGGGAATACACAAGTATATAGTGGTGGTGCGCGACATCGCAAGTGAGAACGCGTTCAAGGCTGGTTGGACGCGTCGCGTTTTCCAAGATCCGACCACGCGTTTCTGAGATTAAAACCTCGGTTCATCCCGAAAACGAGTACTGCGCCTTGCGCCCCCTCTTTGATAGCAGACTAGTCCGCGGCCGCTGAATTCGCTACCCATGAACTTATCGTAGCGGCGGCGAGCGCCAGTCCCCGACTCCGATTCGAATAGGCATGCATGGGCTATGTTCATACTCACGTTTGTTTCAATTGCACTGCCATGGTCAATAGTATACTGTTGTAAAAATACATTCTCAATATTGGTTACAGATATTCTGAAATGCGGTGCTCACTGGCAAAGCTGCGACTCACTTTACAACCTGGCCTTGATAATGCACCGAACATTTGACATTGTTTGAAACTTTCTCACACATGCGTATGCAGGACGCTACACGTTTCTGGCTGACAACACCCTCCTCCTAGTCGGAGTCGGGGATGAACAGAAATGGCAACATTTAATGGCGCCTTGTACAGTATTTACAACCTATTGAACAATCTTGGCCAGCTGGCTCCAGAACCATGTAGTTGACGAGTTCAGTAACAACAAGCACATTTACGCTGTTTCCGATGAGCTTGTACTGAGTCTTCATCGACAACTCGCTGGGCCATACGAACCCATAGTCCCTGTCATCTGGTTGGAAGCCAAAAATTCGCAGCAGCTCGGTCGGGGTGAAGTAGCGGAGCCTAAGTGGGTGCAAAATTTGTATGGCGTCTTTCTGCTCGTTCCTCTGGGCTTCCAGGAATTCGTCGAATACAACGGTTGTCTAATTCATTGAGTATAGAATTAGAACAACAGACCACAAGGAGGGACGAAGTAGACATACGTCAAGACTCTCGTTAATTTGGAGAACAGATCCGGTACGTTCTGCGAGCCTCACATAGCCTGAAAAATGGTTCCAATCAGCTTCAAGTGATATCGACGACGGATGCAAGCAGACCTCGAGTGAAACAACAGCTACGCCGAGCAGAGGGAAGAACAATATCAAACAGTCGCCCCCGTTTCTCGAGTATATGGTCAGGAACAGCGTGGGGATGCATACCAGCAACCTCCGGATCCAGAAAATCCCGTATCTCGGCCACTACCAGTTTATCATCTGGTGGTGTATAATCGCCATTCTGCCGCGGATCGACCCAGTCGTGGCCGCGCCCAGGAATATGCCTCCACACTCGCTCTTGCCCACGATCGGTGTCCGTGAATGACAATGGCTTCACCTTTGCCAGCAAATAATAGCGCAGGCGAGAATTCGGTATCCCGAATTGCAAAGGTGTCAAGAGCAGTTCCAGTGTTGCATACCCGAGTGATTTAAGCGTTGCGAGTAGACGGATCCTTGTGCTGGAAGTCTTGACAAGAAGATCCTTCAGAGGAAACGCAGATTGATTCAGACTGGCTCAGCACCTCGAATCCAGCAACATTCTCCACGAGCATATATTCTGGATGATTCCTGCTCTTGACGAGGTCTGGGAGGACGTCTTCCATGAGGTGAATGAAAGACTGGGCGCGTGGATCTGCCCCGCCTTTAGCCAGCGGATTGAGAACGGTATATGGCTGGCAGGATGGAGACAATAGCCACATGTTTACTTGCTGGACAGCCAACTCCGCTGCACTGAGCGTGGATATGTCCACCTGCACCACCAAATCAATCATCGAGCGAGACCACTAAAAATCGTCGTACCTTCTGTATAACGTTTTTTCCGTGATTGACTTCGTATACGCGGCATGCGCATTGATCCCAATCGAAGGCACGCACGACGGAACCGTTGATGACACTTCGAGACAATGCGCGGTGCATGCCTCCTGTTCTCACATTGCAATGAGAATAATGCAAACTCAACTGGGAAAGTTGCCTACCTATGCCCGAATAAAATTCGAGAGCTCTGATGGTTACTAGTCGAGACTGTTGCTCAACATGTCGATACTGGCAGTGCGTCCGACCCGACATTACGTAGGAGAAAGCTCGAAGGTGCCGTTGGTTGCTAAAGCCGCACTAGTAGGCGTTTCAATACTAGTGCGCCGTAATGGTCTGCAGGACACTAGAAGACGCAGGGCTGCGCACGTACGGGAAAAAATGGATCTTGATGGGAGGATTGAGATCTGGCAGGCTTGCGCGCTTACCTTCCAACTACGGCCTTACCTAAGCGAGTCCCTGTTTCATTCCGTCTCGCCATCTCTCTGCGACACCTCTTCCTGCTAGAATATTCCCGGAACTCATTTGCTCTTGTCAGTACAAGTCTACTGTGCTGATCTTGAGCTCTGTGTCTTGTGTTTGCAACACCAGTGTTCACCTGCTACTTTCCGTCGAGTTTTGGCGCTATCTTACCCACTGCACATTTCTACGCAGACGATTGAACTCCATGGCTTCACCCCTTGCATCGTCGTCTTCGCATACACTGCAGGGGTCATCCGGAGAGGCTCAACCCGCAAGGGACCCTGGGAGAGGCAACGGTTGGATCGGGGGGAGTTCCGTGGTTCAAGTTGATCAGCAAGCAGTTTCTAGTCAGAGGTACGTGAATGCTACTCTTGATGTCACCGGTCATGTGTAAATATTCTGAATATCTCGCTAGCCCTCTTCTAACCAGGGGAGATCTGCTACCACCGTTTGGATCGGTTGTACACACAAGTCCATTGTCTTCCGATACGTATCCAAGACGCCCCAAGACCCGCGAGTCGCATTTGCCCACTCCGCAAAGGTGAGTAGTTCACTTTTAAATGTTCCTGCACGACGAGGGGATTCGATTCTGCCTGCTCAAGTCATATGGTTGCCCATTGCACTCGCTACATGCAGGAAGCCTCCCATCGTTTCACATGTTCACCTTATTAGTCTTGCGTATCCAAATATGATTCCCTTGCTGACTTGCTCCTAGTAGTCCGAACAATGTCGAAGATTATGCGATGGCGCATGGTCTCCCTCCAGAATCGCCTCTGCCTAGCGGGTGAGTGAGTTGTGTTTTCACATTGCCATGTATCTCATATTACATGGTGCACAGGTCGCAGAGAGCACGCGCAGATGTGTTACAATTTATATCTCATCATACACACAGGTGTGTCACCTTGTCGTCAATCTTGTACTTGCATTAATGAGCTCGACAACGCCACAGAGCTGCCGAGGCCCGGATGCTGTCGTCTGTATCTTTCATAACGCCCGAATCAAGGTCTGTTGATATTCTCAACCGAGTTAATTGTGCGCTCATTGAACTTCAGTCCGGTCATGCCGCGGAAGATGACGCTGTCTCGCCCTCCATCGGCCTCCGCGACGTACGCAATTTCTGTATTGTGTTGTGTTATCACTAACGCCACAGCATCAGATCTCCCGCGAGTCCTTCCATATTTTTGTCTCCGTTCACTCCCCGCCGAGATGGGCCGTCCCGGTATGGATTTTAACCCCACTTCGTATGAGAGAAGTTCTCACTCTTAGACATACAGCACAACAGCAGAAATTGCTACAACGCCGCTTTCACAAGGACATGCCATCTCACCCCACGCATCATCTCGCGAGATTACCCCTTCTCCTCGTCTTTCATCTCCCTTCATGGATCGTTTGACCCTGATCGATGGTCCTGAAATGACACCGACACCCAATAGATCACATACGAATTCTGCTGTGACTAGCAGCTCTCCCCAACCTACGGGTGTTGATGATATCTTCACTACCAACCCCTCAGTGCCTTCGACGCCACCGGCTTTGCCTGCACCCGTGCCTCAACGAGCAATGGGAGGAGAAATCCAGCGCATCCGCCTACAACTGGCCGCAGACCAAGCCGCGCGTCTGCACGAAACAGAGTCGCGAAGACCCGATTATCTCGTGCGCGAGAAACGCTCGTCTCTCGAACTCGACCCAGCAATCGACGAATTGCCCGAGGCGGAAGACGAAGACAGCCTGCCAGGCTTGGGAGTGACAGTGAGCCCGAACAAGGGAAGGCGGCTGAAGCTGTTCCAAGAGACATCGGAAGAAAGTTTCGAACAAAGCCTCCTCGCGGGCGGGTATCCTGGCTACGGGTACACGCCCGCGTATGCGGAACCACATACACCCACCGCAAAGGAGAAGCCGGGCCTCTCACAGCGTGCTGTGCAGTGGTTGCAGCAATCCACCCCCGGCCGACCAGGCCCGTCCAGCGCTGTCCTAGAGCAAGAACCGGATTGGGTGCCCAGCGAGAAGGAAATACGCAAGCGCAAGCGCCTCGCGGCGTTCCAAGACCATGCTGCTGCATCTGAGCCACCCGCGAAGCTGCATCCAGTCGAAATCAAGGGCAAAGGTAGACTGATCATGAACGTGCCCGCGGAAGACCTGCCCGCGCACGTTGAATCCTCCTCACGTCGACGGGGCGGTCGCCGTAAGAGGCGGGGCGCAAACACGACTACCACAGCCCGGAAGCGCGGGACGGCGGAGTCGCTGACGGACGACGCGGAGGTGCTAAAGCCCAATTGGCTGGACACGGCGTTCCCGTGGTGCATGCGCGCACAGGAGCGTGCCGAGGCGATTCGCCTGGAGCAGGAAGAGAAGCTGAAGTGGATCGAACGATTCCTCGACCGCGTTAGCGACGAGGAGGACAGCGACGGCGAACCTCAGGAGGCACCCGCACAGACTCACGAAGAGGCTCCGCCTCCGCGGCGAGGACGCGGAAAGATGGTTCCGCTCCAGGCCAATCCCTCAGCTCGCCACAGGAACGATCGTACTGTGATGCTCCCCACCGATCCTGCCGACGCCCGGGCTGCCCTCCTGTCCAAGCGATCTGTCCGTGCTTTGGCCTTTCGCCGCAAGCAGGAGCGGGGCATAACAGACAGTCTCGACGGAGAAATTGTGTGCCTATGTCACGGCACAGACGACGGTCGACCGCTCGTGCAGTGCGACGACTGCCACACATGGTACCATCTCGACTGTATCGGCGTCGAAGACGTCAACGAACTTGGGGACGAGGACGATCCATGGTACTGCTCGGATTGTTTGGGGGTGCCAATGACATCAGATCCCGTGTCGGAACCTACCTTAGTGCCTACAGATGAGAGGCCCACACGAGACCCCTCCCACGATCCCTTGTTTTATCAAATGTCGCTCCAGGAATCGCCAACGCCTGCAATGCGCACACCCGGGCCGCCCCTACGCCACCGAGATCAATTATTCTCCTCCCGTTCGTCCAGGGGAGACCTGAGTACGCACGGGCCTTCCACACCGCCTTCGTCCGAGCAGCATGTGCAGGTGTACACACCCCCAGGCCTGTTCGACCGGTTGCACGAATCATCTCCCTTCGATCCCAACACGACCCCTTCTCGCGGTATCAAGTTCGGGGTCACCACACCAAAGGCCGGGCTATGGGCGGCCCGCCCCGGCGTCCTCGCGCACAGCCCGACGCGATATGGGCGGGAATCATGGAGACAAAGCGGCGGGAGCTTCCCATTTTACGACAGTGGCGGGCCGTCGTTCAGCCCGTACCGCAACATCTACTCGTACGACGACACCCCTGTGCGGCGTGCGCCTTGGCCGAGGGACGAGACGAGAGTCACGGGTGGCAGACGGTTGTGGGACTCACCGTTGCCTCCACGACATATGCCTCTCCCGCGCAGTCCGTTGCAGGGCTCCCATGTGATGGCCACGGAAGACGAGCGGTCACATCTCGGGTTGGAGGTGAGACGCGAGCAGCGGGGTGAGGCATCTGCATCTACATCTGCGCTTGGACACGAAGGTATGCGTCTTTAGCCCATTACACGGAAGCTTTTCTAAAGCGCGGCACTTACAGCGTCCCCAGCGTGATCGAGCTTCAAAAACCAATGAAGCGTATGATGCGTTCTCCTCGTGTCCATACCCAAATTTGCTTTTGTTGTCTTCCCTTGCTTAAGCTATACGTTCAATTAATCCTGTCGATGATAGCATAGCATGTTGGTGATGTGATGGGTGTGTAGAGTAGATAAATTGTCCCCATGGCTTCTGGCCAATTTGAATAGACTCACCGTTCTGTAGCACGTAGTGTTCTTGTCATAGCATAGCGCAGCTCACTTGAGCTGTAAGAGAGCGAAAGTAATGAAACAGAGAACCAACACCTCGAGCGGTCTAGTTGGGCGCGACATAGGCCATAGGTACGGCGGATACAAGTGCACGTACGGGAGGATGTATCCATCATGGCAAAGACGAAGAAACGCGAAAACGCGACGTTACCATGTGTGACCTTCCGTGACGAAGGTGTGACATACGCGTTGCACGCGTCAAGCGGTAACTGACTTGGAGGGTACTTATCCCTTAGTGAGCAGCTCAGCCCCGGCGGTCCAAATTGGCAGCGATTGAGGCTGGAGACACTCAACACGAAATAGTACCCATGCAACACACGGCTGGAGACACCCTTCGAGTCGCAATTGTTTTGTCAATCTTTCTTCTGCTGATGCATATACTGACCCTATGGTCTCCCTTCCGTAGGCACTAGCGGCGCTACGGTGCAAACCAAAAGACCAGTCCTACGATGGTAAGTCGCATGTGTTACATAGGATTGGTCGCTCAGTACAGTGACGCCAGTGTAGCCTATGTGCTTGATCTATGTGCAAAATTCCCGTGTCCGGATGCTGCCGCATTCGATAATGACCCGTGGAGAAAACGGGCCCTACAGCTTGAACACAATTTGCAAGAGCTACAAGCTAAATTCGACAGCGAACGGATCGGTACGTTGCGTGAGCCTATATGCGCGTGCCTTGAGGCTGACGAGCCCTATGGACTTAGAGCTTCTCTCTCTGCGTGATACTCAGCCATTACCGGCAGAGTCATATGCTCCCCTCGGGTGCAAAAAGAAACAGAAAAAGAAAACGCCCGCGCCGGTCAGAGCGTCGCCCAGGCCAGATCTGCGGTCCATACTCAGTGGCCTAGATGTAGGTGCGTCGTGTTTCATTACGCTTGGCTCCGTGAGTCTGCATTCCATACTTCGCGATGATCGTCGTCTCTGGATATCTATGTGGCCAATCCTTTGTTGCGCATACATCTGGCTATTGAACTCACCGGCGTGCATGGAATCTTATCGACATCGATTATTCCATTGCATATCTATCTTCTCATCTTCCAATTCTGATTCCGACCGAACTTCGACCCACAGGGTCTGGCCTACCAGAAATGCCAGCGACGAATCGTGTCTTGTCTGCTCTCGAGACGTTGGACCGGCTGGTCTCCACCAGAACCATCAAGAAGTCGGCAGTTTCAGACGACCTATTCGTGACGGTGACGATGCGTGCGCTCGAAGCTCTCGGAGAACTGCTCGCGTCTATGTTGCCGCCCAACACTTCCCTCCCTCCATACCTTGGCACTTTGGATGTCTTGGCCACGCTCTTATCCCGCTTGCTCGCCACAGTCCTCCCGCTCTTGCTGAAACTCGATCGCGGGAAGAGAAAGCCAGGTGGCGTTTGCCCCCGAACTGCAGATGTCCTAACTCGGACGTCCGCGCTTCTCCTGGCTCCTCTCGTCCGCTCTCTAGGTCCGCTGTCAAAACGTTATCTCACGGAACTATTCTCGCCACAGAAGCGCGACCAGCGCGGCCGCTCCCAGACGCATGCCGTTGACATTCGCCCCAGCGTCCTGACCCTGCTCAGCTCGACAGTATCTGTGATGGGCGAGCTGATGCTGCCGACCGCAGCGCTCGCCACATGTGCTCTTGACATCCGGCACATGTTGACTCTGGAGGCGGTACGCGAACTGCAAAGGGTCCTCTCGCAAGCACATCGCGGTCCCGACGTGGTGGCCGGCGAGCAGTCCACATCCGCACACGTTCCCGCGCATGGGACCGAGCGCATCCGCAAGCTGATCCGAAAAGACGCGGTCTGGTACCTGTGTAGTGTCCTCCATCTTACGTTGCCAACAAGGGGCATCGCGCCCGCCAACGGAACGGACCTACAGGAGGACCGAACTGCATTACTCGAGGAAGCGATATACACTACCACGTCTGCCGTGCTCCGAGGTGCCACGGCTGCGGACGTTGCCGGTGGACGGAGTAGCCCTGTCGGCCCCAAGGGAAGCACGGGGCGCTCATGCTATGAGATGGAGGAAGTCGAGCGTGGGATGATACTCGCTGTCGCAGAGCGGCTTTGGCTCGGAACGTGAAGCTCTGAGGGTGCAGCGGACGGCGCAGGCGTGTCGCTTTCCGTACGTGGCCCTGGGGTCGCCGTGTGCTGCCGTCCCTTGATGTCGCACTCACGCGAAATTGCGCGCAGCGACACATCTCGGTCCCTCGCCATCAGTCTGGTCGGGTTGCAAGCTGTTCGGACGACCGGCCATTGCGCCCACAACGGTCACGCCCTCGTCCTTGCTGGATGAGGCTAGTATTGATGCTAATGTACGGGTGATGGCCGTTTGACGTCCGCCCTACGGGTCGTGCAAATGACGGATGCGGATTGGGTGCTGTAAGCGGGACAAGATGCCGGCTTTCTACTGGTGCGGTGGAAAAGTCTTCGTGTTCTATATGACAGGATGCCGTCTGCTGTCAAAGTTGTGTCGTCCGACTGGCTATTGCCTCTCGTAATGCTTTGTGGTGGTCTGGGATTGGTCCGCCACTTGGGTCTCCCCGCCCCCGTTAGAAATGTTTTCGCGGTAACACCTCCAGGCGTAAATCTCGGTGATCGAGGTTGTTAGCCGACGCCGGGTGGTGCCAAGCGATCGGCGATGTCTCAGGGTGAGCTGGCCTGGAGCTGTGGATGGTCCATATACTTGTTCGGTATTCCATTTCCACTCTCCACCCCTGACGGCCGTGTGCTGCCAACGGAGGGAGAGAGGGAACCGGATATGGGTGAGAACATGAGGTGATGGTTACGGAGCTTGCATACACGTCGACGGAGCGCCGTTGGTTAGGAATGGGCTGTGACGTGTGCAGACGCAGGGCAGATCTGCTGTGGGATCCAGGCCCGCGTAACGCGCGGATGCTCGGGTCACGGCTGTTGGATATGAAACTGCCTTGCCCGATTCGGACTGCCATACAGTTTACCAATAGTTTTCGCGGCATATCTAACCTGCAGGCCGGCTAAAATCTGGACATTTTGATTTCCCTTAGCCGACCATGCGGCCTGGTGGCGCGTGCACCACGGACCGCAGCGCTTACTTATCCCCGGGCGGACCGAAGAAATTCAGCTGATAGGTTATGATGCTCCGCAGGTCTGCATGAGGTGAAGTGAGGCAATCGAGCACCAGGGGCGGCTGGAGGAAATCCATGGAAATCGTACCTAGCATTGGTGAGTTTGCTGTCAGCCGCCCACGCGGCGTTTCGCAGATAGGGAGGGCTGTGGCCGGGAGAAGGAGGGGCGCGTGGCAGCGGAGGGTTATCCCAGACTTATCCCGAGGACTCGGCAAATCGCGGGCACGACAAAGCTTAATTTTATTTAATCAAGCATCAACACCGCGCGGATGCTTCCACGAGCGTCCGACGTAACTTGATCTATATAGCGGAGGCAGATGCAACTGCGTTCTGCGATACCTCCGCTGTCCCCCATCCCTCCTCCGCCCCGTCACATCTTCTTCCACATCCTTCCCTTCTCCAATAATAATGACTGTCGCTCCGGCACTTGCTGAGCGTGTTCCCCGTCATGGTCCCCTTTCTCCTGTCCTCTCTTCCGAATCCAGGGACGACACTGCCAGTATCGTGTCTTCGCAGGGTATGTATGCGCCATACGTTCCTCGGTTTGCTGATCTCAACAGCGAGTTCCTTTCTTTATAGGTACTTGCGCGTCTTCACTGAGCGGGTCCTTGAGTTCTTCATTGGACTCTCGGTCGTGCCTCTCCGTTTCAGCCACCTCCTTGACGCGACGGAATGAACATCTTGCAGTTCTGCTTTCGAAGGATTTGTGGAAGGTGTGTATCATTGCCTTTACGGTTGTCCTCTCTTGTAGGGCCAGCAGTTCTAAGAACACGTGACTGATGTGTCTCTGTTGATGCATAGCCTGATAGACAGGCTTCGCAGTGCGACGTTTTCGTGTGCCGCAAACGGTTTTCGATTTGGGAGCGTAGACATGTCAGTTTTCAGTTCATCAGCTTCTTTGATAAGTCCGTACTCAACGGGACGCGTCTACAGCACTGCAGAAAATGCGGTGGAGTTGTCTGTAGTGATTGCTCCACACGTGCCACGGCGCTCCTCGATACGTCCAACTTGGAGTTCCTGAACCCACCGCGCGACGTTCCTATCCAGGTCTTTGATTCACCGACATCACCGGTAGTGATGTCAAGGGTCTGCGACGACTGCTGGGACCAGATACATGGTTCAAGATCGCCCCGCTCGCCCATGATCAAACGCTCCATGCCTATAGCGGTGGCCACTGAATCAGATTCGAGCTCCTCTTCGGCTGCGTCTTCGGTTTCCACCCCATCCGACGATGGCCTCCCAATCATCCCCCCTAGTATTCGCCGGGTGCAGACGTCTCCTCGTATCGCGTCGTCCCCGTTGCGCACCAACTCCCTTACCCCGCAACCCCCCGCAGGGCCTCTGGTGTCGGACAGTGAGCTGTCGTTAGGAGAGCTCGAGTCGTACCTTTGGCGCGTGCCAGCACTATGTGCAAGGCTAGCGGTGGCGGCCGCTGGACGCCAAAGCCGTGTATGGATATTGTCGGATATCGAATTCCAGGTGCGAAGGCGATTTACGAGATTGAGCTCGAGCGCGAGGAGGAGGAGAGGCGGAGGTACCGTGCCAATCCCATTTTCAGAGATGGAGGTGCGTTATCCGTATTTCGTTATATGCGCGCCTCGCTCACGCTCGGAGCTTGTAGATTTCCAGCTTCGTGTCCCTCGTGAGATTGAGCCCCGCTCGCCGGCCGGGCCCATCCAACTTTCCACGTTTTAAGTATGCTATCTAGGAGCCCATGGCTGAATATGGCTCTATCCACTCGTTTGCCTTGCATATGTCGATACCTGTTGTGTCCGTTACCCATTTTTATACTGCGTATTATTGTTCTGGCGGCCTGGCCTCAGAAGTTCTTGTCGTATACTTGCATTGCTTTCTACTGTACTATGCTGGTTAATGTTGCCTGTATCACTGCCGCTGTCATCATATGTTTATTGTACGCCTATTGCTCAATAGATCGTGGTCTGTTTGGGATGATGTCCTCGGAGGTGTCTGATAATACTATCGGTTACCCGGAGTTGAGAAATCAGTAGCGCTTCCACTCTCCTCTCATTACCAGACAACCTGAAGCTACCGGGACAATTGCAACAGATGTATCAGGTGCTGTCCTATAGTTTCCAAAAGAAATGGTATTTTTTTGAGGCATGAGCACAGTACACTGAAGATGCCGCGAGGGAGAGTCAAAAGTCCCAGTGTTCAGGAATTTTCGTCACGCATCAGTCACAGTCTTTGGCAGAGCAAGCGCTGCATCAGTTACTATATCTGGTCATGAAATGTCACTCTCCGTGAGCCCAGAGTTGCGAAACCCCTCCTCACAGACGATCCAAAGCCACTCGAGTCAATCGAGGTGAACGAGCATATGCCAACATACTATTGTATGTGTCTACAACAGAGATCTCCTGCTTTACCACCATTTGTTTGGCCAAATCTCCTCAATCAAAGGTTGTTAGTGGTACACAATGAACAGTTCTCGAGCTGCAGTTCAGCTGCAAATGTGTTTTCCACTGAAATAACCTCTTGAAGGACACTATATAACATCATTACATACCCTCAATTTCCCTCAGATTTTTAGATGCATCCCAGAGGGAACTGAACCGGAGTTCATGAATTTTGGGATTTCTGAACTCCGGGTAACCGATAGTAGTCTCGTCGGCAGTCGGACAATCGTTGAGGGCAGTGTGCATGCACGTGGCACCGAGTTGTAGACTTGGTGCGCTCGTTCGCTTGTTCCCACTTCGTCGGACGAGCTTCCACGATATACCAACCTCCTGCAGGTCCTTGATACCCTCCGCGTGGCCAGGCTTGCATCTGCAGTGCCATATCTCATCCTAATTCACCCAGTCGCCAACGGCCAGCTGCTGTCTCATGTCGCAACCGCGCCAGCTCTCTAGATTGTTTATTCCTCCTTCTCTCAATTCCCAGCAGCCCATGGCATTTGGCGAGGGCGCCCCATTGTTCTCTCCTGCCCTGCCGTCGTCAATTCAGCAAGGCATGCTTCCGCCGTTCGCCTTTGGCCCGACGAACCTGGGCCCTATGCAGACACCTATGCAACCCAATTTTTTCCCTCAGCCTCCAGGCGCACCCGGTCGGCCCACAATGCACAGAAGTCATCCCAGCGTCGCGCAGCTCGCAGCGGCCGGCGTCTTCCCCCACGGCATGCCCATGACCCCTCTCGGCCAGAACGGATTCCCACAGCCTATGTTTGGCGCAATGCCCAACTTCCAGATGCCTCCTCCGCGCAGCAAGCGGTCGTCCAGCGTCAGCGTGGGCGGCCCTCCAAAGGCCGTGCTCGGCGGACCACAGCGCAAAGTGAGCCCGATGCCTGCTGCTCCTGCCACCGCCGCATCGCCTGCGAATGTGCCCCCAAAGCCAAAGAAGGTCGTGGTCAACTTCCCGCGCGAGACTATCCCTGGGGAGGGCGACGCGCCGCCGACGCGCCAGACGTGGGCACGCACTCCGCTCCAGCCCTCGCAGGTCCCGGAAGCGCTCGACGTGCCCCCAGTCGACATTACAACGGCCGATCCGTATCCTCCAGACGGCTGGAGGTACCATCTGCCGAATACGGTTGATGTGTTCCTGCCGGGCAAGGTGCGTCCTTTGTAGCCTCATCTCAGATGTTGCAACACGTCACTGATCGTGCTCTCTGCGGATGTCATCATTCAATTTTGGGTGTACAGAGCTCGTGGGACGCGATCAAACAGAGGATAATAGAGGAGAAGCTGGAGAAACTGGGCGTAGAGCGCGGCTCTGGCAGCTCCGTGCCGCACATTCTCGCCCCCCACGCACGCGCGGCATCGGTTTGTTCTGCACATGTTCTACGTGTTGTTGGCCGTGTCTGATTTGCTGTGCTAGATTTCTTCTCCTGCAGACCCTGCGCTCCTCTATTTCAAGCTGAACAAGCTCCAGCAATCACAAAACGCGTCACAGTCGACCTCGTTGTCGGTGTCGCCTCAGCTCCCGCTCAGCCTCTCGCCCCTTTCTCCGGGCCAGCTCCCGCCTCGTCTTCAAAATCGGCACGGGCATAGTGTCTCGCTGGCGCAGCCGCCGTCATTCCACCCACATTCGCCCATCTACAACCCCGCCGCAGCGTTCAATCCGTTTGGTCCGGGCGCTACGCTCGGCTCTGACCAGATTGTCAACCCTCGGATATCGCCTACGCCTGGTGTACCGGCCACCACAGAGAATATACACGCGCCGCAGGGACGCGCGCCGGCCAATTTCGCGACGCTTGCACCGCCGCAGCCATCGTCGAGACCAGAGAGCCGTCCCGACTTTATGCGTGGGTTCGGACTGGATGTAACGGAGGAAGTGGAAGAGCCCGAAGAAGAAACGCACGTGCGCGTGGAGGTGCTCGATGACGCCGGCGTGGCGACAGACGCGCAGGGTGACACGACGCTGGACGACCTCGACGATCTCGACCAGGACGGCGTGAGCACCGTGGCGGCGAGCAGAATCCACTCGCGGCACGTCTCGCGCATCTCTGCTGCCCTATCGCTGCGCTCTGTGGGAGGAATGATGGAGCCGCTCGCGCTTACTGCGAAGGCGGAGGTGGTGCCACTGCGGGATGCTGTGGGAGATATCGAGGTGGATGATGTTGATCGGGACGCGGTGGAAGAGTGGACGGGCTCGGAGGACCATCATGAGACTGAGACGTCGGACGATGAGGTTCGTGCTTTCCTTGGCGTTGTGTGATGCGTGCTCAGTGTGGATTGTGGTGTTGCAGAGCATCGGCGAATGGTCTAACCCGTCCGATGAGGAGAGAGCCCGCCATCAGCGTCTCCAGCGTCGGATGCTGCGTCGCGCGAAGCAGCAGGATCTCGAGACGCCAAGGAGATTGCCCGAGTTCCCCCGTCCTCCTGCCACGGTACCAGCGGGCGCCTTCGCCCCGGGTGCGGACGACGACGTGGTCTCAAATCCGAGCGAAGAGGACAACACGCTAGGCCAGGAAACGTATCTGGGTGTCGGGCAGGAGGAATACTACGCGAGACCGGCATCCAACCTCAGCGGCAAGGGTCGGCCGCTTCCTCCACTTCCCGCATCTCGGCCTGGATCTGCGCCGTACTCATACCACGATCCTGCGTTGGCACACTCACGGGAAGCCTCGGAGCAGTATAGCGCTCCAGGTGGTCTTCAGCCTCGTCCCGTCCAGTCTGCGTCGGCGCGTAGAGACTCGTTGAACCCCCTCGCTAAGCCCTTTGTCTTCGGTGCCAGCAGCCGGCAAGCGTCCGTCAGCTCCTCGTCGTTCGGTCAGGTCCCTCCGCTGGTGCCGGTGCCGACACCGGCATCCACTTTCTCGCATATGCGTGCCCCATCGTTTGGAAAGCCGCTCAATGCAGCCGCACAAGAGTTCAAGCCACTGGGCTTTACGTTCCGCCCTCCGCCAGGTGTGCCGCAGCTGGCCTTCTCTCCTCAGCCTCCTTCCATTCCTCGCCCATTGCCAACGCCACCGGCAATTCTAGAACCATCACCTAATCGGGCTTCCCAGGGCAGAGAAAAGAGGCAGCGTCGCACGTCGAGTCTGTCGCTCGACGGCGAGGACGACGACGGCACGAATACAATGTCTTCTTTCAAGTTCCCAGGAGACGCCACCAAGGCGACCAGGCATTCCGCCCCTGCCAGTCCACCTCCCAGCAGCGGATTTGGCACGACGTTCAATGCGAATGCCAAGCCATTCACGTTCTCAGGCTTCAGCGCACTGACGATGAACTCGCAACAATCGGCCCCGCGTGGCATGCTTGCAGACGGAAACGAGGAAAACCAGCCCCCAGTGGTGCAGAGTCCCGTTCAGGACCCAGCAGAGCCAGGGGGTGCTCACGAGCTGCCGTTCCCGCCGACATCCAAGCCGAGGCGTGCGCCTATTCCGCTCGACTTCAAGCATCCCGTTTCTACCAACACAGTTCCGGCCGGGTTGTTCAAGGCTCTTGTTGGTGGCGATGGGGATGAGCGGACTCGACGGGCTGTGCGCTCGAGGCTGAGTTCCAGAGATATCTTCGAGCACAGCCCACGCCCGTCGCTCGATGATCTCAATGTACCGCCGATCTCGCACAGGAAGGGCCACATGTACGCTGAGCCAGGTCTGCGAGAGTCGTCGCCGAGGCGCGGGGATATCTTCGGTGCTGAGCGACGCCGCTCGTCTTTGCCGCCGCGGCACCACCGCGGGGATTCGTCCATTTCCGACGTCTCGTTCGCGCCTGTCAACCTCTCGAGGCGCATCGAGATGCAGCAATATGAGCAGAGGCTGGAGGATCTGTTGGACGAGAAGTTCGAGATGCTCACGCAGGAGTTGGAGAACATGAAGGAGTCGGAGGGTCGGCCGTCGCTGGACAGCCAGTCGCGGGCCATGATCTCCGATGTCGTGTCGTTGTTCCGGTCGCAGTTGCAGGAGTCCGCCGCCAAAGGGCTGGAGGAGAGCCAGAACGACGCGCGCGGGGAGCTCGACTTCGAGCTGCTGAAGAGCCTCCTGGAGCAGAGCCACGCGGAGACGCGTGCGCTCCTGCAGAGAGACATCCTCGAGCTTATGAACTCTCAGCAGCACGATGCCCAGTTTGGCCGGCTCGCAGACGACGTAAGCAACAGAACGGTGAATGCCGTCGTTGCTGCAACCTCCCAGCTGGCCATGCGCATACAGGCCATGGAGAACTCGCGGCCCTCGGCCTCGTTGGAGAGGGACACCATCGTGCGCGACTTCATGAACGTGTTGATGCCCCAACTCGCCGCGCTTCGCCCTGAACCCATTGATTATGAAGGTCTCACCGGGCAGCTCACGCAAGCCGTGAAGCCGCACATCTCGCAGCTCATTGACCTCGCTTCCGATAAGCGGGAAACGGCAAGCCTCATCGTGGACAAGCTTGTGCCCATGCTGCCCGCGTTGCACCCTATGCCCGAATTCGACACGGAGACGATCGTTGGCAGGCTCACGACCGAGGTTCGGAAGATCGTGGCGCCGCTTGACGCACATGAAATCAAGGAGCAGGTATCTGACCTGGTGGTGGAGCGTCTCGACTCGCGTCTCGCTGTGCGTGATAGGGCATTTAATGTCGACGCGTTGTCGGAGAAAGTGGTGAAAACGTGCGGGGTCTTCTGACGCCTCTCCAAGACCTTCGGGCTGCCGTGGACCTCTTAGGGCAGAGGGGCTCGACGCCTGTTCTTTCTAAGCTTGACTTGTCCTCGGTTCGCGAAGACATACAGAACGTCTTCTCCGACCTCCCGGAGCGGTTGGTCGCTGCGACGGAGGCGCTTAACGCTGCTCAGGCAGAACTGAAGAGCAAAGGAGACAACTCGAAGGAGAACGTACAGCTGGCCAAAGTCGTCCAGCGGATTGAGTCCAAGATCAGCGATGTCATGCGCGAGCAGCAGAAGGCGGTTTCCCAGAACCAGGAGTTCTCCGATTTCTGTCAGGACATCGTCAAGCACATCGACACCTTGCCCGAGGCCATGGTCGAGGCTACCCAGATTCTCCAGAACGCGCATGCGGACTTCTCAGCTCGGGACACTGCTCAGAAGGATTCTGAAGAGATCCGGAAATTGGCAAACAGCAACGCTGAACTTCAAGTGCAGCTGGCCAAGGCCCGGGGTGCTCACGGTCAAATCCGCGTGGAGAAAGAGATGCTCATGGAACGCTTCAAGGACACTGAAGTCGAGAGAGACCAGCTGCGCACCAAGGTTGAGGAGCTACAGGCGACTGTATCTACCAAGACCGCCGAGAGCGCTGCAGAAGCAAAGAACGTCGAGCTGGAAGAAGCCCTTTCTCGTGCTCTTGAACGGCTTAAGGCCGCGGATGTACAGACTCAGACGGACCATGAACGTATCTCTCAATTGGAGAAGGCGAAGCACGATCTTGCAATGGAAAAGCATCAGCTGAAGTCCCAGGTTAGTCTAAACGTCATGACCCTTCTGCCGTCTCTGTAACGTTGATTTGCTTCGCCAGGTCGACTCCCTTGACATGCGTGTTATATTCATTACCCGTGAAAAGGAGAATATTGCGGATGATCTCGCTTCGCAGAGGAAGATGAACGAAGATATTCTCGCAAACCAGAGTCACTGGGAGGAACTGCGCCGCGCATCGGAGCAGATCCAATTGCTCACTTCACTGGTAGGACAAGCGGATAACGAGGAGATCCACGAACTCCGCCGCATCCGCGATCGCAGCAGGATGCTGGAAGGCGAGCACTCGGCACAACAACGCCGCATCAAGGAACTCGAGGCCAAGATGGCGAATCACGAGAAGGTCACTCAGGCATCGCGCCAGAGTCTTTCACAGGCTCAACAACGGGCGATCGAGTGGGAGAAGCGCGCCAAGGAATATGAGAGCGAGCTCCAGGCGACCCAGTCGAAGCTCGACGATGCGGAGACTACGCAAACGCAGCTTGACGCCGACTATTCCTTGGTGAAGTTACAGCTCGAGGAGCGTGACGCTGAAGAGCGTCTGGATAGGGTAATAATTTGCTTCTGTGACCGTACAGCATGCACTGACTGTGGTTTATCATATAGGATCGGCAGAGCAAACTGCGTGACCAAATTGCTGCCCTCGAAGCGCAGGTCGCGCGGTTGCAGGCCGAGACGGACCAGGCGAAGAAGGCTGTGACCACAGCGCCTACTGCTCGTTACCAAAACGGGCACTCACATGCGCAGACGCACCCTCCACCGCGTCCTGACTCTCGCGCGAGCACCATGTACGACGACAGCCGCGCCGGGACACCCACCGCGCCTGCGTATAACCTCGCGTCGACTAGGTATACCAACTCTATGCGTGCGCCGGCGCCTCGCGTTGCCACACCGCCACAGCCATCAGTGTGGGATTCTATTCACGCACCACGACATTCTGCTCCATTGCGTATTCCTATGACACCAAAGGCGAAGCAGCCCCCGCAGTATTTCCGTCCGCAAATACCCTCGCCGACACCCAGTAATGTGTCAGCAGCGCCGACGTTACGGGACGATGGCTGGTGGGAGTAGAAGGGCTTGAGTGTTGCTTGTTTCTATCTATCGTTCATTTGCTGTTCTGGTTTTTCACATTGGATTTGGAATCTCATGCATGTTCTGGGCACCTCTCATCTCATGTCTTCCCTACCTTATCTAATCCTGCATATCGTAACATACGCTCTCTGCTCTCTCGTTGCGCCGCAAGGTGCCTGCTCGCCCTTTGCGTCCGCCGCGCACTGTTACTGTTGTACACTCTGGAATAAATTGCATTAATGGGATGATAGACGGTGGATACACGCTACATTCGGACAGCAGAGAGCCTGGGCGGCGGGTACGTCTACGACTCGTTCGTTGGTATCTACTGCGGAGACCAGATCCACGTCTTGACAGCCTCGACCGCTTCTTGCGTGTCATCGGGAAGTCTGTACGCCCGCATTCGTCAGCAAGGAAGCACCTGGAAGACATAATTGTAAATCGAGACATACGCAATCTTGGGCAGCCACCGCCCATCGCGCTGCTTCTCGAAGAACCGGGGCACGAACGCGTCTCCGTCGCCGGTCTCCTCGCGCCTGCGGCGCTGCTCGCGCTGTTCCTCCTCCACGGCAGTCTTCGCCTCCGTCGCCGCCTCCATGTCCTTCGCGAGGATCGCCTGTGTCAGCTTCGCCCACAGCCTGCCGCGTCTGGGCTCAGCACGCCTCTCACGACGTACAGCACGGAGAGCAACGCACCTGCGCGACTCGTTCGGCTCCTGCTCATCCTCGGGCGCAACCCACTTCGGCGCGATCTTCGCGCCGTCCTTGCTCACGTCGAACAGCACGCGCTTCTCGCTCGTCTGCGGTGCCGTGTCGGGCATGAGCCTCACACACGGGCTGAGTGGCGTGCGCGTGCGCGCTACGCACCTTGATGCTCTTGTACTCCATCACAGAGCTCCACTTGCCCAGGAGCTCGCCAGCGTCGGTGCTTCCGCGGCGTATCCGGCCCGCAATCGCGTTGTACGTCCCCGAGAAGTATCCCTGCGCGCCCGGGGCATGCGGTCAGTGTGCGGGCGGGCGGGGAAGAGGATAGGATAGGCGCGTTACCCGTGTCTTGAACTGGATGTCCGCGTTTAGCGCGTTGCGGTCGTTGCGCGCGGTGCACGAGTCGCCGAGCTCGAGCACCATCTTGCCCCAGAGGATGCCGCGCGCGTACATGTTCGGCATCGAGATTACATACTCTGTGGGGCAGTCAGCATGCGGGCGCTCGAACCACGGACGGCAGGGCAGGGGGCGAGGGGGAAGGCCGATGGGTTCTCTCGCAGTGAACTGTGGTAAGTTCACTGCCGGGAAATGCCAGTGTGGCCAATCGGCGCGGCTCCGTGCTGCTGTTACGCGTCATGGGGTCTCTGCAGTGGCGTCTGTGCCAAGGTGCCTGCATGATGCATCGCCTGTTGGGCAACGTTGTGGCGATGCAGTCTGAGAATCCCGCTCGGAGCCAAGCGACGCACACCGTCCACAGCCCAAAGTGCTCTTACGTGGGTCTGCAGCGCAAAAGAGCAGAGAGAAATTCGGTTGATCAGACACGCACCGCCGTCATCTGGTCTGCCCATGAGGTATACGCGATTCTCGCCCTCCATGGTCGTCGACACGCTGTTGCCGAGGAACTTGGACTTTGGGCGGAGCTCGCCGACAATACGGACCTTGTTCTCGGGCGAGATGTAGAAGAACGCGGACACGGGCGGATGGTGCGAGACTTGCTCCGCGACATAGAAGCCCTGCGTGCCGTCCGGGTAGTCGTACCGACAGCGGAAGAACTCGCCGAGGACCGGGTTGTACCTGCGGGCGCTGAGCACGCGCGGGGCGCGAGACGGGATGGGGCGTACTTACGGCTTCTTGACGCCCTTGGGCTTGATGTGCCAGCCGGCGAGGTAGTACTGCAGGACGCGGATGAAGCGCTCCTCGGCGTCGTCGTACTTCTCCGCGCTGCATGGTGGTCAGGATGCGCCCGGAGAGGGGGAGAGGCAGGACGACTGACCCAAAGATGAGATCGGGATGGGACATGAAGTCAGTGATGCGCTCGAGCATGCTGCGGGGCTCGAGGACAAAGGTGGGGAAGGTAACCTTGGAGAGGTCCATGCCGACGCGGAGCTGCGAGATGAGGGAGGATATTATGGAGCCCTCGTCCTCGTCCCTGTAGTCGTCGGCATCGGGGTCAGCGCAGTCATCGGGGGCGGGACGTGCGAAATAGAACATGAGAGCAGACGAACAGGATGGAAGTATCGTCTGGGTCGGTGTCCTCCGGGATTTTGTCCTCCATGGAGGTGCCGCGTGGGCGGTGGACTTTGGAAGATGCCTGGTTGAATAGGCCCATCATGGTGGTGTGGTGCAGGTGAGGCGTGGATCACGATGTTGTTGCTGCTGCCTGCCAGGGGTCGCCGAACAGATGATGGGGACGGCCGAGGACAAGATATATGATATCGGGATTTGGGGAGATGGGGAGATGGTGGAAGGAGGACAAGAGGTATATCGCGTAGCAGAAGTACTCGCTGCGCCGGAGACGTGCTGCTCGGCCACAGCCTCCTTGAAGCTCAGCGGCATTGGCAGCTTCGGTAGCGCAATTGTAGCTTGTCCTTCCCACTCGTCTCCCGAGAAAATCCGCTGTGTTCCTTCGCCCCGCATTTAATATCGCAGTCCTCGTCCTCGGCGGCCACAGGCCTCCCATTAATATTGCTTCCGAGACTACTTCGTGTCGATTTACTTTAGTCAACCCTTGCGGTCATCATGCTCATGATGCGTCGCAAGTAAGCCGGCGGTAGACCTACACGTATGCACGACGGCGGACAAAAATCCTCTTGGTCAATTTTATATTATGACCGTCCTCCAATAACCTTGGTGTGTCTACGGGAGATTAAGACTAGGTCACATTGGCAACTTGGTCATGGTGCTTGCATGCTCGGGCCGTGGATCACTCCATAAAATCATATGCCCCGGTATACGAGGGCCCGTAAGGTTTGAAGCTTTCCAGTCAAGAGATGTGTTGCCTGTATCCCATTCGGCGTGTCTTCGGGCATGAGTTACAGAGGCGCTGTGGCTACTTGTGGGTCCGCGCGTCCATCGGAACCGTGCATAGTTCGTGATCGATCAATGTTCATCACATATCCTGCAGGCCCGCCGACCGAGGCATTTACTGACGAGTGGCCCTCTGGTCTCCGCGCAACGGCCCTCTCCTACCATAGCTATCGCTCACAATGAGCACACCTCCAATGTTTTCCATCTAATCCGAACTACTCACAGACGTTAAAACGCCCGCATTCGAGTCTTCTTGCTGGTTGCGAGTCGGTCTTGACTGGGCCAAAGAACCCCACTCCATCGCCGCCATCGCTCCAGCGATCATCGTGCAAGTTCGGTGCCTATACCACAATTGGTCAATGTTGACGTCCAAGTCTTCAAACTTACCTCTCTGAGTTTTCTCACAACCCGGGTGCCGCGTTCGTGTGAGACACACACAGACGGAGCACGTATGGGTCTTGAAGTCCGCCACCATCCCGGAAACGCTGTGCCAATCTGGCGCTTTGCGGTTTCGCACAAACTGCCGGCGTTGGTTGTATGTTATTTTGGGTTGAAATTTCCGGACACACCTTTTGCGGTTGGAGGCTCTCCGTAGCGCCAGACGGGCAGATAGTTTGCGGTGGGAGTTGTAAGGGGATTGCGCTATCAATTTTAGTTCATTAGCGATAATGCATTGTACTGCGTGTTGTTGGCACGATCTACGCCACCTTCTTGATGAAAACTAAAACCTTACTGCAGAGTTCAGAAAGCTGAAACTGCACCGGGTGCAATGCATGTGCAAGGTTAACGTTCGAACGGCTCTCCGGAGGACTCCTCGAGCGCTCTGTGGCCTATAAGTTCTCGAGAGAGAGTTGCAGAGGAGGCAGGCCAGATAGCTCAGTCTTTCCCCCTCGAACCATCTACCCTCACCTCCTCTGCGAACGCTTGCACCAGGGCGTGCACACCGACCATGCAGTCTTTCGTCATGGTGCTGTCCTTAGTCCACACTGTTTCTGCCATCATCGAGCGCGAACAACACTGACAAAATATTCCATGATCATCCAGCATTTTCGTCCGTGGATCAACAACGTCCGCCGACAGCATCTGCATTCCGCATAATGCCCACCGACCAACAGATACGTCATCCTAGCCGCAACGACGAGCGCAAGCACGGAACGTGTCGCACTACTGGCTATTCGTCGACGCCAGGCAAACCAAACCTTTCGAAGACATACAAGCACCGACCTCCAATAAAGGTTTCGACGTTCATTCGTCACGCCTCTTCCCGGACGACGTTACGTCTGCGGCAGTGTCGCACGACGAGACTGACGCTGACGTAGCACTGTTTGGACAGCTGTGATGCTTGCTACGAGGGGACTTGGGGGCGGCCTGCATCGTACTCGTAACACCTTCACCTGGACATCTATACGTCGACGGTAGTCTCGCGTATAAGACTACCGTTGACGTATGGGTGGTCGGCTGGATGTGGGGCTGGTGCTGATTTCGGGCGCCCAAAAGGGAATACTTACTGTGCATAATATTCGTGTAATTGGTATTTTTCGAGTACACCATGTTTCCACATTCGTGAGCCCAGAATGTAGCGTGCGATGGCAGCAGATAACGACTGCGAAGGCTGTGAAACAAAATCAGCGCATGGAATATTCGAAAGTAGCCTCTCACAACGCTATCGAGCCATCTAGCGGATAATTCAGCGCACAGAATCGTAATAATTTTTCGCTCGCTCTGTCGTGTCCATCGAAGAGATCAGCGACTGAACCGATGCAGACACGGGCGAGTCGCATGCATGTTACTTCGGAACCTTGATAGAAGCAGAAATTGCCATACAAATTTTTTTCGCGCAATGGACGGCCACATGTTGTGATAACGGACAGCAGGACGCAGATTGAGTTCCAGCGGGTTGGCGCGGATTGAAGGACCTCTAGATACGAGGATGTGTGTCTAGGTGGGTCCTATCGATGGCCACAAACAAAAGACAGCGTTTGACGTCTACCTCGACCTTTAACGCCACCTTCATTTTGTACGGCGCGCATCTGGCTCTACAAGATAAGGCTCGATGAGTTCATCAGCAGACGCAGAGAAAACGTCGTACCTATCAAACAAAGTCAGTGT
The DNA here is from genome assembly GCA_022376435.1 of Amylocystis lapponica. Lineage (NCBI taxonomy): Eukaryota > Fungi > Basidiomycota > Agaricomycetes > Polyporales > Postiaceae > Amylocystis > Amylocystis lapponica. The sequence continues at coordinate 262,445 of JABYQE010000015.1, forward strand.
TTGTAGGGATATGCCACAATTCTGTAATTTTCTCTCGCTTTTTGCCTCGCCAAGGTGTTCCACCTCTTGCCTTGAGTCGACGGAGATTTAGAGACACAGAAGCGTGATATAGACAGAGCTCACCAACGATACAGTCTGTTGTGCAGCACTTGGTCAACCCTGATCCTGTGAAAGTAGACTTAGAGCGGATCATGCAATCCATCAGTCGGGAGCAGTACGAAGCTCTCGAAAGTCACATCTCACACTGACAAAGTAAAACTTACATCTACGTGGCTGCTAATCATGGAATATCAGTTGGAGGAGCAACGGAGCAGAAGAGTATGCTGAGGCGACGATGTCTCTTGTATTTAAAAATCCAACTCCGCTGCTTAAGGCTGTGCGGACAGCACTTGGGATGGACTGGAACGGACATTTTGAAAAAGACAGAAAAAGTCGAGGTGCCTGCTCGGGGCGACAACTTGTACCGGCGCCCGTTTTCGGCGGTCTTGCGCAAAGTTTTCCTATCACAGGCACGCATGAATCATATATATCCAAATATTGGGGAGAACACATACCTGATGTTGTAGGACAAAGTTGAGGCAAGGCAAGCCCCGAATAATATCAGGTGGGGTCAAGACACTGACCTCGGTCAATGTAGCTTCGCCTATTTGACGGGGTCCCCTCTTCGACCTGAAAAATCATCGGCGGGAATGATTCCCACCTGGCTATGATAGTGATTTCTGCGGCGACATATACGGTGTACCAATTCTACATGGAAAGGTACTCGTCAAGATGACTGAATGTGACAGAGTAACACGGCCACGGCGCCAGTAACGGCCGTCACTGTCACCTGCCGCCTGTGCGGCACGTGGAATTGGCGACCAGGTCCACACAACTCCAGCCTGTCCCAGCGCGCAACCTTCGAAGGCCCCTGCACTCTCTGGTACGTACAAACTCTCCAGGCAACCCCTACATTGCCATAGTGGGAACTTCCAGTGACTTTCGCACAACACTTCAGCCGAATATGCCTCCTCCGCATTATGACTTCCTGATCAAGGTGTGTCTTCCGCAATTGAACCTCTCATACAACTTGCTCATAGCCCCGTTACCACCAGCTTCTCCTCATCGGCGACTCCGGTGTGTTCTGTGCTTATATGACTTCTGAGAGTGGTACGACGGGAATGCACCGCAGGTGTCGGGAAGTCGTGTCTGCTCCTGCGATTCTGCGACGACGCGTGGACACCGTCTTTCATCACCACCATCGGCATCGACTTCAAGATTCGCACAATTGAGCTCGATGGGAAGCGTATCAAGCTGCAGATCGTGAGTTTGTCTGGGCCGCTTTCCGCACAGCATAATACGATACTCATCACGTCATGCAGTGGGACACGGCGGGACAGGAGCGTTTCAGGACCATCACGACGGCGTACTACCGCGGCGCCATGGGCATCTTGCTTGTGTACGATGTCACGGATGAGAAATCCTTCAATAGTGCGTGAGACATGAGGCATTCCCTGATGGCGTTGCTAACATGGGGTAATTGCTGCCAGACATCCGCACATGGCACTCGAACATTGAGCAGCACGCCTCCGAGGGTGTGAACAAGATCCTCATTGGAAACAAGTCAGACTGGGCAGACAAGCGCGCCGTCACGGAGGAGCAGGGCCGCGACCTCGCGAACGAGCTCGGCATCAAGTTCATGGAGACGTCCGCGAAGATCAACGAGGGTGTTGAGGATGCGTTCTTCACGCTGGCCCGGTTTGTACTCCTGCGATCGTCTCGAATCTCGCACGCTAATAGAACCACCATATAGGGATATCAAGTCACGACTGATAGACTCGCAAGCAGACTCAGCAGGGGCCCCTGGCGCCGCCTCAAAGTCGGAGGGCTCCGTCACGGTTAACCAACCAACGAGTCAAACGGCGGGAGGATGCTGTTGATGTGTTATGGCTTCAGTATCGGGTCCGGCATTGTTATTTGTACATACCGTCTTCATGTTGTCACGAGTATCCACACCAGTCGGTCCCCTCCTGCGAGCATACTAGGCATGATGACTAACCGTATAAACGTTAGACATATTTATCTGTTCATGACAACACAAATACCCATGCAGGACTGCCTCAGGGGAATTGATGAGTATGATATCGTGGACCAAGCATGTCACCTCTACATATAATTACACGGCAAGCGGTTTACATCTGCACGGAAGAGTTCCAGTTCCCGCCCCACCACCGCTTCACCCGCTCACCGCCCCACTCTTCGTACTCCGCCTTCGTCACGCTCACCCTTGTGAATTCATCCGTCTTCGCAAACGCCGCCATGCCTTTCCAGGCATCTAATGAAGGCTCCGCAGCACGCACAATCTTGAGCGGCGTTTCCGGCGGCAGGATGGGACGCAGCGCCGCCTGCATGCGCGGTATCAAACCTGGCAACTGTGAGGGTGATCCCGTCACAAGCACATTCTGTGTGCGAGTCAGCAATGTAGACCATACGACAGCGCGAGCTAGCGACAGTGCGCACCTTGACCAGTCGCCCCTTGTCGCCGTCGGAGAAACGCGACAGCACGCTTTGCACCACCTCGCCGATGCCGGCAGAGTCCACGCCCGCCATGCTCGGCGAGAACCACGCCTCGCACACGCGCCACCGCTCGACGCTGAGGTGTATCCGAGTCCGCCCTGCGAAGATGATGTGTCGTGAGATGCACTAGCACATCAACACCGACAGACCGTGCGTACCCTCGGCGTCGCCCTCCTCATACTGCGGCCTGAAGGCAGAGATAAGCGCAGACCGCTGCGATGCAAGCGAAGCGTGCGTGTGCTCGATGGTGAACGAGGGATCGTATGTGAGCAATTTTTGCTCCACCGCCAACAGATTGAGCATGTCGTCCTCCTCATCCTCGGAAGCGGCGGCGGTGTTCTAGGAAAGCGTCGTGTGAATCAGACTGTCATGAGACTGGACAATTGGTTGCCTCACAATCTTACGGTAGATCGCCCAGTCCGCATCGTCTGCGCCGAACATGTCCTCTGGGGCGAGCGTCAGCAACGCAGTCGTATAATTATGGTTGACTCGCGGGACGAGACTTACCCCCACCGTTCTTCCTGCGCTTCTTCGGGACTCGGTCGTCAGCGGCGAGATTGGCAATGCTCTTCATCCTCGCTTGCGCAGCGGCGCTCTTTCGGTCGGTCAGTGCGGCCTTCCTGCGACTACGCTCCTTGATCTTGGTCATGATCGCCTGAGTACTCGTGTGTTCAGTAGTGTATCTTGCACTCCAACGAATGTGCGCACCTCCTGTTCCTTCCGGAGCTTGGTCGCCCAGCCAGCGAGGTCGCGCTCGCGCTCGTCTCCTTCACGTCTTTCCCCCGCTTCACGCTCCTCCCGCTCGCGCTCCTTCTCGCGCTTGGTGCGTTCGCGCGCGTCATACCCTGCTTTCATAAGCCGTTGCTTCTTTTTCTCTTTCAGCCCGTCTTCGTCAAGCTGCGGTGGCGGTTAGCACGAAACCTCGAAGGGTTCTGTTTACAGGCGTACATCAGCATCTGGGACATCGACCAGCGGAAACGACGGCGGCTCTTCCTGTGCATAGATCAGAAAGACGATGCTCGCAGACGGTGGACATGCTCCCTACCTCCATGTCCTCGCCATCCGCGTCCTTCTTCCTCGCCTTCTTCAAGTCGGCCTCCAGTTTCTTGATGACCCCTTCGAGCGCCACATCGCTGTCAAAGCCCTCCTCTGAGAGCGTATTCTGCGCGCGCGGATCCCGTCAGCACCGCGTCCGCGCGAGCACAGACACACATACCGCCCACTCCTTCTTGCTCTCCTCGTCGCGCCGCTCCCGCAAACTGACCAGATACTGCAGATCGCGCTCCTTCTGCACGAGCTACCCGACACCGCAGTCAGCATCGCGCGCTCACGCGGCCGCGACAGACAGTGGCACGCACCTTGTCCATGCGCGTCTTGGCCGCGATCTCCTGCAGCTTGCGGCCCTGCTCCTTCCTGCGCTCCGCGATGCGCGCGAGCTCCTCCTCCGTCTTCTCCTCGAGCACGGGGAGCGTGAACGGGAACTGGACGATGCACTCCGCGGCGCGCAGCGCGCGGGGTTCCGCGAGCGTGCGCAGGAGCGCGGGGTAGTCCGGCACGAACTCGCAGAAGCTCTGCAGCATCCACTGGGGCGTGCGTCAGTGGGGGCTGCGTGTGCAAGGGAGGAGGGACGTACGGCTGCCTGCGCGCTTGTGACGCGCGTGGGGAACGTGGGGTGCTTCAGCTGGATGAGCTTGAGGAGGTAGTCTGTGGACTGGGCGGCGCCCCAGGGGATCCTGGTGCGCGGGTCAGTGTGCGGCTGGCGATGGGCCGATGCGGTGCGACGCACCGTTTGGCGTGGCTCATGATGCCTTTTCCGTTGAGAATGGGGACGATGGATGTGGATGCGGTGTTGAAGGACACCACGAGCCCGTCGGACGTGAAAGGGGCGGGCGGGTTGGACAGGTTGTTGTGGTAGAACGACATCATCCCGTCTACGCAGTATGCCAGCGACGGCACGGAATACTGCTCGAACATGAGTTCCGAGGTGACTGCACAGAGATCAGCTGTGCAGTTGCGCGGGAACAACGAATGCACGCACGGCCTCGCGAGTGCAGCGGGGAACACAGGCGTTCTGTCATGAGGACGGGATGCTCGATGCTCGGTGCATCGATCCCGAGATGTATGAACGCATAATCGAGCGCGTTCTCCTACGCCTTGCGGTCAAACACGTCTGCGCACGGCCGCCATTCAGAACGTTCGCCGGGCACTCACAAGGGCGTCAAAGTTGAGCAGCACATCCCCCTCCCACGGCGTCCTCGCCTGTGCCTTCGCGCCACTCTCGGTGTCGATGCCGTCGCCGAAGAGCAGCAGCGGCTTGTTCGTCTTGCGCTCCTTGTACTTTGCGATGGCATTCGGCTGGACGCGCGGGGCGTCAGACGTGCAGAAGCCGAAGCGAAGATTGGTCGAGCCATTGTCAATGATGAGGGGCGTTCCCTGCGACCGGTGGTCGTCGTACGAGTCCGGTGCACTGGGGGTGAGCAGCGGAGGGAGTGGCACACGTGTTATGTTGAGCAGGTCCGACATGGTCGTTCGACAAGAACTACAAGATGTTGCACAGGGGCGGGGGTATTAGAGGGCTGGACGCGCGCCATGTCAGGCGTGCACTACGGTCTCTCCCAACTTGCATTTCCTTTTCCGGAATGCTATTAGATCGAGAGATGGAGGCGAGCGGAGGAGGGAGTTCAACTGCGCATGCAAGCAACTTGAGTACAATGCGACCGAACTGTCGCCAAGAGCAGATAATCACACAAGCCAACCATCTTGCAGCGCAGCCCCGATTTTTAACTACAAAGCACAGCTCTACAGAAGACAACTACAACAGCGAATAAGTCACGACAGCATTGTGACTGTTAACACCGGAGCACGACGGATTACAAGCAGCGCATTAGATACTGTATAAACATTGCAACAGATAGCAATTCGACCAAGTCTATCACGTCCCGATAGAGCGCACTTTCTGCAAAGCGACACCATCCGTAGTCCCAGTCCGAATATCAGTTAGTCCGTCCGGTCAGTGGTCACCGCCTAGACCGGGAGCGGGTACTCCGAGACGACGCGCGAGACGATGCGGACCGACTCTCCAGCCGCTGCTTGGAGTCCGCATAGCCCTCGCGATCGACGCGGTGCAGGAAGTACGCTCCGCCGGCGTCGGTCCAGGACACGCTCCCAGGGTTATATTTGCCCTCCGACACCTGGAAGATCGAACTGATATCGTCCAGCTGCCATCAAAAACGTTAATTGTGATCGCAAAACACTGCGAAACCACTCACGTTCCGCTCCGTGAGCCGCGCAGACGACACGAACGGCTTGAGCGACACGACGTATGCGCCCTCCTTCAAATCCAGGAACTTCGGGCGCAGCCGTTCGTTCACTGTGCCACTGATATCAGTACAAAGCCCCCAAAATCAGCGACGGCACGCACGCGTCTCGTCGAACACCTTGTTGTTCACCAGCACCACGTCCGCCTTCGAGACCAGCTCGTCGACCCGCGCGCTCTCCAGCATGTCCCCCTCCTCCAGCTCGACGTCCCCGATCGCCACACCCCACATCCGACACCGCATCCGAAACTGCTCGACGTGGCTCCGCGCGATCCGCGCAGGCGTCGGCTGCACCTCCACCCCGAAGCTCCTGCAGCCCGTCTCCAGGCTCGCCTGCAGCACGACGTTCCCGACGCCCGAGCCGAGGTCGACAAAGAGCGAGTCCGCGCCGAGGCCTGTGTCTGCGATGATCTGCGAGATGAGCGGCGGCCACAGCTCGCCATACACGCGCGAGGAGAATGGCTGGTAGATGTTCAGCTGCGACGCGTTTGGCCCGACCGCGCGCTGATTTGTCTCCTCGACGATGCGCACAATGACTTCGGGCGGGATGCTACCCCAGGACCGGACGGTCTCGCGGAAGTTGTTTTGGGGTGTGGGCTCGAACGGGTCGGCGGGGACTGGGGGGTACTTGAGACACCGGAGCAAGGTGTTGATCGCATCCATGACCTTCATGAAAAGGGGGCCGTTGTGCGTGTTGAGCGCACGTTCGAAGAGCCGAAGGTAGTTTACTGGTGATGGGCCAGCTGGAGATGTGGATGCGTAGGACGAGAGCACGGAGATAGATGATAGGGAGGAGATGGACGAGACTGATGAGGTGGTGGATACTGCGGAGAATATGGACGCAGAGGATGAAGTCGAGGATGAAGCAGATGGTGAAGGTGAGGCAGGGGGTGGCTCATCTACGGAATACTGCAATGGGGAATCAGCATGCGCAATTATGCTGGATGCTAATGTATGTGGCCGTAGTAGGGTATCATCATCTTCTACAAATGATGCGGACGGTAGGGTACCGAATAAGGCCCGCTGGGCCGGAGTGAGGTAGCCTACCAATGATCTCTTCAGTCAGGCCTAATATGAACGCGACTCGAGGAACTTACACTGCATGATCGTGTGCAACGTGTTCCGAAGACACATTATCGGATTATAATGTTCCGGGTCCTTCGGTGTTAGTAGTATGAATCTATACTTGCGTCAGACACGCCTCGATCCAAAATTGTTCAGCTCACCTTTCTTGAGCACCCGTGTTCGGGTACTCGAGTTCGACCACAGGGTAATCGGTTGGGTGCGGGCTCCATGAGAGGTCACTCACGTCGTCCGGGTTTTTAAAGTCTGATACAAAGGACATGACTACAAAGCAAACGATCCGCAGTCATGAAACTCACAGGCTTTGTACGTCTTCATCAAGTCCCGGACAACGGACTCGCTGCTCAGAAACCCAGGCCCTGGTCGGCCGTCCTCCTCCGTCCAGCACTCGCGGGGCAGAGACGGTGCGGGAGTGGGCACCGCGGATCCCGAACGAGATCTATCCCCGGGCTCCTCGTGCGTAGCAAAAGAACGGCGCGTCAAGGAAATCGGGCGGGTGGGGCCTAGTGGGCGCGAGGAGGGCGTCGAGCTTGACGCGCGCGAGGCTGCCTCGCTTCGCGACCTCGCCGATGCGGCCGGAGACGAGAGACGCTGTCTCTTGGGATTGCGCAGGAGGACGTCGAGGTCCGCTGCCTTGCGTTTTGGCAGGGGGTCGGGGGCAGGGGTGGAGGAGGAGGACCCGGGTGTGGCGGAGCGCGCCGTTACTTTGAGTGCACCGCCCGAGGGGTGGTGCAGCGTGACGAGACGCGTCGTGACCAGTGCGGGTGCGGGGGCAGACGCGCCTGGCTTGGGGGGTCTGGAGGGCGAGAAGAAGGAGAGGTCAGAGGTGGACGGGCGGGCAGCAGGAGGGACGGCCATCGCGGTGGGGGAAGGAGAAACGCGTGTGCCTGTGCCACTGCGTCCGCGGTGAAAGAAGACGGCTGCAGGGCAGTGGCCTCTGGCAGTGGCGTCACAGCCGTCCCACGCGACTCCCACGCGACCCTCGAGCGTTCCGCTGCAAAAAACTCTTCATCTCCGGCTCACTCCTCCGGAGCAGTAACAACCATGGAAGAAGGCACAGCGACCAAGCATAGCAAGTCCAAGAGATCTCGGGAGGAGAAGCGCGAGAAACACAAGAAACACGAGGCACTAGGTGGTCTGTATGTTGCACGTCGACCCAAGAGATGTCTGTTTATCCAGGTGATGCATTTCAGATGATGGGACCTCACAGTTGGAGAAGAAGGAGCGCAAGAAGAAGCGTAAAGCCATCCTGGAACACGGCGGTGACATCGCTGACGGGGGTGGTACATCGGTGCATAGTGAGTGGTTGTTCATGACCATCGGACATAGCTCACAGGGCACCAGCTGGAGACGCACCCCCCTCTGCTGAAAAAAAGCGCAAGAGGGAGCCAGACGAAGCGGGCATCATAGGCTCGACTGCTCAGACAAAAGAGAAGAAGAAACGAAAGAAAAACGTGGATGCTGTGGAATCGCCAGAGATCACTCAGGAACTACTCCCTTCTGATGCTGGCACAGTCAAGAAGGACAAAAAGAAACACAAAAAAGACTCCGTCGCTGCGTCTGCATCTGCAAACACCGCACTCCCCTCATCTAGCGCGCCGTCTCACTCCGACATTGAAGCATTCCTCGCCAAACATTCGATCACGATCCATAGCTCGAATGACGTCGAACAAGTCATGCCTATCATTCGGTTCGACCAACTAGATATCCCAGCCGAACTCCGGTCGGCATTTGCTGGCTTCAAGGAGCCATCGCCGATCCAGGCATGCTCATGGCCTCCAGCCCTGAAAGGGCGCGATGTAGTCGGCATTGCAGAGACAGGCAGGCGAGTACCTGTCCTTTAGATCTCCATGTAGCACACGCCCGTCTAACACGTCTGCGCAGCGGGAAGACCCTCGCATTCGGTCTCCCAGCACTCGTACGCCTCGTCTCTGACTCCCCACCCAAGTCGAAGAAGGGGAAGGGCGCGACGACGGTGTCTGTGCTCGTCGTGGCGCCGACGCGCGAGCTCGCAATCCAGACACACGAGACGCTCTCGGCGCTCGGCGAGCCCTTCGGGATCGCCAGTGTCGCCGTTTTCGGTGGGGTGGACAAGGCGCCTCAGGTGAAGTCGCTGAAGAACGCGAACAAGGATGGCAAGACAACACGGATCATCGTGGGCACACCTGGACGAATCCTGGATCTGGTGAACGATGGCGCGTGTGATCTCAGCCGGTCCGTTGAGGATGGTCTTTCACAAACCGACCAAACTTATCTCATCTTCCTAAGCGTAACATACCTGGTGCTTGACGAAGCCGATCGGATGTTGGACACAGGGTTTGAGAACGCTATCCGATCCATCATTGGGCATACAACGCAGGGTGCTGAGCGGCAGACACTCATGTGTAAGTGTCTATCGTATGCTGATCCTGCCCCTGCTCATGCGTGGCTGGTGGGTTAGTTAGCGCAACCTGGCCTGAGGCAGTGCGACGGTTGGCTTCGACGTTCCAACGGAATCCGTACGGGTCACGGTCGGTAGCGAAGATCTCACGGCGAACAGCCGAGTAGAACAGAGTAAGTTTGATTTGTCGGTTCCCTAACTCACTCGTCCTGACGCGTTTGGTGCAGTCGTGGAGTCTTCGATGATGCACGGTCGAAAGAGTGGGTTCATTCCTCTTATGGAGGTTTATTACTTCCGACTAAGACCGCTTGCCAGTTCTCGGCTCCTCGCTCAGCTTCGTGCGTTGTCACACAAGAAGTCGGCCGCTTCCCCGGACGAGGCGCGCATCCTGGTGTTCGTGCTCTACAAGAAGGAAGCCTCACGCGTCGAGAGCATGCTGCACAGCAAAGGCTACACTGTAGGCGGCCTGCACGGAGACCTCTCGCAGGCTGCTCGTATGCAGGCGTTGCAGAACTTCAAGAGCGGCGTGACAGGGCTGCTTGTGGCGACAGACGTCGCGGCGCGCGGGCTGGACATCCCCAATGTCGCCGCGGTCATCAACTACAGCTTCCCCTGACGATTGAAGACTATATCCACCGCATAGGCCGGACAGGTACGTAGGTGTCGTACAGGCTCTTCGCTACCGCTCATCGCACGTTGCAGGTCGTGGAGGCAAGACCGGAAAATCGATCACGTTCTTCACTGGTGACGACCACGAACGCGCGCTGGCGGGCGAGTTGGCGAGGGTATTGAGGGAGAGCGGATTCGAGGCGGAGGGTCTCAAGAAGTTCCCCATGACAATCAAGAAGAAGACGCACAGTGCTTACGGTGCCTTCTTCCGGGATGACATCCCTACTCCCAGCGGGCCCACGAAGATAGTCTTTGATTAATCACACCGACTGAGTGATGTATCGGCCCAGCACGGTGGGCATGTGGATGGAAGCATATCTCACTAGATTTTTCATTGCGGCACGCAGAAGATGGCCCGGAAATTGGGAGTACTGTGCGTGTGCAGTTCCTTAGGCCTTAGTAGAAGTATGGGGTCCGACTTAGGCTTGTGGATCCTTGTGGGTCCGGTCACAAGCATGAGCGCTAGTGAGCCATCATATTGTCACACGCGCTCACGTGCTGAGTTTCACCTAGTGTGCTGCGGCTTGTGTCTGGACTTTTCTGATAACTCGAACAACACTCGCACTTGGGCCAACTGACTGTATTCCGATCGAGAGATCCTTGGTACAAGAATCTACCCTGACTTAGGTGACGCATTGACAGACTTCTCATCAAGCCGACTGCGCACCGCGACCGTTTAGGCAACAACTGTGCGGTTCTCCGGCAGACCCTCTGGACACCCTATACAACATAGCGCCGTCGCACATTTAGGGCTGTCGCTGTTTGAAGTTCGACTCTTCTATTGGTGCATGAGGCTTGGCCGCGTTGTATAGAACGAGCAATCCGGACCCCGACTGTAAGGCTTGCGTCACCCCATCCTCCATCCTGCAGAATTAAACAAGTACCAACATCATGAACAGAAAACATCAAATCCAAAAAGTAACAATTGACATGGGGTTCCTCGAGCCCTCGCTACTCAGCAACGAGGTTGCGATCGAGGACGCACTCAGTGTCCTCGGAAGCTACCTCGAGAATTGTCAGTCAACGCTGAGTCTGTGCTCAGCACTCTTTTGTCCAGACCCCATCTTTTCGAGTTCGCAGTATCCGGTCAGTACTTATCATACTCCCTTCCAGCAGGAGGCTTACTCTCGAGCTGTGTCAGGTCTCGACGACGCCACATCCATGCTTGGAAGAGTGGATCCTTGGCAGCTTCCCGCTGCAGGCCGCCGACTACGCATCGTCTCTCAGTGCATCTATCCTCGATCGGCTCTCATATCTTTACATTTCATATCGTATCCTTCGTCTACAGAGGAGCAGGCGACATTGAGGGCGTATAGCCGCGCCGTGATGAATGCACCGGCGGTCTGCGCTCTCCTCTGCAGCAATGTGTTCCACGGCACCAGTGCACCCGATGATCCCGACGATGATCCCACAGGCCAGCCAAGCGCAAGACTCAGCGCGAACGCAAGCAGCATAAGAGGCGCAACACTGTGATAGACCTGAAGCCTTTTGAGGCCCTCGGTATCGACGCGCCGTCGAGTCGGGCCGAGGCAGACGAAGTCGCGGGACGGATTCTGACTGAGCAGAAGAGCATCTTACAGGTAAACATTTCGGCGTCGCCTCTGTTGATCATGGATTGACGCAAATGCACCAGCACTACCTGCAGATCCTCCGCAGGCCGGGGCTGAAGGAGATGTTCCAGTCGTCGTATATTCCTACCGAGGAAGTAGTAGTCGACAACGCCAATGGACGTGCCGAGGCTGAGCAGACCCCCTCGCTCGAGACCGGTACCGACACCGTGCCCGTAGCATATCCAATGGTGCAGCCGATGAAGGCGGCACTATATTTCGATAGTGCTGACGGATTTGGCGAATGGAGAGTGCTTATCTCGACTCGCGCTGATGCCGACCTACGCCAGGCACGGAAGAGGGAATTCAAGCTGTTTGAGATCATCGTGAAGAAAATCAAGTATGTGGTGTGGATGCTTCGGAGTATGGATGGATGTCACTTATTCGCTGTTGAAAGGGAACTCTCCCTAGGCCACTTCTCCGACGACAACCAAAAGCGTCTGACAGGACCCGAGACAGATATCCCCATATATGAGGCGAAGATGACTAGAGACTCCCGATTGATCGTGAGTACTCACTACAGTCGGACCGACATATAACCAACCTTGGGCCTCTTCAGTATCAAATTGACTGCGTTGCCGAGTTCGAGACTCACGTGAGTTTCTTGATTCGGTCTCAGGATGAACGAGAAGCTGAACGAGTTTACAGGTAGAACGCCAAGGTTAGATATCTAAGTATCCTCGTTGTCGGTCGAGCGGCATTGACCCCAACGCGATAGTCATCAAGATTTTTGGCATCTATACGCATGCCCAGCTGGACAAGCGTTTCTGGAACGGTGTGGGCCATCAACTCGCTCGAAAGGGCAGAGAATATCGCGATCGGTACGATGTTTCACGGGGCAGGTTTGACAGGCCTTCTCAATCTTCTTTAGATGCATCTTTCGTAGAGGGCCGCGAGTCGCAGGAGAGAACGTCTTTCTCCCACAATCGTGGCCTGCCCCTGCAGAGTCAGATCCGTCTTCTTGGACTTCGGCTATTCCAGATCTACACAAAGATGATCTTGCCAAGGTAATGTTTCGCTGATTTTGTATCGTAACGACATGTCTGACATGATGGACACTGCTACGCAGATGCACGAGCTACTTGTGTGAGTCTTCGATAGCGAAGAGGAGAAACTGACACTAATATTCGCTGTCCCTGTTTCTGTAGGCTAGAGAAATATGTTACATTCTCTCAGGTTGGTTCAAATCTCATACGTACTGGACTACATTCTCATCACATCGATTGCAGGCCCTTCTCAACAGTGCGTTTTTGTCGCCATGCAGATTGTACATCACGGTGACACGTTCTCTCGCAGGTGTCCTGGCGGACAAGGACGTCCAGCACGTGTTTGACATTTCGTGAGTTTGTACTGAATACCGTTTTGCTCGACTTACGTCTTTTTTAGAACACACGAAATGCAAATCATAGAGCACCCTTCCTCGTGCTACGTCATCGGAAGGAGTGGCACGGGGTGAATGTTCAAATTTTTCGGGCTACGAACACTATTAACGATCCATACATAGTAAAACGACCACGATGATGTTCAAAATGCTAGGTATCGAGAGGTCGGCTCAAGCATATGGTGACACCTTATTAAAGCCGCGACAACTCTTCGTCACGCAATCGCGAGTGCTAGCGGAGAAAGTCGAGCAGTTCTTCGCGAAACTCCTCGGTGCCTTGAACACGTCAAACCTTTCGCCAAGAGAACTCGAGAAGATGAGTGTGATTGGGAAGGTCAAAGAGGAACAAGGCCTGGTTGATCTCGACGAGGAGATTGCCCGCCGCGGAGACCTACCGAAACGATTCAGCGAGCTTGTGGATGACCACTTCCCAATGTTTGCTACATTCGATCAAGTAAGCTTCGCTTTTTCCGCTGAAACATAGCAGCATGACTCATAGTTTCAGGTTTGCTCGCTGTTGGAAGCTGACTTCAGCACGTACAACACAGAGCAGCTGGATTCGAAGCCTGACTTCTTGAGTACTAAAAATCTGACGGACATTGCGCCGCTTCGCTCTACCGACTACATGCAGCAATGGCGTGCAGCATTCGTCTCGCACGGCGTCTTCCTGGAGCATTATTGGTCCCATTTCCCCCAACGCTTGACGAAAGGTCTAGGTGCGCGCACCACTCCGAACACAGTGGACTGTTTGTTGACCATTGTAATCAGATCCTACGTTAGTGTTCGGCGAATTCATGGGTACGATTGATCTGTATTACTCACAGTCTTCATCTGACGTGTTTCCGAATCTCTAGGGGTAATCAAGGGCTCAGAGCAGACCTTGGAGCACGGGACCGGATATCTGGACAAAGAGACGTATATCAACTTCAGCTACCGCCAACAGGCCACGTTTCTAGGGAAACGTGAGACTATCTACGAGTTGTTTGAGATCTATTCGAAGAGAAAGCGAGAACGTGGAGAGTACGATGCAAGCGATAGGTAATAAGGTCTCCATCCGGTTGGAATATTTGATTGACATTGTGATTAGAACGCATGCAATCTTGAAACGACTGCGGAATGGAGATCTGCCGGGAAAACAAGTCGACTTCATGTTCAGTGCTCTCCTTTGTTCGTTCAGGCATAGTCTCACAGATCTCTAGTTATATCGACGAAGCCCAAGACAATCTACTCATAGATGCCCTGAGTGAGTTCTCTGACCACAGAGTCACTGCATGCTCACTAAATTTCCGATTGTAGTCCTACGAACATTGTGCAAGAATCCTGCGAGCGGGCTGTTCTGGGCGGAGATACGGCGCAGACGATCTCAGTCGGAAGTGCATTCCGATTCAATGATCTGAAAGCTTTTCTGTATAGAATTGAGGTGAAACAAGTGTGATGTACGTGTACTGCTCGTTGACCACATCCACAGGCAAGCGGTCAACCGCAGAACGCGTCTCGCGTGCGACAGCCTGAATCGTTCCAGCTGGCAGTCAACTACCGATCCCACGCCGGAATCGTCAACTGCGCCCACTCAATAATCGAATTGATAACGAAATTCTGGCCAAATGCAATCGATACCCTCGCGCAGGAGAAGGGCATGATTGATGGTCTCAAGCCAGTCTTTTTCAGTGGGTGGGACGAGGACACAGTCAGATACGAACAGTTCTTGTTCGGCGAGTCGTGAGTTGCTATTTTGCCACTGGAGTCAATCGTCTCATCCTTCTCACTGTTCAGGGGCAATCAGATCGAGTTCGGGGCGGAACAATGTAGGATCTTCTCAAGCTTGTATACCGAGCGTATTGACTTTGTTAGGTATTCTGGTCCGGGACGACAACGCACGCGAACGACTGCGTGCACAAGTGGCGAGATCGGTATCATAATGTGCGACCATCGAAGCTGAATATTTTACACCACTGATTGGACCCCTGCAGGACCCTATATGAATCCAAAGGGTTGGAGTTCAATGACGTGAGCTTCAACCCATTTCTTGCTGTATATTTGCTATACTGAAGTTGGCGGCAGGTGCTCTTGTACAACTTTTTGAGGACTCCACCGTCGATCTCTCTCAATGGCGGGTGGTGCTGAACGCACTCTCGGAAGACGTCGGAGTCAAAACTCCGCGCTTTGACGAGGTGCGCCACAGCAGCGTCTGTCGCGAGGTAAGTCAAAGTATCGTGACGTCTAATGTTGTAATACAGCTTCTGACCTATTTTTGACAGCTGAAGTTCCTGTACGTTGCATGTACTCGTGCCCGGATGAATCTCTGGATCGCCGACGGCTCTGATAAGGCCGAAGCAATGCGCGTGAGTGACAGTTGATCATGCCTTGTTGATCAGGCTGACGCGAAGTAGTTATTCTGGACTAGAAGAGATCTCGTTCAAAACTGTACGCCGGGTACAGACGTACCTCGCCTTGCTGTCTCGTCAACACTAGAACAATGGGCTGCAACTGCTCGAGCCCTGTTCGACCGGAGACGTTACACGCAGGCTATGCATTGCTACGAGCGCGCCTCACTTCCGCGAGAAAAGGCCGTGGCTTACGCATATTGGCTGCGAGAGCAAGCAAGGTCATCTCCTGTCAATCCCAGTCGAAGTGGTACATCACAGTCCAAAGCATTCGCTCTCGCAGCCAACGCATTTTGGAAATCAGCCGACGAAGCTGTGATGGAGAAACTAACGTACTTCCGCATCTCTGCAGAGTGCTATGTATCCAGCGGGGATGACGGCAACGCAGCAAAGGCATACTATCGAGCGGGCGAATTCGACCTGGCCGCTCAGCACTACCGGAAGATCGGGATGTTTGATGAAGCAGTCGCTGTCGTCAAATTACATCATGAAGCGATGGACAGTGTCATAACAAAGAACATCGTAGATGTATCCAAGTTATTCTACCTCAGAGATCACAAACTCAAGTAAGTAAAAGGTGGATTCCTCGTTCACTGATTCTCTTCACACCTGACAGACAAGCAAGAGACCTCTTTGAGTCGGATAAGGAAGCCCTTGACTATATGGATGACTACGGGTTTGATATGTCTCGTGCGTCATATCTTGAAGAACTCGGTCGACCTGCGGAGGCAGCCGAGGTACACCTCGCGGAAGGCCGAACTCTGGAAGCAATCGAACTTTTTTCGAGGGACTCGCAAGATCCACGCTCTGTTTTCCGAGCATCACAATGTCTACTCGACGGTCTCTGGTCCCACTTGTCCTTTGGCATCAAACCAAGCCCAGATCCCGAGAGCGGGAGTGACAGTCTGCGCGGTCTTCTCCGTCTCTTACCCGCCTTAGACGTAGCAAAGCTCGATGGACGAGCTCGCGATGAGGTTGGATCCAACATCATCTCCGAGTTCTTATATCGTTAAATGTGGTTTTCAGGTCTTGATGTTTCGCGCAATTGTGTCCGCCGACTTTGC
The DNA here is from genome assembly GCA_022376435.1 of Amylocystis lapponica. Lineage (NCBI taxonomy): Eukaryota > Fungi > Basidiomycota > Agaricomycetes > Polyporales > Postiaceae > Amylocystis > Amylocystis lapponica. Next base: position 278,886 of record JABYQE010000015.1, read on the forward strand.
GACGTTATCACAGCTTGGCGAACGATTCTACCGTCTTCATCAAGACATCGCCGCTGCCCTTGTGTGCCTCGACCATGTTGGCTCCAACTTGCCCAACCTCCGAGCGGCATCTGCGCACAACGTGGCCAATACATTCCAATCGTTCCTGTTGTATGCACGGATATTGCAGAACCTCTCTGCAGATGCAAACCCTTGCTCCAATGAGATCATGCGTCGTTCGTTCCGCTTTGAACCAACAACAGAAGAATATTTCCTCATCCCAAAGGAGACTTGGTTATACAATTTCTGCAGTCCTTCCCGCCGACCGACTGATCGGGGTGAAGAGGTCTTACGATGGGACTTGGAACAATTGCTTCGTCGCCTGTTACGTAACCGCCTCCGTTCACAGGTTCGGAACGAGAATGATCTATGCCACGATATCCGTGTTTTGCAACCTTGCCTACCATTCATCTTTTCAATCGCTGTAACAGGTTGACTGTCCGCGAGAACATGTCGATGCGGCGTCTCTAACCGCAGAGACCTACTGTCTTCGGGTTCGAATCTCAGTTCAACAAATCCTGATCTACCACACCGTCTTCGCAATAGAAGATTACGGGAACGGGTCAGGCAACGTCGGTAAGTATCGCTTCGTCGGACCCACTAGACCATGATAAATGCTAATGCGATCTCTTGATATCAGACATTGGATTCGCCAATTCTATGAAGTCCTGTACCCTGCCTTCTACAAGCTCGGATCACTACACAATCTCATACCACATATGATACCGGAACTGCAGGAGGGGATCCATGTTCTGAACGTTGGAGTCGAGAGCAGCTTGTCTCCCTCGAGCCAGACACGCAAAATTCTTACCCCTCTTGCTCAGAACCGCGTCTTTGAGTTTCGAATTCGACACCCATTTTGCCCACCACGGCATCCCACAATCCGTGCGGTGTCCGCATACAAACCAGAATATCTCCTAAGGGGCAATGACAAGGCTTATGTCGTACACGACGCTCTGTCCTTCATGGAGGATGCGCTCAGTATATCCCTGACACGTGGAGTGCTCTTTGTCGGTTAGCTGTGCCACTTTGTCTTTGTGTTGTGATTCTCACGACGAGTGTATTCAGCCATGTTCTCGAGAACAGACTTCGTATCGACATTGCAGTTTTTGTGACATTTGGACCGTCTCTGTGGCTTACTTGTTGTGTCAAGCCGCAATTTCCGGCAAACGAGCCTACACTTCACGATGTCACACTCCCGCGTAGTTGGCTCATGCGCCTTGCTCAGGACTTCGACAGACTTCCCAGCAGAGACAGCACTGAATATGATCTTACTCTATGTCCGTATCATGGCAGATTTGCTAGAACAGATGTTCACTGGCAACAACGCCGGTCAGCAACTTCTCTCGAGCACACATACACGCGGAAGCGTTCTGACAAATATGTTTGACAGATCACTTACTATTCGAAAGTAAAGATCTGGCATATCTCGGCCGGAAATTCAGCAGCGTGTTCATCCATCGCATGTAAGACAGTCTGTATTGATGCTTTCATGGGATGCTTATCTGGTCATGTTTAGTTGCCGCAATTTGTGCCTCCGTAAGTGCATCAATCTCTGTCTCAATGCTAGCACACACAGAATAACAAGATATCACATATCAGTTGGTTACAACATTCGCAACGACATGCTGAGACGCAGCGTTTGGCGGCTGTCACCTCTATACGCAAACCTGATCGGCGTTATAATTCCTGTTTTCAGAGTGAGCAATTTGTGTCGTGATTGTAGCTGTTAACTATAATTCATGCAGTATGTGAATGCGAAGATTGGGATGATCTTTCCCGAGCTGTTCGCCGTTCCACATCCGGATCATCCCTAGATGAGATGCTCCAGCTCCACGATGCGAAAAAGACACCTCTGGCTGAAAATCTGTTCAACGTGCACGCAAAGTTTACAACACGCTGGAGGAGATTCCTGCGCTTTGAGCTCCACCGCTGCCCGTTCTCATCCTGGAGCGATGCTGTTCCCGTACAGTCCATGCAGGTGTATCAACAGTGCGCCGTCGATGCGAGAGGATCTGGTAGTCGATGAAGAATCCCAGAGCACGAAGAAGTGGAGGAAGCCGGAGAGGAGTCATACAACATATCCAGGACATCGAGGGTGTTCTGTCACGATCGAGAACCCCGCGAAACCATATCGACGGAAGAAGAGCTCGCAGCGCTTCGTCATCCTCACGGCTTACCGGAGTACAAGCGTCGTCGCGGTTCGTGATGAGTCGTGCGCGCGGCATGCGAATGCGCTTACACGCCGCATGCTATTCGGCAGCGCAAGGTGTCGAATGGAAGCCCAAGTCACGATACAGGAAACTCTTCCTCGGTGCGGTCCCCCATGTGCTGCTATGTCTCGAGCGCACTCGGGAGTATCTGCATACATCCAAGACACAAGCCAAGAAACGCCTCAAGTTGGTCGAGCATTCCGAGTTTGAGAAGGTAAATGCAGAAATTGGTGCTGTTTCGTACGTCTTTCGCGTTGTTATGTGGTCCTAGCAAGGATACTAATAGCAACTGTTTTAGTGCGCTTTTCAAGCAGGCAATACAACTGGAGAAGGATCTAGACCCACAGTCTGGAATCCACACACGTCGGGATGTTGACGAGCTGAGACGATCCGTGCAGAAGGTCGAAGATCTCATCTATGCTCTACCCCAAGGTGCAGCGAGTGAATGGGAAGAGGATCTAGAGTTGGCAGTGTTCGCTATCGTCGAGGCGAAGGAGTTAGCGGCGGCGGCGGCAGCAGCGGCGAAGATGCCAAAGCCAGAGCTCAACGTCGAGGATGACCTCTTGGAATGGTACTGATATCTTCTGCTCATGTTAGGAGTTCACGATGTGTGTTGAAATGCTTTCTTTGCTCGCATAAAACATTTGGTTTATACGGTGTATGAGCCATCGCCTTGTATGGTCATGAATCAGACTCTTATGACATAGCCATATTGTCAAATATCACTTCCGAAATCTTGTTCTCATCATGGCATGAGCATTCGATCGCCAGCATCGCGGTGGCTGCACCGGTGCACACATGCATGCCAGCACGCGCTGCATGGGCAGGGTGGATTCAGTCTGGAGCTGCATGCTAGAACATGCGAGATGCCAACGCAATCCAGAACGTTGTTCGAGGAGTGCAGCATTCCATAGTCGCAGCCATTATTGGGGGTTGACACAACGCGGTCGATCCTAGTGCTACTTTCCTCATTAGGTCGCCACTGCCCCGCTGAGTCACGGTCGAAGTTCACACTGACTCGCGTCTAGGAACTCACTCAGGCTGTGATTCAGCCGCTCTTGCTTGAGGTTCTTTTATCGCATCCTTTCCAAGGATGTTCTGCTCGGACTAGTATCTGTGACAGGACTTCTGCATCATGGCCGGACTGCGCACCAACGAACTAGGCAACTTCTAGGCAATAGCGAGGCAAAGTCAATTGAGCGATTCTCAGGTGGACCCACAACTGCCACGCTGAATGCTAGCGCCGTTGTACGCTTCAAAGCTTCAAGGTTTCGCTGTTTGAAGTTCAGGACTTCTATCGGTACATCAGGCCGGGTGCCTATATGATGAGCTGACCGTAGGAGAGCGAACTACTCGTCTCCCCCTCATCTTCAAATCCTGTGTCTCTCTTTCAATAGCTATGGCCTCTGCCGCCGTTTCCCAATGGCCAGTCAAAAAGTCAAAAGTCAAAATCGATTTGGGTTTTCTAGACGCCCCGCTGCTGCGTAGCGAGGTGGCGATCGAGGATGCGCTCAGCATTCTCGATAGTTACCTCGAGAACCTAACAGTCAACGCTTCGTACATCGTCATGTTCCTGATGTCACGACCACATCTCTTTGAATTCATTGCGTCAGGTCAGCACGCTACGACATCTACTTTTGCACTACGCTGACTCGACGCCTCAGCTCTCAATGAGTCCACGTTCGAATCCCTCAAGGAGTGGATCATCGTGGAATCCCCCTCCAGGCTGAACATCACGCGTCTTCCCTCGTATCATCACTCCTAGATTCCCTTTCCCTATCCCTGATCTTCGTGCCTACTCTGGCGGCGGACGAGTTGGCGGAGCTGAAAGCATATCGGCACATAGTCGTACACACCAGAGATGTCCTTTCAGCCCTCGGTTGTGGTAAATTCGATGATGGTGATATGCTAGACAATGATGGCGATATTTTCGGGGGACTGGGAAAGAAGAAGACACAGCACAAAAAAAAGCTACACAAAAGGCGGGATACCACTATAGATCCGAAGCCTTTCGAAGGGCTCGGCCTCCGCATCCCGTCTACCCTATCAGAGGCGGAGGAGACGGTGAATCAAGTCCTCACTCAACGGAAGGATATACTTCAGGTGAGAGGTCGCTGGACTGCTCTAGCTCGTTGTAGACTGACAGAAGCACCTCAGTACTATTTCCAGCTTCTCCGGAAGCCAGGTGTGACAGATACGTTCCGATCGGCGTATATCCCCGTAGAGGCTCCGGCGTACGATGCTACCAACAATCTTGTTGAGATGGAGCCGCTGCTAGCCGCAGACACTGTTGTAGAGACTTCGCCGGTGGCGTATCCTATGGTGCAGCCTATCAAGGCTGCCCTGTATTTCGACAGCGCGGATGGGTTTGGGGACTGGCGCATCCTCATATCGACCCGCGCTGATGCAGATCTACGTCAGACACGCAAGAGGGAAGTCAAGTTGTTCGACATCATCCTCAAGAAGATTAAGTGCGTCTGTACTCATGACTGTCGACTCTCATATTCACCATGCATTTGTCTCCAGAGAGCTCTCTAGGGGTCACTTCTCCGAGGACAATCACAAAGTATTGACAGGTCCAGAGACCGACATTCCGATATTCGAAGCCAAGATGACTCGGGATTCTCGGCTTGTCGTAAGCCGCATCTCTACGATTGTTGTTTGCTGAAAAAAAAGCTCGACATTTACAGTATCAGATTGACTGTGTTCCCGAATTCGAAAGCCATGTGAGTCTCCCGCCGTGATTGTCTAACATTGCTAAACTCAAATAATGTGAAGGTCGAACGTCAAGGTGGGTACCCAATGTGGTTCTTTCGAGGCCAGCTGGAATAATTGCATCGCCGCAGTCATAAGGATCTTCGGGATCTACACGCATGCCCAGCTCGATGGACGCTTTTGGGAGGGAGTCAGCTTCCAGTTAAGCAGGAAAGGCAAGGAGTATAGAGCACGGTAAGATTTTTCTGTGCCGACTCGATACCGTAATGTTGACTTTCGAACTACCATAGCTGTTTGTTCCGTAGTCACCCCCAAGTCCGGGGAGACAATGTGTTTAAGCCGGGCTCGTGGCCTCCGACCGCGGAGACCAACGATTTCGCCCCGTCAACCGGAATACCGCACTTACACAAAGATGACCTTTCTAAGGTACCAAATATTCTGTTTCTGCGGACTAATCGCGTCACTCATTTTGCATGCCAGTTGCATGAATTACTCGTGTAGGTTTCCGAGTCCACTGTACAGGTCCCTCGATCGCTGACGTGCTGACGTAACCATGTCTGACGTCGTAGTCTGGAGAAATATGTCACCTTCTCCCAGGTATGTTGTCGCCTACTAAGCAAAGACGTGCCTTATAATTTCTTTTGACCTCAGGCTCTTCTAAATGGTGCGCTCCCGAGTCATCATCTGCGTGCAACGACGGCCGTGAAGTAACATCTCATTTCTGTTGCAGGTGTTCTCGCGGACAAAGACATACAACATGTCTTCAATGTTTCGTGCGTTTGTTGCCGTATTCCACTGCTCTTAGTCTCATCCACTCGATAGGATGCAGGAAATGAAAATCATAGAACACCCCTCGTCGTGTTATGTGATTGGCCGAAGCGGTACAGGGCACGAAAACTCCACGTTATATTAGACTTGATTCATCTTGACAGTTGTCTATAGGAAAACTACGACCATGATGTTCAAGATGCTCGGTATTGAACGGTCCACCCAGGCATACGGTACCACAATGCCAAAGGTGCGGCAGCTCTTTGTTACACAGTCGGCAGTCCTAGCTGTCAAAGTCGAAGAGTTCTTCATGAAGCTCTTGGGCTCTCTGAACATGGCGGGCCTGTCTCCGGAAGAGCTGGCGCAGATTGACATATCCGCGAGGATACAACAAGACCGGGGGATGGTGGATCATGATGAGGAGATTGCACATCAAGAAGATGTCCCGAAACGCTTCAGCGATCTCACGGATGATCATTTCCCGATGTTTATCACCTTCAATCAAGTAGGTTTACCTTTCATTTATTGATTGCCTCATTTACCAATTGATCATTGCATTTCCAGCTTTGCTCACTACTAGAAGCAGACCTGGATGTGTCCATCCCAATCCACCCACCCACGAGAATTGGTATCTCCAGCATGGACGACATTCTAAGCGGCGACAGAGGCGTGTCCATGGACTATATGCACCAATCGCGACCAGCGTTTGTCTCGTACACTGTTTTCCAGCAGTCGTATTGGCCATCATTTCCTCAGTCACTGAAGAACGGTCTGGGTGCGTGGTCCACGCAAAACTGCAATTTTTGAACACTCATCCTCGTCTCGATTAGACCCAACACTGCTGTTCGGAGAGTTCATGGGTATGGCATGATACACTTATTCCAGTTCGCAATATTGATCCGCTCTGCAGGGGTCATTCAGGGATCGGAGAAAACTCTACTGCACGGATGTCTGAATAAGACAACTTACATCAATCTCAGTCATCGCCAGTACCCAACGTTCTCCAGCATACGAGACACTGTTTGGCAGTTGTTCGAGAAGTACTCAAAAAAGAAGCGAGAACGTTATGAGTACGATGCCGCTGATAGGTACTTTGATCTCTGTGAATAGTAATGCTTGTGAACCTCACTCCAAAACAGGACACACATGATCCTGAAGAAACTGCGAGATGGAGAGCTTCCCGGGAAGCAACTCGATTTCATGTTGAGTATTTCATCTAATGTGATAACTTTGAATCTGACAATATTCGTCACAGCTATATCGACGAGGCTCAAGACAACCTGCTTGTTGATGCGCTGAGTGTGTTTCATTGTGTGGGGATGTCATCAGCTCACTAACCCGAACAATCAGTTCTGCGTATGATCTGCAAGAATCCTAACAGCGGCTTGTTTTGGGCTGGAGACACGGCACAGACGATCTCCATTGGGAGCGCATTCAGGTTCAATGACCTGAAGGCATTCCTGTACACAATTGAGGTATGCTGAGTCATCTTTGGGCTTTGAACCACACGCATTCATCAACTTTATGCACAGACGAACGGGTTTTTGCGGGCTGCTCCTCGTAGTATCCAGCACCCTCGTTCATTCCAACTGGCTGTGAACTATCGCTCGCATGCAGGAATCGTCAATTGTGCACATTCAATTATCGAGCTCATCACTCACTTCTGGCCATATGCCATTGATCGTCTCGCTCAAGAGAAAGGTGTGATTGATGGGAACAAGCCTGTCTTTTTCAGTGGTCCGGACAGTGATTCAATCCGACTTGAACAATTTCTGTTCGGAAAAAAGTGAGTAAATAACTCGGATATGTATGTGTCGATGGTGACAATGTTCTCTGACTGAACAGGGATGCTCGCATCGAATTCGGAGCACATCAATGTAATGTGTCTCAAGACACTGGACATTGACAATATCATGTTGACTCCTCTTCAGGTATTTTGGTTCGTGACAACAACGCTCGCGTACAACTACGTCAAAAAGTCGGGCGTATTGGAATCATAATGTGCGTCATGAACACAGAAAAATAGTAAACCTTGACTATTATTTGACTACTGCCACCCCAGGACATTGTACGAGAGCAAGGGGCTTGAATTCGACGATGTAAGTCATGTTCTTGTTCATGTATTGGTCAGGCTGAATCTGCGCCAGGTCCTCTTGTATAACTTCTTCGAAGACTCACCGGCAAACGCTTCACAATGGCGGGTGGTTCTCAGTTCCCTGCCGGAGGATGCCGGTGTCAAAGCCCCGCAATACAAGGAATTAGACCACAGTATCATCTGTCAAGAGGTATTTAAGGGCAGTCATAACAGACGTTGTAGATGTTCATGATATCCTATAGTTGAAATTCTTGTATGTTGCGACGACACGCGCTCGCATGAACTTGTGGATAGCGGACGGCTCTGAGAAGGCGAAACCTATGCATGTTCGTATTTGTATCATGTCATTTGCGAAATTTACTGACACGAACTAGTTGTATTGGACTGCTAAACATCAGACCAATGATTACACCCCCGGCATGGGCGTGTCTCGCCTCGCCTCGGAATCGACACCACAACAATGGGCCAACGCAGGCGACGAACTCTTCAGAAAGAAGCGCTATGAACAAGCTATACACTGTTACGAGCGAGCCTCCCCTCTACGGGAAAAGGCATTGCCGATCGCTCAAGCATTCTATCTGAGAGAAGAAGCGAGGTCATTGGACATCCCTACTACTCAAGACGTGGTGGCACAATCAAAGGCATTCGCAGCTGCAGCAAAAGCATTTTGGGATTCGGCAGAAAATGCTGACGAAGAGAAGTTGGTGTACTTCCGCATCTCCGCTGAATGTTATGTATCTAGCGGCGATCATGGCAAAGCAGCGCAGGCATACTACAGAAAAAGCGACTTCGACCTTGCCGCGCAACATTACCGAAAGGCTGGTATGTTCGATGATGCCATTGCGGTCGTCAGAGCACATCGTGAAGCCATGGATGAAGTCATTGTGAACAGCATCGAGGACGCGATCAGGCTGGCCTACCTCAGAGACCGTAAACTACCGTGGGTTGGAGGGTCAGTCGTAACTGTTCTGAGCTGACAATGTCTTTAGAAAAGCACGGGAACTGTTTGAATCCGACCAGGAGGCCTTGGAGTACATGGACGACTATGGATTCAATATTGCCCGTATCTCGCTCCTCAAAAAACTCGGCAGATATGCGGAAGCGGCTGAAATACACCTGGAAGAAGGACGTACCATTGAAGCGATCCACTTGTTCCTGAGGGATAAGCAGAATACGCAATCTGTCCGACGAGCATCTCGGAGTTTACTCGATGGGATGTGGCGTAACCTCTCTTTCGGTGTCGATCCCAACTCGGACCTAGCGAGTTCCAACACGACCCTACGTGACCTGCGCCCTTTCTTGGACGGGTTGGACATAACAGATCTAGATGAACAGACTTGCGATGAGGTCAATATCCTATCCACAACTCACTTCATTGCCCTGTTGAAACCTTTCTCGCAGATCTTGATGTTCCGTGCCATTGTCTCTAACAATCTCACAGCGCTTTCCCAGATTGGCGAGAAATTCCACAACCACCATCACAACGACATCGCTGCATTGATGTGCCTCGATCGTGTCTTTCCGAACCTCCCGAATCTTGGTACGCTCTCTACGTCTGAAATCGCCAGTCAACTCCAGTTGTTCTTGCTGTATGCGCGTCTTTTGCACAAGCTCATCACGACAGCGGGTTCGGGAAATGCCAGGAGTCTAGAACACTTATTCGCATTCGAATATGTGACTGAAGAGTTCTTCCTGGTCCCCACAGATACACTCCTGTTCACTCGATGCCGTGATCAACGCTGGTTCTCGAAGCGGTATCGTGACACAAATGGACGAAACTCTGTCCGAGTCTTGCGATGGGACTTGCTTATCGTAATACACGGTATTCTACGCGAACGTCTCTGGAGCAGAGTGGGGCAAGAGGAGAATGGAATCTGTAGCAAGGCTCTAATAACTCCGCCTTGCCTAAATTTCGTCGTCTATGGACGTTGCGGAAATCCGGAATGTCCACGGGAACACATCACTTCAGCGTATATGAACCTACAGACGTACAATTCGAGAGTTCGTATCTTGGTCCAGCAAATCCTCATCTACCGCACCATATGCATGCATCAAGCTCACAGGAACCAGACAAAAGACTTGCGTCGGTGAGTAGTAGTTTTTCGGACCCCCGAAGCATCATTCAAGTTGTCACTGACATGTATTGTCAGGTATTGGCTTTTTCACCTCTACGAAGCGTTGCACCCTTCCTTCTACCAGATGGGTGGCCTTCACAATCTCAGCGGTACGCTGATACCGGAGTTAGAAGAAGGTCTTCAGATTGTGGGGATCTGGACTTGTCAACTTCTTCGGGTGCTCCAGCCATATCCGTCGCTGAATGGCCAAAGCATGTTCTTAACGGACCTGCTCAGACACGTGTCATTGAATTCTACCTCTAATCCTATGTTTCTGAGAAGCCGCGGTGCTTCTGGTATAGACGCCTTCTCGTGGTATAGGCCCCAAGAGTTATTGAGAGGAAAGCAGGGAGACTACGTCGTGCATGATGCGCTATTATGCACGAACAATACTCATCTGGAATCATTGAACGCAGGGGTGTTGTTTGTTCTGTTAGTGTTCTATCTCTGTTTTCTGCTTCTTGCTAATGTGGCGGATGCATTTTAGCCACATCATCACAAACAGAATCGCCATTGACGTTGGTGTACTTTTTGATTTTCTCGACAGACTTTGTGGAATGCTGGTGGTTGCAGACCGAAACCGGCGATTTGAACCGACCACCATACTCCACGGCATCACTCTCCCTCGCAGTTGGCTAATGGGTTTGGCTGGAGATTTCGGTAATCTTAAAAACAGGAGAAGCAACCTCATCTTTCTCTATGTGAGGCCGATGGCGGACTTGCTTGAGCAAATATACACCGGTGTTCATGCAGGTAAGTTGCGTCATGACATCATAAGTGTGTGAAATTGACCACACTGTTGACAGAATATTTGATCTTCGGTAGTAAAAACTTTGCGCAATACAGTTTTAACATCAAAAACGTGTTTATGCTTCGGCTGTAAGAATGTGCATTCATATCTGGGTATCTAGTGTCTTACTGATATATAACGGTGCAGTTGCAAGAATCTGGCACTCCGTCAGTCTTTGATGCGATCTTTCCTCGATTCAACACTGATGATATCATGTCACAGTCGGCTGCAATGTGCGTAATCCCGAGCTGAAGGCAAATATCTATCGGTGTATCACTTCCATCCGATACAAACCTGGTATGCCCCATACCGCCGGGAACACGATCTTCGCGAAGTATGTCCTCCCTCTCCCTGGCTATTTTTTGTTCAACCCCTTCGCAGATACGTCTACGCTAATAATTGGAGTGATCTCTCTCGGATTGTTAGCGAATCGGTATCGGGGACATCGTTGGACGAAATCATCGAGCTCCACGAGGCAGGCAAACCTTCACACAGCCAGCCCTCCTTTCCTCGTGCGCGGCGAATTGTCTACAAATCACTCAATGAGCTCCTGGCGTTGCTGGGTTCTGTTGATTCTCCCCTTCCTCTTTCAGAGTCACAAGAGATTGCATTGGTCATACCGCAAGCGACCGCGCACGAGACAAACGATTTGCCTTCTACATCAGCACGATACGTAGAAGTGATCAAAGAGCAAGTCCCCACGGACGGAGAGGTTGACAGATCGAGGGATGCTGCAGACGATTTCTCGAACATCGAAGATATCACCCTGGTTATCGCGCAGCCGCGCAAGTCCTCCCTCGATCCGACTCCGGAGGAGCTGAAGGCCGTGTGCATCATGCAGTCTGCATGTCGCAAGTACCTTCGTCGCCATGCACTCCGAGTCCCGATGAGCGCTCGGCTCAGCATGAGGACTCGCCTGTACAGCGAGTGTCTCAAGGCATCCGATGCTATCGAGTGGTCGCAGAAGTCACAGTACAAGTTCCTTTTTCTCGGCCCAGTTCCTCACCTGCTCGTTAGCATTGAATGCACCCGACTCTATCTGCACGATGCCAAGACTAAGGCCAAGAAGCGCGCGCAGAAAGTCAAGGATTCCGATCTGGAGGAGGTGAACGCGCTAATGAATAACCTTTCGTATGTTCTGCGGGACTGTGATTATAAAATCCAAGTGATACTCACGCTGGCTACTACAGGCCCCTGTTAAAAAAGGCGATACAGCTGGAGAAGGATTTACGCCCACAGTCCGAATTCCACAAACGCCGAGATGTGGGCGAGCTGAAACGGCATGCGCAGAAAGTCGAGGATTTGGTGCGCGCTCTGCCGCGAGATGTGGCGGAGGGATGGGAGGAGGAACTCAAGTTGGCAATGAAGGGGATCGTCAAGACGAAGGTGGGAACGGCGGAAAAGAGGCGAAAGCCGGTGCTCAATGTCCAGGATTGTGATCCTGTGTGATTTGGTGATCATGGTTAGTCGGGAAGTACGTTGTGCACTTGTACGAGTATCGAAATTCGGTGTGCTCGTCGCGTCATTGCTCTCTACCTGTTCTGTATATTTGTTGTGATCCCATAGCCGCCTTGTGTTTTGTCCTTTGAACGCTCGTTGCAACAGTGGTCAGAGTTACTGAAATATAGCGATAGAAAAAAATGTGTGTGAATACACTCGGAGTACCGATACACGGCCAATATTCCGCGACATACACCCATACTACTTCTCTACGGGCAGGACTATGCTGTCTCAGCAAAGGTCACCGTCTCGAGCCGTCCTCTTCCCTTGCACTCCTTCTGAAGCAGCTCACTGAGAACGCGGAACTGCCCAGGATCAATCAGGAGGATCTGGGGCATATCATACACACGAAGGTCAGCACATGATAAGATCTACACGCAAAGCACGTACCGTCACCCATTCCTCGCCAGTCTCGTCACGCTCGACCTTCTCGGCGGACGAGAGGACCCGATCGCGCACGCGAGCGGCGTCTGCGGTGGGCACCGTGACGGACACGCGCATGCGCGCGCGCTGTATGGGCAGCTTAGATTCCGTCTGGAGCAGCTTCAGGCATTCCGAGACCTACGAAGGCCGATCAGCGCAAGGCGAAGCTGCCCGTAAGTGCGACGCACTTGGCTCTTAGCGTTCTTCCCTGGACGGACGCTGAAGCCGGCCTCGTCCATCGCTTTCTCGATAACGCCGACCGGATAGCGCGTCTGGGTGGCGGGGTCGACGCACTTCTCTGCGACTAGCGTCGCGATCTCTCGTCGGATGGAAGACAGGTCGTGCTCCCGCTCCTTCTCGCCGACCTGGAGCTCGCCCTTCTTCAGGATCTGTGGGGGGGGATGAGACACCGGGCATGCAGGTCATGGGTTGAACCGGCCGCACCTCCTTGACTATTGTGTCCTGGTCAGTGGTGGAGAACGCTTTCTGTAAATCCTGGCTCTTGGCCAGCTCTCCCTTGGAGACGTTCGTGTACACATTGGCGATCTGCAGGACGTCGTCGAGGTCTGTCTCGACGCCGTTCCGCCATTCTTGCACCTTGTTCTTGTAGCACGCGATCTGCCGGCAAGAGTGCGATCAGCCGAGTTCCCCTGCGATCGGAGACCCTGTGAGGACACACCTCGAAGCGCTTTCCGCCTTTCTTGAGACGTACGACGGATACGTTCGTCAATCTGTGCGCAAGACGAAACTTGTTAGAAGTCCATGCAAGTAGGGAGGTTTGGCGAACAACTATCACACTTGATCTGGTTAGATGGCTGTTGCAGAGGCATTTCGTGGTTTGAAAGAGAAGTGAGTTGCAGGATGACGGTCTAAATACTGTAGTTTTGACAAGAGCGGTACCGGTGTCGGAGCCGTTGGATGAGGAAGCGCCAGGAGGAATCATAGGATGGCCGGATTAGGAAGGCGGCTTCATCAAGTGCCGAAAGATGCCGGCGACCGACTCCCACTCGCTGCGCGGCGGTCATTGCTCATTCACCCCTTTCGTCCACTTCTCTCCTCATTGTCTTCAACATTGGCGAGCGCCCTCGTCGTCCTGGAATTTTGGATATATATCATAGCCTGCCGTAGCTAAAGATGAAGGGCATTGGGAAGGCATTCGCGCGGTGAGTCTCCAGCGTCATTCAAGTTCATCCAAGCCCTCGGTGGTGGAGATGCTGATATCGGGTGAAATGCTGATAGGACACCGCACATGTTGACCACCAAGGTTGGCATGTCTAAGAGTGCGTTCTCTTGTCTGTCACCGGGCGCAATCTAGCCATGCTGATCTCGTGTTCCACCCTTGCGGCGTTCACCGCCACCCTTCACACACATTGCACCGCCGCCGACAGAGTCGAACGATCCCGAATTCGACGACTACGTGAACCGCTTTTCCACCATTGAGACTGGCACAGAAAAATTACTCAAGGACACCAAGGCGTTCAACGAGGCGGTGTCCAATCTGTTCACGCACGGCGCTGGGTTTGCACAGCATTTCGCCCTCCTCTTCCATCCGGTCACGGGCGAGTATGACCTCGCTGGAAAGCACCCGGAGGCAGAGCACACGATCGGCAATGTCGACGCGTATGAAGTCGCGTTCGAGGAGCTCAAGGCAGCTATCGTGCCGGAGCTAGAGCTGATAGAGAGCAGGATTGTAGGGCCTATCAAGGAGCTACAAGTGGTCATGAAGACCATAAGAAAGAGTATCACAAAGCGGGAACACAAGGTGGGGATTACTCGTTTTGACAAGCTCGCATGATTCTCCCTCACTGCTAATCTGATATGGTTATTGATGCATCTCCTATTTAGCTGGTGGATTTTGATCGCTACAACAATTCTTTGACGAAGCTTCGAGACAAGAAGGAAAAGTCCCTCAATGACGAGAAGAACATCTTCAAGGTACGTCCATTGCTCCTTAGTGACGTTCATCTGTCTAATCATCTTATGGCGTCATCGTGGCCGGTCATATATCCGTCCCTACGACGTGCTAGCTTGAACAAGACTTCGAGATTGCGTCGAACGAGTACGATTTCATTAACACGACGATGAAAAACGAGCTTCCGCGCTTTCTCGTTATGGCCGCACAATTCATTGATCCGCTCTTCCATTCTTTCTTCTACATGCAGTACGTTGTCCGTTTTTTATCTGCAGTTCGGGTCAGGTTCCTCTGCCAATGTCGTTGACTCTGCTCGTATCTCCACTCTTCGATAATGTCGCCTGAGTGCTCCAACCGGTCTATTATGTCAGTGTGCCTTGACATTTCGCTAATGTTGACAATTCTAGGCTCAACATTTTCTATCTCCTTCTCGAGAAGTTGACTGGATTCGCCGAGGGCAAGTATGACGTATCTGTGCCCGGCACACAAATTGTCTCGGATTACGAGGAGAAGCGCTCTGATTCGTTTGCGCAAATCGAGGCGTTAAACATTACTAATCGTATCACCTCAACAAGTGCGTTCTTTCCGTCACATCCTCTGTATCATGTCTGTCCACAGTAGTAGAATGGCACCGCAACCTGTCTAGACTGCGGACAGAATTTCCGACGAGCTCCGGCTGATCTGATATCGTTCTCCAGGCAAACTTGTTCAATCCCACCGCGCAAACTCTGGAAACGGTGCAGTGGGGCTCGGCCGCTCCGCTACCGCGACTTCCACTTCCTCCGCGGGCTCGCGTCTCGCGCCGCCCATGCGATCGCCCTCCGCCTCCTCTACTTCAAGCGGGTTCAAGAAGGCCCCACTGTCCCCAACGAGCGCAACGTTATCTGCACCGCCACCCTACTCGCCCACGCCCGCGCCCGCGTCACCCGTGGGGCTGGCGAAGAAGCCTCCCCCGCCCCCTCCACTGAAGCCGAAGCCGAAGCCGGCGGCGTCGTACGTCGTTGCGCTGTACGACTTTGCTGCGCAGGCGGAGGGCGACCTCGAGTTCTCTGCGGGGGACCGCATTGAGGTTGTCGAGCGCACGGAGAGTGTGGAGGACTGGTGGACTGGGCGGATAGGCGGCCGGCAGGGCGTCTTCCCGGGTGAGTGTGCTGCTCCCTGTGTCTTGGCCGTGGGCGCGCGAGGCTGATGTGTTGGGACAGGCAACTATGTACAGGACACGTAGCTTATTTGAACGAAGACGCGGCTGGATGAGGCTGGGGCCGGCTTGGTTTGGGAATTTTATGATGAGGACAACACTGACTTTACGGCTGGGGGTTGGAATGATGGAGGGAGAACGTCGTATTCTGAATAGTACATGTGTGACAGTACACATTGGGGCCGTCGTTGGGACGTTCTGTATAGCATTGTACACCTTGTAGCTAGGTCCCAATTCATGGTAATGCTTTTTTGTCTCGTGAGGGCCAGGCTCTATGGTAGACAATATTTACGTACATGTGTACGTACGGAGATGTGAACAAAGGTCAAACGAATACGAGTAATGCTTTTGCGTGTCCGAATTCTGATCTCTGAACATTCGTGTAGCGGTCACCGTGGGTGAACCGTAAGATCTCGATCTTTATCCCAGCCGGGCCGTTAGTACCCGTCCGATACTACTCAACGCCGACGTGTGCATCTGTGCTTGCGCACGAGAACTCCGTGGCATCGCAATATGTCGCTCCATGTCTCCACGTTCACGGACCCGGGAGCAAACCTTATGGTCGAAATGACTGACTTTGACTCTATCGGCCTGACTGCGGTATCAATGCACAGTCTCGGGATCTTCTTCCCTGTCATTCTCAGGATGAGAGCACTCGAATAATCTCACAGGGAGCCATTGTAAGTCAATGGGAGCAAACCTTATGTCGAAATGACTGATTTTGACTCCATCGGCGGTATCAGTGCACAGTCGACTTCGCCTGACTGCGGTATCCATGCACAGTCTCGAGGATCTTCTTCCATATCATTATTAGTACGAGAGCACTCTCAAGTCATCACACAAGGAGCTATTGTGAGTCAACGCTACATGATCAATACATTGGGCCATACATAAGGGCCTTGATAACAGCTCACCACCGGCACTGCACCCACCATGTCACACAGCTTCACCTCCATCACGAGCGCTCAGTTCGACGTGCCAATCTCGAACACAAGCTACTCCCTGCTGAAGGCCCTTCGTGAAGCTCGTCCTAGTGCCCAGCATGTGCCGACGCTCGACACGCACGCCTCGGCGTTCCCCATCCTCGAGTACCTCCGGGCCCGCGACGTCGCCTTCTCCGTCGTTGAACCGGACACCTACGGGTTCTTCAAGTACAATGCTGCCGCGGACACAGTAGAGAGGAACGTCATCGTTGGCGTCTTCGAGTTCACGTACGACGGCACGCCGTTCACCGCATACCACGCGTTCTGGACGACCGGTTTTGGGGCCGGGTCGGCGCTGTACGACCTCGTCTTCGAGGCTGCGGACGACGCGCCGGGGAAGGAGCTCGCCGCCGCCGTGTACAGATGGGCGGGTGAGCTGAAGGACGAGCTCTGGGTGTTCGAGGGCGGGATGTGGGTGAAGAGTAAGGCGCTGTACGACGCGGTTCGCGCGACGCGCTGGGACGACGTCGTGCTCGAGGCCAGCTTCAGAGACGGGCTTCGGCGTGACACCGAGACGTTCTTCTCAAGCCGGCAGATATACAAGTCGCTCGGAATCACGTGGAAGAGGGGCCTCCTGCTGCTGGGCCCTCCCGGCAACGGGAAGACGGAGTCGATCAAGACGCTTCTCAATGACTTCGACTGCGCGGCGCTCTACGTCAAGTCGATCAGCACGCCTAGGGTGAGTGCGTGTTCTGGGTTCATGACGCGCTGCTTATTGGCGCTTTCCATACAGGGCCCCGAGGATGGTGTTCGTCGTGTTTTCGAGTTCGCTCGGAAACAGTCGCCTTGCATCCTGGTGCTGGAGGATCTTGATTCGATGATCACGGGCCAGGTCCGATCGTTCTTCCTCAATGAACTGGACGGATTGGTGAGCATTATTTGTCACTTTTCTACAGTCACGGCCCTGATCGTCTACGTGCGCGTAACTCAGGCTCAGAATGAAGGCATCTTGACCATTGCGACGACCAACCACCCCGAGCGCATCGACGATGCAATCCTGAATCGACCCTCGCGCTTCGACGTGAAATACAACTTTGCGCTGCCGACGCAGGAGCTCCGCAAGATGTTCGCACTCAAATGGCTCGCAAAGACCCACGCGCTAGGCCCGGACACAGGCGTGTCCTTCGAGAAATCGGATGAGGAACTTGCTATCGCAGTAGCTGAGAAAACAAACGAGTGGTCGTTTGCATTCCTGAAGGAGCTGTGAGTACATTACATATCGCTCACTCGGCAGCGACTATTTGCTGACTCGCTTTCGCCAGCTTCGTGTCCTTCCTTCTGCGTCTCGCTCATGACAGGTCTCTCAAGTCAGACGCATCCACTGCACCGGCAGACCAGGTGCTCCTGGATCAGGCCGACAAGCTCTCAGAGCAGATTATGAAGGTGGGCAAAGATGCTGGGAATGGCGAAGAAGACAACGCAGGGGCGCGCGTGCATGCTCCGTTCCAGGAGCCCCGGCCGTATGTATACGGTTCTGTGTCGGGCTTTGCCGTTTGTTGATTCGTCTCGCACAACAGGGTTCGCGCGGTACGTGCGGTCATACCCATTTGAGCAATGAGGTGCGAGGCTGTAGAATCGGAACAGTGGATATCTGTCGTAATATAGTGGGAGATACTGTCTCTTGTATTCGGTAAGGACTAACTGGGGTATACGGTAGTGTGTTGTTGGAATAGGTCGAGTGCACATGTGTATTGTGGATCACGGTATGTGGTGATGATGCAGCAAATGGGATGCCTGTGACTAGGCAGGAATTCAAATTGGGATCATATTCCAGCACCCCGGAGGGACCGGTATTTATTTGTGCGTCCACACGTCTGATATCTTTACGGGCGGTTTGCGCTTTGATACTTACACTGAAGAGCTTTTAGGTGCTTATGCAGTTGAACGAATTTCAATGCAGGATCACCTTGCCTGACCAGAGTGGTACTGTGGATTCCACATAGCCAAGCTGGACCACGCGGCAAGGCCTGGAATTAATGTCACCTACACGAGGCAGGCTACGAATCATCTTCCTTGGACGGATGGACGTCCACACCAGCGCCCAACTGTCATCTGTGAGTGATTTGATTCAAGTGCTCTGACCATCGATCACTCAGTTCTATCCCATCTGACTTCGCAAATCAGGTTGCCACAATTTGCAGAACAAGATTTCAGGGACGCACGACTTCAAAGCTGAGCTAGCAAGCAGACATTCAGGAGGTATTGCGGCGACTCGATAACGCCGGTACCGCATCTACACCGCAATTTATGAGACTGCCTTCATTACGAAGTTACGATGGATGTGATTAGCTCCTGACCACTGCTTATACCTTCAAATAGCATACACGGGCCAGGACTCACAAGGTTGGTCTGGCTCATCATCTTCTGGATCGATAGGTGATGAAGCGCTGTGCTCCTCGGATTCCTCTTACCCCAACTTATCCGAGTCATCGATGTCGAGCGCGGATGAAACGCCCGACCAACTATTTATGCATACATAAGACTGCATCATCAAGGACAAGCCGTCATCAGATATGTCGTTCACGCCCATCGCCAACTCCCAGTTCGACGTTCCCGTCCCCCACACCAGCTATTCTCTGCTCAGGACGCTGAGGGCAGCCCTCCCGAATGACCAACATGTGCCGACGCTCGACTGCTCCTCCTCAGATTTCCCCCTCCTCGATTACCTCTCAACCCACGACATCACGTACACGGTAGTCGACCCCGACACCTACGGCTTCTTCGAATACAACAGTGATACAAAGAAAGTCGAAAAGAGCGTCGTTGTAGGTGTCTTCACATTCACGTACGGCGGCGTTTCCTTTACCGCCTACCACGCGTCCTGGTCTACCGGCTTCGGGAATACGTCCTCGCTGTATGACCTCGTCTTCGAAGGCGCAGATGACGCGCTCGGGCAGGAGCTTGCGACCGCCGTGTACAAATGGGCAGACGAGCTGAAGGAGGAGATCTGGGTGTTCGAGGCGGGACAGTGGATCAAGCGAAAGACGCTCTTCAAAGCGATCCGCGCTGCAAGCTGGGACGACATCGTCCTGGACGCAGCTTTCAAGGAGGGGTTGCGGCGCGATACCCACACCTTCTTCTCGAGCCAGAAGATCTATCAGTCCCTCGGAATCACGTGGAAGCGGGGCATCCTGCTCATGGGCCCGCCTGGTAATGGGAAGACGGAGACCATCAAGGCGTTGCTCAATGATGTCAACTACACCGCGCTGTATGTCAAGTCGGTCACAACGCGCGAGGCAGGCATCCTCTTTGTGTCTTGTGTGCTTCTCGCTGACTGTGTTAGTATAGGGCCCGGAGTACGGCGTCCGCGAAGTGTTCAAGTTCGCGCGCAAACACGCGCCCTGCATATTGGTCCTGGAAGACCTCGACGCGATCGTGACGCCGAAGACACGTTCGTTCTTCCTCAACGAGCTCGACGGGCTGGTACGCCGCTGCATCCTTGTATCCCGGGAGAGCGCTGACTCGGACCGTCATCAGGCGCAAAACGAGGGCATCCTGACTATCGCGTCGACCAACCACCCAGAGCGGATTGACGATGCGATCCTCAACCGCCCTTCGCGCTTCGACGTTAAGTACGTCTTCGATCTGCCGAATCCCGCGCTCAGGAAGGCGTTCGCGCTCAAGTGGCTCGGGAAGGTCCGCGCCATGGGCGCGGACGCGGGCGTCGCGCTCGAGAAGCCTGAGGACGAGATCGCCAGCGCAGTAGCCGAGAAGACAGGCGGATGGTCGTTTGCATTCCTGAAGGAACTGTGCGTCCGCCTCTGTCTCGTGTCTCTGCTCTGCGCGGCCTTGCTCATGTGCACCTCTTACTACTCTCTAGATTCGTCTCTTTCCTTTTGCGTCTGGCTCATGACAGGTCGTTGCACCCAGATGCTCCGGTTGGATCTGCGGATAAAGTACTCCTCGACCAAGCCGACAAGCTTTCCAGTCAGATTCTGAAGGTGGAGAAGAAGCCTGCTGCAAAAGGCGCGGAGAAACAAGATGATGATGACGACGAAGAAGAAACTACCAATTTTCATATGTACTGGAAAACCCGGGAAGAGTGAGTGCACAGCGTGTATCGCGTCGTGCGTTGCTGATTAAGGACGTTTTATGCGGCAGGGCCGACGTCAAGGAGGCGCACCCAGTGCTGCGTGGTTAAGATGGGGAAAGGTGCTGCACCAGAATCATGATCAATATGCGTACTTCTCGACCGCAGATGTATTAGTACATTGTATTACAAGTAAAAATGCCATGAGTCCCAGGAGCTATAGATGATTGCTTCCCGACGCCGTTCATGCGGAAGATGCCGCAACAAACGCATTGAAGTTGTACGAAGGTGGCGAGGTGCTGAACGTGAATCCCGCCGGCACGAAGTTCACCGACGTCGTGCTGCCTCTCACCACTGTCGCTTGCACAGAGCAATTCTTCGTCAGAGGGAGCTTCAGCTTCGTCAGGCCTGCAGGCGCGCTCGTCTTCTGCGTCGTCGTTCCACACGTGAGCGTTACATTCGCGGGCGCAGTGAGGAGCACAACGCCCCACAAGTAGTCCTGCGTCTGTAACGCAATCACAATCACAACTCTCGTCGCGTCAGATGCTGTCAGGACAGACGCACCCATTGGTAGTTAGTCGGCTTCGGGACAGTGTCGGGAGAGGTCGCGTTGGCGGGGTATCGCCGTGCCCAGAGGAACACGCGGTCCTTCGTGATCGCGGGGTAGCTCCCCGTCTTGTACGCCGCGATGTAGTACTTCATCAAGTCCAGCCAGCCTAGCATCCGTCACGTCAGCGAGGAGCGGCAAGCGGCGCGGCGCGGACGCACCTTGGTGGTCAAACCCATTTACCCACGACTGCGACATGGGCTGCACGCCCTCGATCGGGCCGATGTAGTGCGACTCGCCGTAGTCGTTCCACGAGATGACCTCTGTGAAGGGCACCTTGGTGCGGTTCTGGATGAGCGCCTCCCACCGCTCCGCGAAGAGCCAGTCATCGCCGCGGTAAATGAAGTTCTTGTTGTAGGAGTTGACACCGTAATGCTATCGGATATCTCTGTCAGGAGGGGTCGTGCATGCAAGATACGAAGGCGCGCACTGTGAAGAACCAGGGCGATACGGCGGCCATGTAAGACTTGTTCCCAAGTGAGGATAGGTAGGTCGTGTCGGAGCTAAAGTTGATGTCGTAGTTTCCCATAGGCCAACCGGAATTCCACTGAAAACACGTCAAAATATGCGCGACGGATTCAAAAGTGGACTGTTTCTCACGTTAAAAGAACCATCCTGAACGGTGTAGGTAGAGAACGTAGTGGGGTTGACGAAAAATGACGGCATGAAATAGACAGCGGGAACATTTGTTTTCACCGCATTGATCCATCCCTGGTTCACACTCGATGCGCCAAAAGTGCACGACTCGCCCGAAAATGTCGATAAGAAAACCTTCCCGTTATACAGCAATTGATTCGAGTGGGACGAGTAGTTTTTGACGAAGCCCTGCACAGCGGCGATGTTGCTTGCGCTAGAGCAGGGAAGAGAGGTCATGTCGAGGGAGACGAAGAGCTTGAAAGTGGTGTTGCTCTGTTTGGCCGCGGCGTACGCGTTTGCAACCTGAGAGACCTCCCAAGGATCGCTGCCGACGTTAAGCGCGAAGGCGTCGATGCCCTTTGAGGCGGCGAGAGCGATGTCTGGACAAGGAACAATGAGGATACTGTTCTCGGAGTCAAATAAGAGTACTCACCAGCAGCCCAAATGCTGACGGTGTAGTTGTATGTGTTGCCGACGATGTGGTGTGCGAACACGAACTGACTACTTGTGATATTCGCAGCCTGCGCAACGGGGTTAATCCCAGTAACGTTGGCTGTACCGTTCAGAGCGGATCCAACAGGCCCTAGTTGCGGAAACGACATGCAAAAAGGCAGCCAGAAAGAAGAGAGTAAGAGAGCATCGCTGAGGAATCTGAAGTGCGTACGTGAAGTCATAATGATAGAATGGTGCTAGACCAGCCAGCAAAAAGGGAGTTTATGAAGGAATGGCGAAGTGGAGGCACCACTGAGGTAGCGATGGAAGCAAGCGGAAATGATGTTGCTGCTGGTCCTGAATTGGACCAGCAGCCAGAAATCGGATGCATCTGTCATCGCGGCACTTCAGAATTGACCTTGTGGCACTGCGATAGCATCATTCCGACGAGAGGATTCCGCGTATGTGACGGCAAATATCTCCCGTTCTAGGGGCTTCGACGCTGCGGAGGAAATGCGCATGTGCGGCCTTGAGAGTCTCGCAACCAAATTCCGGTGCAACCCACATGCGTCCAGTCTCATTTGTAATGCCAAAGGGAGGAACCATTGCACAAACACGGGCTGCTTTATGTCCATAGAATAAATGAGCATGAAAGAGTAGCCTGAGGTGAAGGCAAGGGTCCAGCGTACCTTGATGGTCGTCATTGAACTCATTACATCCGGTGTCACCAGACGGACATCCTGGACATGGATATCATGTCACGGCAATGGTCATAAATGATAGCGAGAAACTCTCGGAAGAGGTGGTTGGTTGACCTACGGCAGCAGTCTGGCCATCACAAGAAGCTCATGCGCCTTGCATGGGCCCATGAGGGTCCCTTCGCGGGAAGACGCCCGGGCGGAATGACGAACCGGCGGAATGAGTGTTGGGGATCTCGATCTCGATCTATCCGTCTCCCATCAAACTCTGATCTAGGCCCAGCCGCAGCCACATGTTCTTTCAAGCAAGCCGGAAATCTCACAGACGCAGCTGGAACATCCACGTACATATCAGTCTCTAAACTCATTCTTTCACTTGCTCCTCCAGCCAACTCCAGAGACGCTTGCCTATTTCTTCGTCGTATGCCTCTTTCCTGCATTTTCCGACCCTGGCCCACGGGATTAGGAACTAAGCAGTCTCGGTGAGCGGTAGAAGGCAGGCCATGATCAAGGAGAATGCTAACCTCGCCGTTGTAGTTCAGAGTCTCGGGCATTGTGCCAGCCCAAAGCTGTGTCAGAGCCCCAAACGAGACCGGATAGGTCATCATTTTCTGCGAAGGATTTCAAAATTCATTGAGTACAGGCATATCGGTCAGCGGGGATAGCATGAGTACGTACTAATAAATTATGACCCAGCCCGAGTGGTATCGTGCGAGATCCGTGGTGATATTGCCTGCATACGCAAAGGGGTTTAGTCAATAAACCCATAAAATATTCAAGACATGTCTGTCTGCAGTGAGTTACCTGGATTCAGCGAC